>OZ038458.1:329550-385645 GCA_964036195.1 Sphaerolaimus hirsutus
CGGTGGCAAACGAAAATTCGAAAACGTTTTCGATTTTTTTCTCAGTATTTTTAGTTGAAAATGCGGGTAAAATGCAGAAAAACGATCCATTCATAGCGCCGAAAAACACGGCATCCATTCATACCGCCGGAACGACAATTTTGAAAATTTGTCTGCGGTAACAGCTTGGAAGGCCTCAAATCATAAAGTTGTATTCAAAAACTCAGCAAAAAATTCGAAAACTTAATAATTGAGCTGTAAAAATTGGAAAAGTATTCAAAAAACTTCAAAAATTCGAAAACTGGGTAAATTCGAAGATCTGAAAACTATTTTTGTAATACCGTATATCCTCGAATAAGCCCCCATCATATAACTCCCCCCCTGTCGGCTGGGTGCAAAAAAATACCCCCCCTCGAATAGCTCCCCCTGTAGGCTGGGTGTGGGAAAAATACCCCCCCCCTCGAAAAAACCCCCTCCTTGATTGGTTGGAGAGGCATAACATGTAAAAAACGTTTTATGTATGGAAAAACGGTTTATGGAACTAATGTAGGCTGATTCAAGGAATATAATGATCATGAATTTTACTAAATATTCTGATGAAAAAATAACTCCTCCCTCGAATCACTCCCTATCCCCTCGAATAACTATCCCCACTCGAATAACTCCCCCTCAAACACTTTGACGAAAAAATAACGGACATATTCGAGGATATACGATAAATTCGAAAATTCAGTGGGAAGAAATATTTGAAAAAATAAACCACTTTTTCAAAAGCGTTTGCCATCGTTAATCGGCCGCATGCTTTACCGTCCTGTGGTGCACATGAATTCTTGATTAACGCCCGACTGCGGCTGCAGGGCGGCACGTGCCGCCGCAGCTTTCAGTCGCGACGTGTTTGACTGATAAGTTCACACTTCTGCCAAGGTGAAGCGCCACTGAGAGACGAGAAAAATGCACCATGCATTTGGTAGTGCAGATGTCTGCATAGTCTACACGCTGGATGTCAACTGGTTTCGATGTCAACTCGATTCTAGTTCAATTCAGGTCGCAGGACAATTTTCAAGTGCACTTGCGGCAATGTGGAAAAGGAATCAATAGCTCCATGTGCATTTGAACCTAGTTTTGCAGCCCATCAAACACAATCTTTATGGAAACCAGTTGGCCCAGTTGACATCCAATGACACCCAATGTCAACTGGGTCGACTGATTTCCATTAAAATTTTAGTCCATGGTTTGCATAACAATGTCAAATGCACGTGGCAATATCGATAGATTTCTTTCCGTCATTGCCGCGTGTTCACTGGAAAATTGTCCTGCGACCTAAATTGAACGGAAATCGAGTTGACACCGAAACCAGTTGACATCCAGTATGTGTGTGGTGATAATGTTTTGGAACTAGTCCTTTTATTTGAATTCTTCGCACCTTTGTGTATTTTGAATCTGACGGAAAGAGCACGTGAAACGTCTGTAAACGTCTCCCTTCCCTGGGGTCAGATTCAATTCGAACGCAAGACGCACGCGCGTCCGTGCACAATTTCATACGCTTACCGTATTTCTTCTAATAGAAAAGCGCCGTTCTATTTTCGTCAACGTTTTTACCTGCCGTTCTATTTGAGCTTTGAGGTGCCGTTCTATTGGAAGAAATGCGGTACTCGCGTGTCGGGCGCCTGTTACGTTCGAATCGAATTTGGGCCCTGACGGGAACAGCTTTTATCTCGTTTTTGATGCTACTTTTCCCCCGAGGCTATTACATTCGCTTTGCTCAGAAGTTACTTTTAACGCATACTTTAGCATGCTGGGCACAGCAGAACATTCCTACACTTACAGAATGCTAAGTATATGTGAGCGAAGTATACTCGGTATTTATCAGGGGTTTTAGTAGATTTGGACCCCTGGTAAATCGCTCCTCCGGGGGGGGGGGGATAAATAGCTGAACTTTTTTGGGAGGGGGGGGGGGATTCGCGGGGATTTTCCAAGGTATAGAATGAAGAAAAGAAAGAAAAAAATCGCAAAAAGTAGGTGAAAAATAACTGATAATAGGCAATAAAACATACGAAATAGTGATTTTGATGGTGAAAAAACTATAGGTATGAAAATTAGCTATTTTTAGCAAAAATTGGGGCAAATTTTCTAAAAAATCGCTGTAAATAGGTAGATAGGGGGGATTGTGGGGGGGGGGGGGTCAGGGGATAGTAGCCAAAGAATTGGCCTCCAGGATAGATATGCAGATTGTTGGCGGATTTGGGGTGGGGCAACCCCCCCCCCCCCCTAACCCTACCTATTAAACCCTCGCCCGGTATGTCAAAATCACCAATATGTTTTGTTAACGAATGGAACCCCCCTTGAGCCAGTGATAAGCTTTCAACTTGACGTTAACATTGCAACTAGTTTGTTTTGCCACTGCCCAAGCAACATGAGGCTTTGCAAAACAAATTGCAGCGGGGCCGAGTCGTAAAAGAGCGGGCGTGATCTAATTTGGGCTGCATTTTCGACGTATGGAAACAAACCCGTGGCTTGTGTGGCACCGAACGATGGCAAAACAATTGTCGAATTTTTAAATTTTTTAGAATACATTTGGAATTTTCGAATTTTTCCACTGAATTATTGGCATTCTGAATTGTCTGCTGAATGTTGAATTCATATTTATGTTTTTGCGGCCTTCTAAACTGTTACCGCAGAATTATTTTCACAATCCATGTTTAATTGAGGGTTTGTATAGTATTTCTGCATTAGAAGCATTTTCAACCAAAAATACTGGGAAAAATTCAAAAACGTTTTTCAATTTACGAATATTCTAAAAAAATCGTATTTTTGTGTTTTTTTCTAGGGGTGAAATTGCAAACCTTCGAAACTTCGAAAAAGTTTTTATTTTCGAATTTTGGTTTGCCATCGTTTGTTGCATGACACACACTTGGCGCTTGGCTGCGGCGCGTGACTCTAGTTTTTAAATTTATTGCCGCATTCCATTTGTTTAGGCAGCACGGTTATTGTTGTCGGTTTTACTACTGGCAGCCGTCCCACACCATGCGTTATGTCATGTAAAACGTCACAGAAATGCCCGGTAGATCTTTCTTTCAAGTTTCCAGCGCATTTACACAGTGATGACAACATTTGAAATATTTCTATGCTAAATTTCATACACTTTACATAACACTGGCCATTCATGTGCACTTGAAATTTTTTGCACTTGCACATTCATTCAAAAACCTAAACATTCATATTAAGCGCCATCACGAAATTTTGGACAAAATTTGTTGTGTTTGGATCTATGCCAAATTGTGACAGAGTGTTGTAAAAAGAAAAAGATACCTATTTTTAGATCAACTTGAGTTTTAACTGAACACTAAATCCACACGCTAAAAATTATTCCTCCCCAAATGTACAGGTCTAGCGGTTTTTTGTAAATACATTTAGTAGATTTTACATGGAATTGAACAATCTTTCGAATGAATTGCGGCCGGGATTATTTTCATTTGCAATATTTTGTAAATACCTATCTTTTGTGTGTTTTGCGCGAGCATTTCTTTATTAAATATTAATTATATATCTAATGATAAATATTATCTGCACTTTGGCAAAATGTACAAGTAAAATGGCTAAAATATGTGACCTTATTGACTGCGGTTATTGATAAATATAATATTTTACCATGATAAGGGTGAGTGACCTGCTTTTGACAGGTAAATAATTCGAAATTCGAAAGACTCTTCTTAGGTGTATGAGGCAGGAAAGGACGAAAAACCGCCCAAAGTAGGTAAAAATAGCCAGAGATAAACAGATTGAAAGTAGCTATAAAAAGGCATTGAAATACATAAATATATAGCCAACAAAGTGATTTCGAAACCGCTCGAAATGTGATTTTTTTCTTGATTTTGTGTGAAAATTGTGGCAAAACCGCTCAAAATGGGCTCCCCATAAATAGATATAATAGCCGAGTACCTTGCGAGTTGAACTCACGAGATGGGTCACCTCAAATGTGATCACCCCCCATTGGAGACCCCCGCATACCCCCACCTAACCCCCTTCTCCCCCTCAGGGCTCAGCGGAGTCTGGCGGGGGGCACGGCGGCGGCGAGGGCCACCTGGACGCGCGCGAGCAGCGGCGCAAGGAGCTCGAGCGCCAGGCGCAGGCGCAACTCGACGCGGCAAAGTACAAGCCGGTGGCCAATCTCGAACCCTGTAAAGTGCCCCCTGTCAAATGTCAAGTGTCACGCAAAGTGTCAAAAGTCACCTGAAATGCCCTGCGAAATGGCAACCGAGTTGCTATTTTGCAGGGCATTTCGCGTGACTTTTGACACTTTGCGTGACATTTGGCATTTGACAGGGCGTTTCACAGGGTCTGGGACTGCCGCCCGGTCGCGTTCGCCGTCAGAACGAACATCGGCTACGACGGCACGTTGGACGACGACGCGCCCGTGCCCGGCACCGCCGTGTCCTTTGATATTAAGGACTTTTTGCATATTAAGGAGGTGGGTGCGGCGTGGTTGATCAAATGTATTTGAGGCGTCCAATTCTAAAAGTCGACAAGTCCAAAATATGAAAATATTTTGAGTTAGGCCCGGAAACGTCATCTGGGGCTACTTCCGCACATTTTTCATCATTTTCCATAAATTTTTTGACCTCACATGCCCATACGGCATAGTGCCAAATTAGACGTTTTTGGGGAAAAATGCAAAAATTTGTGCAAGAAGTCGACAAGTCCACTTAGTTTTGGGCTAAAAGTCGACAAGTCCATCCTGCGCATCCTTCTTTTATGGGAAAAAACGCAAGAAATGTGATAAGTCCATAATGGGCACCGATTTCTAAAAGTCGACAAGTGCATAAATTTCCCATGAGGCAGGACCAACGCGGGCGGGAACAAAAATGTTCTGAGTGCAAGAAGTCGACAAGTCCATTTCCCTCCCCAAAACAGTTTTGCTCTGACCGAATGGAATTTTATGGACACCCCATTTTTCACATATAGGTTGAGATTAGGGGCTGAAAATTTGACACTTTATTGTCAACATATGGAACTTAATGGAAAGCATGAGAGAGCCAAATTGGACACCCACCTAGGGCCTGGAATTGGGTTTGAAACTTAAAATGCGATTTACTCCAATCGCATTTTGTGGACTTGTCGACTTTTATAATTAGACGCCTCATTTACGTTTGGTCGAAACATAGGTAAATATACTCTAGTATAGAGTAAATACATTTACCGTATTTCCTTGAAATACACCCCTCGAATAACCCATCCTACTCGAATTTAACGTCCTCGAAATACCCCTCCCCTTCGAATTATACACCCAGGTCTGAGCGACCTGAGAAAAAATGAAGGAAATGAGACCATTATCTAAATAATAAATCCATAGTGTACAAAAATGATGAAAAAGAAAATATACTCGGCGGACAGCACACCTAGTATGAAAACCTACCATAATTTAATGAATAAAATCTTGTGATAAATTTCGTAATTAATTATTCCATAGTAAAAACGAAATATTATGATGTAAAAACTATATAATTTTGGTTCATTTTTCAGATGGGTTATGGTAGGTTTTCATACTAAGTGTGATGTCCGCCGCTTATAGACAAAATCAAAAGACAAAATACAAAAGAAAAATAGGAAACTTGTGCAAAAAACGCCACCCAATTATCCCCGATAAACATTTCCACAAAACAAAACGTATCGCAAACACTGCAGAAATTCAGCAACGACTGGTGGATCGGGCGATTAGTGAAAGAGGGCCACGAATTAGGATTTATCCCATCCCCGTCAAAATTGGAAAATATACGGCTTCAGGCGGCACGCAAAAAACTGTGCGTTGATACTTTTTTCGGATTTTTTTTGTGGGGGGTGTCGGACGTGTTGTTATCAATTTTCACTTTTTGAAAACAATAATGGTAACGTGCCAAACCAACAGTGTAATCGGAGGCAGTCCCGCACCCTGTAAAGCTTAGATTTTATTAATGAAATTTTGATTAGATTTTATTAATGAAATTTTGATTAGATTTTATTAATGAAAATTTGACACTTTGCATGACAATTCGTATAACATTTTACATGACATTTGACAGTTGACTTTATCTACACTTTACAGAGCTCGGGACTGGCGCCAGGGGCCAATCCCGAACCACGTGAATTGTAAAATGTCGCACAAATGTACCAAACTGTCAGTAAATTTTTAAAATACTCAGTGAAGTTTGCCTCTGCCTACAGCGCAGGTATTTTTTATGTTTCGTCACACTTGACAAAGTTAATCGCACAAAACCGCACTGAACCATACCGTAAAAATGTAAAACTTTATCGTACCATTTACCGCCGACGTTTTTACCGGCTCTATGCTACCTGTATGCCTGAAAATTTACCGACAATTTTCCCGTACACTTTACCTGGGGGGGGGGTGCAACGCCAATAGAACACCCCTGTTCGACCCCTTAACCACCCTGAAAAGTAAAAATTCACTACGCTCGTGTTATCGGTTCCAGTTCCAATTTGGACAACGATGACTCGCTTTCTGAGGAGGAAGATGATGAGGACGAGGAGGGAAAACCGAAAAAACCGCCGCCGCTGCCGATTAATATGGGCGATAAGAAAAAGCAGTTGCCATTTTTTAAGAAGGTTCGTCAACTTGTTTTTTGACAGAATTGTGCATTTTTCTACATTTAATGGCCCTACGCATACTAGTTGACTGACAACGACAATAAATGTCAACTGGTTCCGATCCCAATTCGAAGCTTGTTGACGAGTATCACTACGCATTATTCTATACACATGTAAATATTTAGGTACTTGTGCCGGCTTTGTATTTATTTACATTGCACACACACACCACAACATTTTTTCCACACTACAGCAACATGATTCAACACTTTTGAATTTGAACGTCTTTAGTCGGCTCGCCAGCAAGCTTTGAATTGGGATGGGAACCAGTTCAGTAAGGACCAATGACTCTCTAATGTGTCACCCCCATTGTACAGCCAGAAATGGGACCCCCCTACGACGTGGTGCCTTCCATGCGCCCAGTTGTATTAGTCGGCCCCTCCTTAAAGGGATACGAAGTTACGGATATGATGCAAAAAGCTGTTTTTGACTACCTCAAGCACAGATTTGAGGGCCGCATCATAATCACCAGAGTTCAGGCAGATATTTCTTTGGCTAAAAAGAACACTTTGAATAATTTTGGCAAGAGAGCTATTGTTGAGAGATCGAATAGCAAAGCCAGTTTTAGTTTGGGTCGGTTGCGAATTACCTATTTTTGTGGAATTTACTTTTCCGGGCGAAAATTTCCTATTATACGGTATACTCGGCGGACCGCAAAGTATGCACCCAAAATTATTAATGTCTTGGTCGATAACACGCGAGCTTGACACTTATGTATGCACGTCCGCAAAAAGAAAAATACCGTATTTGCTTGAATAGTTCCCCCCCCTTGAATAATTCCCCCCTCGAATAATCCTCCCGTGTAAGACGAGTGAGGAAATAATAATTCCCCCCTCGAATAATTCCCCCCTTAAAAGATTTGATCAATTGTTTGTGCCCAATATTAACAAAAATGGCATGTTCTTGTGTTAATAAAGCATATTTCATTAAATGTGTTGATAGAAACATGCTTGAAAATTTTGACGAAACAATAATTCCCCCTCGAATAATTCCCCCCTTGAATCGTTCCCCCCTCAAAAAAGTCTGACGAAATAATAATCCCCCAGGGGGATTATTCAAGCAAATACGGTATTTAAAAACGAAAAAGGCAGAGTCGCGTATAAACGAGGACTGTTTTTCCCGTCATGTTTTTTTCCGGAATTATTTTTATATTATTAATGATGTCGTCATGATGGAGTGTTTCCTTCAGAAAAATGCATAGCGTGCAGTCTGCCGAGTATACCTGAATCGGCCATTTTTACTGTCAAATTTATAAATGTTATGTATAATTTTTTGTGCTCAAGCACAGAAACCATTTTGATGTCAACCATGATAAATAAAATGATTAATAAAATCCAAAGTCATGTAAAATGGCAAATGACCAGTACAAAATAAAATTGCCTAGCCATCAAGCCAAATTAAGATGATGACATTTGACGCTTTGCATGACATTTGACATTTTACAGGTCCTGTGAATGGCACTAGGAACTATCTCCAGTCCAGCACTTCAAAATTTCATTGTGTTTTTCGTTGCGTTGATCCTAGGTGTATTTACCGCAAAGTATGCGTTCGAAATTAAGGTACTTATGTCTTAGTCAGTAACGTGCTAACAGAATCTACTTATGCACGTACTTTCACAAAAGAGAATGTATTTAAAAAAGAAAAAGGTGGACTCACGTACACGCGTAGGAAGTTTTCAATCATAAATGTTTTTGTTTTTTGTTAGAACCATCTTGATTTTATGAATGATGACGTCACGATGGAGTGTTTCCTCCAGCAAAATGCATAGCGTGTGGTCAGCCGAGTATAACACCGTGAGGGAAACCCATTATTTAACCACAGCGACTCGTAACCCATCGACTCGCAAGCCAAAGTACATCAAGATTAAAGCCAAAGTGCCTCGTCTCTAAAGCCGCAGTCAAACTTTTGACTCGTCACCAAAAGTGTGTCAGTATTTAACCGTATTGTGTCATTATTAAAGCCATGCGTACATAGTGCATATTTTGTGTCATTATTAAAGCCATGTGTACATCATAATTACTTCATATTTATGTATTTATTAAGTGCCAGAGGATACATGAGTGTGTGCTGCGTGCACAAATAACACGGAAATATGGGTTTACACGGTGACCCAATGATAAACATGCGTGATGTAGGATCAAATGATGGAAAAAATACTCGCAAATCTATAATAAATATATCGTGCCCACTTTTCATATGGGAAATAGTGATGAAAATGTACTGGAAAAACATGTGCCGCAAGTGAAAAGTACACGGTGTACTCGTAATGTAAATACATGTAATGTATAATTGGACAAATATATCTAGGTATACTCGGCGGACCGCAAAGTATGCGCAGAATCTTACATTAATTTTATGAATAAAATCTTATGATCAATTTCGTAATTAATTATCCCATAGTAAAAACTAAATATTTTGATGAAAAGACAGTATGATTTTCGGTTCATTATTCAGATTGGTTATTGTAGGTTTTCATACTAAGTGTGATGTCCGCCGAGTATCACAGAATTCATTAAAATTATATCTCAATATAAAATGGTGAAATGCCATTTACGTCTGTTATCCATCTCTTTGTTCACACTGAAATTCTCCATGATCCACTTCATCGAGCCAAATAGAAATTGGCCACACGTGTCCATTCAAAAGCGGATTACCCCAAAAATGGCTGTGAACTTACCGCCACATGTATTTAAAAACTATACATCCATTTTGTATGTGTATCATTAAGTATTTCCCTGTATTGCGGCTTGCGAGTCGACATATTGGCTTTAATAATGACACACAATGGCTTTAATAATGACACATTTTTTATGACCGTTTTGGCTTTAATGTCGCTATACTTTGGCTTACCTAGCGAGGTACTTTGGCTTTACAGTCGATGGGTTAAATCTCGGGTAGCTTTAATCTCGCTATACTCTCTAACACCGTTTCGTCCCCTCGCAGCGGAAGTGCAGTCGGAAATCGAGCGCATTTTCGAATTGGCTCGCACCATGCAGCTGGTAGTTTTGGACTGCGACACTATCAACCAGCCTTCCCAGTTGATAAAAACCAGTCTGGCACCGATTATCGTCTACATAAAAATTAGCTCGCCCAAAGTGCTGCAGCGATTGATAAAGACCAGGGGCAAGAATCAAGTGCGCAATATGAATGTGCAGATGGTGGGCGCTGAGAAATTGGCACAGTGCCCGCCCGTGGGTATTGGGTATTTTTGGGTATTTTTATTGTTAAAGGTACATTGATGATCAGGAGTCGCTGCGGACACTTTTTGAGTTCTCACCACAAAAAGGATGTTTGTTTACATAACCTTGAAGCACATATTACCTTGTATAACTCCCTCCGTTGGACATTGGACATTGGATTAATCGACGTTTTCTGGATACAGCGTGGAGTTATCAACCTTGAGAAATGGTCGCCTCAACCGCCCTACATGCACTCACCTCCCGGCGCACCTCGCAGGAGATGTTCGACCTGGTGCTGGACGAGAACCAGCTGGAGGACGCGTGCGAGCACCTGGCCGAGTTCCTGGAGACGTACTGGCGCGCGACGCACCCGCCCGTCAAGTCGCCGCCGCAGCTGCGCAAGCACCGGCAGCCGGGCAGCGGGCAGACGGCCAGACGCAACCCCCAGCAGCACCACAACCAGCAGCAGCAGCAGCACGGCGTGCAGCCGCAGCCCCTGCCGCAGCAGCACCAGGCCAGTGGCCAGGGGTTGGGCACCCGACCCCACCCGAACCCCAACCCGATACCCGCACACTTTTTGGAACCGATACCCGAACCCGACTCTACTACCCGAACCCGACTCTACTACCCGAACCCGATACCCACAAAAATTTTTGGAACCGATACCCGATACCCTACCCGAAATTTTTAGTACCCGATACCCAAACCAAAAATTTTGAAAATCCCAACACTAGTGGGTGAGGTCCGTGCATTCTCCGCGAGTGGCGCCAGGCTAAGTGGCGCCACTCGCGGAGAATGGTGCCATGCGCCATGGCGCTTTTGCTTTTCCCCAAAGCCGTGGCGCTCTTATAAATAGGTAAATAATCGGGACCCAGTTTCTATATCCTGCATCAACGTAAAATATCCCACATTTGTTGGCCAAAAAGTCATGATAATTAGCGATTTTGATCAAAATTTCTATAAAAAATCCGGTGGGGGTTCCGCGGAAAGTAGCAACAACATTGCCTCAGGATAGCTAGGTAGATAGCTGAGCGGCGCTTGGCAAAGATAGATAGCTGGAGCGTTTTGGGGGTCTGCGCTGCAACTTTCTATCAACCCCTCACTGTAATAAACCCTTGGTTCAAGTTCAAACTCAAATTTCAAAAATGTCTAGTTTTGAGCACCAAAGTGGCCCCTAGGTAATTGTACGTAAAATACTACAGTCGATATGTCGGTTGACATTTAATTTTCAATTCGCAGATGGCTGCTGACGGGGCTGGCGGCCAGGTTCCCGCTGGCATGGCGCCAAGTGCGGCAAAGTTTTTCGGTGCCGGACAACAGCCGCAGCCAGCCGCCGCCGCTGCCGCTGGCAGATTTTGAGATGAATTTTTTTGTTTGGTAAATTTATTACAGTAAATAATAGAGGGAGCGCCCTGGTTGGAAATTGTACGCGACTTTGACTATTTATGATGAATAATGATTGCAGACCGTCTGAAAAACTGTTTTATTTTTCTTTAAAGTTTAAAAGCTTTTTTATTTTGTTCTTGCGTTTTACGTGGATTGTCAAACAAAAATAATGAAAAAATTTGAAAAATCGAAACGGAATTTAGGTTGCACGGCCGTTGTATCAGATCGCCAATAATTTACCAAGACGCTCTTCAATCAATTATAAAATTTGGCATTTTAATGTCCATATGAATAATTCAAGTGAGCAAGGTAAGTAAAATAATAATAAATACTTAAATATGTACATATTTACCTAGATATTTTATCTATTCAAGTACCCTTATGAAGGCACGGTCCCGCCCAAAAAATGACACAGTTGAAAACTACTTTTCAACCGGACATCAGTCACCGAGTAAACCTTGGTCCTGTAATTCACTGAATGCATTCAATGTACCGTATTTCCTCGAAATACCCCCCGGGTTTTTTTTCAGAGTGGGAATTTTGAGGGGGGTAATTCGAGGGGGGGTATTATTTCGCCAGAACTTTTTTGAACACAGTACTAATTTGTTGTTTGTAACGTGCGCAGATGTAGAAAAATGCGACAAAAACCAACATAGGTATACAAGGGTCTACAGACTTAAACAAGTAAATATGTCGATGGTATAAACCACGTTAAAACGTACCTAATACAGTCATTGTTTTTAAGGTGTGTTATGCATTGCCAGTTGACAAAACGCACCTTTTGTCATGTACGTTCCATTTACACTCAATTTGGAGGGGGGTATTTCGAGGGGGGGGTATTAATTCATAGTGCCCATTTTGAGGGGGGGGGGTATTTCGAGGAAATACGGTATTCATCTACCCATATATTCTTGTTGATACAACACCAAGGTTCGCTTGGCTTGTTTTCGTTTGGCTGATTTTTGGTTGATAAGCGACCGTAGCTACCGGCAGTCCCGCACTCCGTAGAATGTGAAATCAAATGTAAAATATCATGTAAAATGCCATACAACAATTATAGAATTTCACGTAAGATCAAATGCTCAGTAATAAAAACTAACTTTTTACTGTAATTGACATTTTACATGACATTTGACACCTTACTTTACATGTTACAGGGTGCGGGACTGCCTCCTGGTTTTTTGGCGCTAATGCTCCAGGGGCGCCGCTCTCATTGCTATTTAGGTATTCAAACAGAAACATCTACAAATATTATGTGTGCAAAATAACCAGTGCAAAATGAAGTCGGTAAAACAAACCAATTCACCCAATAATTCCTGGTTTTTATGTACAGCATCGGTTTTTCGTCGTTCAGTCATGCTTTTGCGAATTTGATTTTGCATGTGCACATGTAAATGCGAGCTGGTTATAAATACTTAGTACGTATATCAATTTCCACTTTTTGAGATTTTTGAGCTTGCAAATTATGAATCTCGGTCTCTTTTCGTTCCCGAATCAAAATGAGTGAGATGTCTTTAGCATTCCTTTCGTTGTTGTTTTTTTTGTACAACCTGGAACCAGTTTGTATGTTTTATAATTGTAAAATATGACATTTTTAAAAATTCTAAATAAACCATAGAAATTGGTTTGGTCAAAAATTGTTAAATCTTGTGTTTTTGTATGTATTCCCTTGTAAATATGTAAAACATTCTCAAAGTTTGATACCCTTCGTTCACCTTCCATCACTGCATACCTACATTTATTTGAATACAAGTACCTAGGTATTTACCGTATTCCCTCGAAATACCCCCCGGGGGGTGATTGTTTCATAGTGGTCCCGAGAGGGGGGGGGGTTAAACGAGGGGGGGGGGGGTATTTCAAGGGGGGGGGGGGGGTATTTCGAGGAAATACGGTATATAAAGTTTCTTTTTTTGCACTCCGTATAAAAATTGCTTAGTTGTAAACACTTCAGGCATATTGATTTTACAAAAGATGTCTTACGACACAGTTCAGATGTCTACTGTGACTTCGTTGAATGCCGAAGGTAAATATTTAGGTATTTATACTCCAGCGACTTGACCTAATGCACACACAGTTGCACTAGTGCAAAATGATGAAATTTCTTTCCTATCATGGGGTAAAAGTTTGAGCGTTCCTTTTTTGACGAATTTTTGCATTATTTTACAGGCATTAGCGTAGTTCCTCGAAAGGTAAGTGTGCTGTCCTCCGCGTATACCGTATTCCAGACGGGGGTAGTTCGAGGGGGGGGGGTATTTTTTCCTCAGCTCGAAAACCCTGGGGGTATTTCGGTCACTGGACTGGAGTATATTTACCTATGTGCATGAATACCTATTTAAGGAGAACTTGGTCGCCAGACATTTTTCTAAAAGTTATCTGCATAATCTTTCGCTATTTCTCAACAATGTGATTATTGTGATTATTTCCTTCGCTATGTGATAAATACATATTTTCTACGCATTCAATTCTTATAAAGAAAAGTCTATGAAAATAAAGATGGAGAATGGTGAATTTTCTTGATTTTGTGTATAATTTTAACAATTTCATTTTAGTAAACTCGTATCAGCTTTGAAAGTCATTTGCGTTTACCCAATGAGGGGTTCGTCAACTACAGTCGACGTAAATAGATAACTAATAACTCACCCCGTCAACTCGATTACGTTCAAAGCTGATTTATGAATTGACTACTTTTCTCAATTTTTGTAAACTACCTAGTGGCCGCATACATATTGACCCCACGCACATTCGTTGACAAGCGAAATTTTCATAACTACGTATTACATCTGTTATAAACACATTTGAGTTTATCATTATGAATTTTTTTTTATATACGTCGGAAGTAGTTGTCAGAATCAGAATATACTGGTAAACTCAAATGCGTTTGTAGCGAATTATCAGCTTTGAAAGTTTCTGTTGTAAAATTAGGTGGATGGTGTGCGCATATCTATTACCGGTACTTTTGTGCTTCAGGTACTTTTGTGCAGATATGGTATTGCACAACTGATTCTGCGCATCCAAATTCACAAGATGCATCCCAACGTCTGGCTCAAGTCGTCGTTCAACATGAGGTATGTTCATTGTTTGTTTTTGTGTAATTGTCATAAATTAATGGTTATTTAAGCATTAAAGTTGAATTTCAGAGCAATGATAAAATTGCTATACTCCAACTTTACATTTAGCATTCAGGGTTCACGTTGGCAGCGAGCCAACAATAACAAATGAATGCGATTATTATCTAACAACTATTATAGGTAGGCAGTGTTACGGTGTGAAACAGTTAAATTCATCAAGTTGAATTTTTAAAATTTGCAATTTTTGCGCTCTTCTATTAGAAGAAATGTGGTATATCACGGTGCCAGTTCATTACACAATCCTGGTGATGGAACAGTGCCAAAGCGCTGTGTCAGTTATTTCAAACGTAGGTTATGGCGCTGCGCACACCGGTTAACTGCCAGTAAATTTTGTCAACTCTGAAATCCACTTTGGATGGTATTTGAGTTTACTGGAATTACAACTAGATTCGGGTGACATTAGGCCGTACATCTTTCCGAAGGAAACACTCCAGCATGACGTGATCACTTTCGTCGCCGTCATCATCTCTCGCCATCACGTCGTCTTCATGACGTCATTGCTTCGTCATCATAAGTTCTCGGCTGGCCGTCTGCCAGTCCAAGACATAACTCCTATCCGTTTGTAGAGTATCGTGTCTGCCGAGTATACAGTTGAAGGAAATAAAAAAACGTTTTCCAGTAAACTCAAATGCGTTCATGGCTAATTTACGAGTACTAAATTCTCATAGTGCTAATTTCTCGTTGGTGAACTAGGTGCAGCGACATTCTATTCTATCACTGCACAAATTCAGAGGGTTTTTTCATTTTCGTTTGCTTTCTTTTTACACTCATCCATTCCTGTTTCACATCTAATATCACTCATTTTCCCATTTATTTATTATTGCCGTATTTTTGCATGCCTAAATGTCTTCTCATTAGCATTTTTCCTGTGTTTTTTTACAAAAGAAAACAGTTTCACTTGCCACAAGGTGGTACGGCTTTCTATTCAGAATTCCCTTTGAAAGTGCACAATGGAAAAGTGACAAAAAATGTCAAACGGAAATAGGTAACGTCATGAATGTTTACTTTTGACAGTCCGGAACCCGTAAAATGTCACGAAAATTGTAAAGTGTCGTGCAAAAGTTCATGTAAAATGTCAAACGCCCAATGTTATTTTCATACTTTTCTCATGGAAAATGTAAAAGGTTTTACTATTTTTACATGTTAGAGCGATGTTTACACTGGAAGACATAATAGATGCCGTTTAGTGGTTATTTAGTATTTTATAGGAAAATAATTTGACATCTTCAAAATTTCATTATTTTAGCGACAAAATATAGGGATTTGAAATTTCATAATTACGTTTTCTGTACACGTGTATTTTTCAAAAGTACGTATACAGGTGAGTACGGGTATTTTTTAGAAGTATATGTATGTGTATTTACAAAGCACTCGTGTAAATATATGTTTTTTTCGAGGAAATGTAAATACATTTTAACAACTGTGCACCGAACGTCCCGATTTGGAAATGCTCGCTGTGCGGCGCTCGCGTGCTCTATAGGCATCGTGTAAGCCCCGCCTACTTCAGTCGCATGCGTTGGGCGCCTGTTACCATTACTGATGTCGCATTTTTTTGACCTTTTGCCATCGGATTCACGTATCCATTTCCGAACTAATGAGTTCAGAAGTATTGCACAAAGGAATTATTAGTTCACATTTTAAGTCGCAATTTGTGTGAAAAATTTGTGTGGTGAAAAATAACTCATTCCAGAAAACTCAAATGCACGAAAAGTGGATTTATGAGTTTTCAAAGTTAACATAGGCAGGCACTCATTTTGTCACATGCGCAGCCCATCAGTTGTTAGCCTAATATTCACTTGTACGTAATACATCTCTACGTTTACTGTTTTCACTCTGAATATTAGTTGAAGTTTCAGAGAGCATTCATTCCATAGTGTAGCTACCTAGTCTAAAGTTTGTTCAGTTTGGGATCCCAAAAGTTTTGAGACACGCGATT
Organism: Sphaerolaimus hirsutus; assembly: GCA_964036195.1. Classification (NCBI taxonomy): domain Eukaryota; kingdom Metazoa; phylum Nematoda; class Chromadorea; order Monhysterida; family Sphaerolaimidae; genus Sphaerolaimus; species Sphaerolaimus hirsutus. The sequence continues at coordinate 345,801 of OZ038458.1, forward strand.
TTTTTAGCAATAGAATGATACTCGAATGTTGCTCATTTTTTATCTGCAACGGGAAATTTTTATCAATCTGACACGGTTTTTATTTACTTATTAGTTAAAGGGTTAGTTATCACTTTACTCAATGTTACTTTCTTAAGTTATCACATTACTTTCACTTTACTAATATTTAACTTAACATGTTCTTGTCACTTCTTCACTTGTGGAATAAATCCCCGGGGACAGTCCCACACTTTGTGTGGTGTAAAGTCAAGTGTCAAATGTCATGTAAAATGTCAATCAAAAAATGTTATTACTGAACTTTTGACAATTTGCATGACATTTGACAAATTTGTATGACATTTTACATGACATTTGACACTTGACATTACAGTTTACAGTGTGCATAACTGGCTGACCCCCGATCGAGTTGCAAAATTAAAGTTTTTTTCTCAATTTTACAAGCTTAAAACATTGAGTAAGAGGAACTTTTAAATGGAAGGTGTCTCGCTACTTTTTGAACAAAGCAAACATATGATACTGCTAGTGTTTCATCCATGCCGCAATAATGTCATGAAAGATTATATGTATCTATGTGGCTTTCCCAGTGGATACACTAATGGAATATTAAAGATATTTAAGCTGGAAAGGTGTTAGTGCAAATAAGCTTGATAACGATGTAGTTAAACTATTACACTATGAAATACAGTGAAATAGTTCACTAAATAGTACAATTGTATTTAGCGCCAATGTACAGCTATAACTGATGACAGTGGGTTGCTTGAATTTTCAAAATTTGACCCGATAATTTTTCGAGTAACCCGATTTGTTGCATCGGAAACTATGAGATGCCCGATTTTGTGTTTTTGTTTTTAAAATACTGCATTATTGCCTATAAAAGGAACATATTAGAATATGATTCATTTTTATTGTTTCTGTTAAGTGTGATGCTTTCAGCAAAATTGTGTTTTTATTGAATTGACATTCGGTTGACACGAATTTGCAATGTCAACTAGTGTATATTTTGTATCCCATGAATTGTATTTACATCATATTTAACCAATAACAGCCGGCAAAACATTGCATAATTTCCCATTTTGCACTTTTAATTGCACAAGAACAGAAGCGCACCAGATCCACACTTTTCCGTTGAGATAATCCCCATTTCTTTTTACCCATTGCGCATTTTATTTGGGCCATTTTTCCGCTTCAGTGCGTCTGTTTGTCGGCTTTTGTAACCCCGCGAAAAAATCAGTTTTTATCGAAAAATGAATCGATCATTTTTTCGCGAAAAATACGCCCGATAAATGACGGATTATAAACTTTTTTGCCGAAAGAAACACTATTCGGTTTTCAGACTGGAACTGCTTAATGGTAATTTTGAAGTTTTGAAAGTTTCGTACAGCTGTTTGGAACAATAAAAACGTTCTTTTGGCGGCCATTTTGCAATTTCTGAAACTGAATTATGGCGGCACTGGGATAAGTTCGAAGCGAATGCTATGTACGAAAATACACATTTACATAGTTGTATTCATTCTTATTATTCAAGATTGTAGATGATTACGCAAAGCTATTTGTGAGCTGAAAAGTTATTTATGACCTGTACACTTTGGCATGTTTAAGAATTTTACTCTACATTAAAGTATCAATTCATCATTCGCTCAATTTACTTTCGTTCATATTTCTTCCAGTGTAGGTATTTATTTGCAATAAAATGACACTTATTTTGCTATTTTATTCAGTCAAAATAATGCAAATTTCGACTTTAAAATAAATGCGCATTGCAAATTTTCTCCAAAAATGGTGCCCATGTGTGAGTGACGTGCGCTGCTAAAAATGATGAAAAAAGTTTGGACACAAAATCTTTGCCAAAATAGCTTTGTGTCTGTCGTCTGAACTAAAATGAAAGTTCTGCCCCATTTTGAGGTCAACTGTTTCAGTTTATATGTATTTATGTATTTACGTGTCAAGGTATTTAGGTAATATACTTTACTTGTATGAGTACAATTTGAGGTATATTTACATGTTTTGGCTTAAATAGTTGTCTATTTGTTTGCTGCCAGAACATTTGGCCCTCTTCTTTAATTGTTCAAGTGTGAATGTTGGACTATTTTGTTGACTTCTTAGATTGTAAAATACATAAAATATGCACTGTTCGTGTCTTTATGTTTTCTGGAGTGCTCATTTATATTATTACAGCTAAAATTTTATTGGGCGCAATATTTTCTGGCCGCCAATAATAATTGCCCACCCATCGCTGCTACCCTTGTAGATGTGAAAGCTTTTTAATACGTTAAAAAAATCAAGTTTGTACGGCTGCCCGAAAAGCAAGTCGGGTCAAAGAATGTTGCTCATCTGAAACTATTGTCAAAATACCGTATTTCTTCGAAATATCTCCGGGGGTTTATCTTTTCATAGTGGAAAATTTGAAGGGGGGTTAAACCAGAGAGGTTATTATATCGCTAGAATTTTCTTGAACCGCAGCTTTTGTCATTTGCGTTCTCTGTACACTCAATTTTGGGGGGTATTTCGAGGGGGGTTATAAATTCATAGTGGCCATTTTCAGAGTGTATTTCGTGGGGGTACTTCCGATCGACACTGCAGTCGATTTAATTGTTTTTATCTTATATTTTACTGTGTATTTAGGTTTGCTTTCATTCAAGATACTCAAAATACCCAGGGTATTCCATTTTCGGCAAAAAGTATCAGCGCGTTCACAACTATACATTTTCTGCAAAATGTCTCCATGCATTATGCCCATTAGGTTCTATGCATTCCGATATTAATGGTGCTTTTAGGTGAAACGCATTTAAAGTTCCATTAAAACGCAAAGAAATTGGCCAAATTTGAGGCGAAAATTGCGATCCAGTTCTGTTGCATAAAAGCGATTTTTATTCGGTGAAAAATCCATCATTCATTGTTGTTTGTTTGAAGTTTAAAGTAGAGTATTTGTTGAAAGGATTTTTCTGCTAAACAGCTGTATAAATTTTTTGTTGCACCTGTTTAGAATATAAATAATTGCCGTTTTGTATTTTGTTGAAATGGTTTGAAATGTCGAATAATAGGTGGTGTTTTTTGTGATTTTTATTAATTTTTGTGCTTAATGTTTACTTGACAAGCTGCGGAACTTAAAAGCTGCTCTATGACAAGAATTCTTTGGAACTAATTTTGAACGTTTATTGTATTTGGAATTATGTATACATTAGATTTTTTGAGTAAATCGCTTCATAATTTATTTCCTCTTTCCATTTCATTATTCATTATTGTGAAAAAAATAAACCGGAAACCTTAATTATTTCCGTCGTAACAAAATGTCAAGTTATGCAAATTTAAGCGTCGTTTGCAAATACGCCCTCAAAGTCATTTCCTATTAATTTTTTTTGCCATTCTGAATCATGCCATTAGGGGCGCGGAATGTGTGAACAAGGTTTATTATATTTAAGTATAAAAACCTTCTACACTCTTCATTTCATTAGCTATTCTGTATAAATGTCTCATTTAACAAGTTGATCATTTTACAGCATTGGGATGAAATGCCATAAATTTATCCTTCTGTCATCAATTTTACATGTGTATGATCACATCAATCGAGATGCCTGACGCCAGTCCCGCACACTGTAAACTGTAAAGAAAAGTGTCAACTGTCATGTAAAATGCCATACAAATTTGTCAATTGTCATGCGAAATGTTTAAAGTTAAGTAATAATTTTTTATTGACATTTTGCATGACATTTGACACTTTACTTTACAGGGTGCTTACTCCATTGTTTTGCATCTCAAAATTTGGATTTCAAAAATGTTGCTTGTGGATTATTCAGCATGTAAAATCATTTGATGTTTTCGAACAACAAATCACATGTTGGCATAATGTATTTCTCTATTTTTTTCTGTGCTTGAAATCATTATTTTGATCATCACATTTGCATTTTTTCAAGAAATTCATTTTAATTCTCTTCTGCCAAATGAAACAATTGAGATCTTTTTAATTGTTTAGATTTTCAAGTAAAATTGGTAGTCCATTAGAACAGCACCCAAGCTCATGTGAAATGTGAATATTCCAATTGCAAATGGAACACTCACTTAGTATTTAGGTATACATATTTCACTCGGCATGAGCGTAAATACAAGTACATATTAGAGTATGCGGGTATTTATTATTAGCTGTGCAAATAAAGGTCTTAAGTCTAGTCTCTTCACATAGAGGTGCTTTGCGGTGCCAATTTTCTCTTTATACTCTGCCGACAGCGCACTTTACGCGTGAAAGTGCCATATACCCTTTGAATGACCGATCAAGTTTTTAACGTGTTTTTCGGCGCAATACTTTTTTCTCTATGGGGTAATTGAGCGCAGAATTTGTCACATGACTTTTTTATTCCGCAAATTACGGTAACATCCTTTGCAAAGCTTTCGCTTTCTTTCTTATATCAATTTCTGGTGTTCTGTACTAGACTAGATTTGTTGCACGCGAACGTTTCTGTGTTTCATAGTACTTAATTGCTTTGGCGGCATTAACTATTTACGATACCAGTTTTGTGCGGAACAGTGCAAAGCGCATCTTTTCAAAAGGAAAATAGTGTCGGTTTTTTTATTTGATGCATCAATTCACAAAAATAGGTGGTCAATTTAGGCCGCATTTTTATTATTCGGAGTTATCAAAAGTTTTGTCACCGAATGTCCTAAACATTTTCAACATAAACTTTCTTAGTGCATAGAATAGCGTACGATTCCCTTAGTACATTATTTATAACTAACTATTACAGCAATGTAGCCAAGATTACCTATTACATAAATACAAGCAAACATACAACAGAATATTTGTATACAAACATTTACATCGCTACGAAAGGGCAATGACCACTTTACAAGTATGAAAGTTTACAAGTAAAGAAAACCTGAAAGTTTACAAGTAAATATATACAACTTTACAAGTAATAAGACCTAAGTTTACAAGTAGATTACAACTGCATTTTTGCGCGCACTTTACAAGTAGATTTCAACTGCATTTTGTGCGCACTTTACAAGTAAACTGCCACTAATCTTTGCAAGTAATTTTTTCAAGTAAGAAAGTGTACTTTACAAATATATTACAAGTGAGTATACATCAAAAAAGTGCCTGCAGGTACACAAGCATTAGCTGCTTTCCTTGTGCAAACACTGCATTGATTTTCAAACAAAAGTTTCAATCAGATAACCCTAATTGAATGTCATCCGCAAGTGTATCTGCCTGGCGCCTGGTGCAGTCAAGCCTAGGGTTGGCCGATGTTTTTTTTTAAACGTTTTTTTTTTTAAAAAAACATGACGTCCGAAATTTTTTTTTTTATAAAAAAAACATCGGCCGAAATTTTTAGTACTAAGCACTAGGTATTTTGCAAAATTTTTGCGCGCAAGCGCGCAATTTCACACACAAATTGACATTGGTGGTTGTTTTCATTGGTTTTGTTGCATTTTTAGTATCAAAACATCCATTTCTATGTGCTACCATGGGTGAATAAGCCGACATATGTTGCTGTAATATATAATATTGGGGTAATGTGCTTCCGTGTACCTCCACAGTGTGTAACTTCACTCCCAAAGTAACAACCTCCTTTTATAACCTTGTTTGATCACCATTCCGTGCCAAACTTTACCTGAAGTCATGAACATTCGACTATAAGGCGATATACGAACAATATGTCGACGAAAAATGGATATTTTTGACACAAATCACCACTTATAATGCTATCCCATGGCTCCACAGCCATTATATGGTCATATTTAACATCACAGAGTATTGCCAGTGTCTGATATACCTATATATGTTGACACTAGGTCATATCTGGGAGCTTTTAAAAAAAACACGTTTTTTTTTAAAAAAACACGTTTTTTTAATAAAAAAAAACGTTAAAAAAACAAACATCGAGTTTAAAAAAAACGTTTTTTTCCAACCCTAGTCAAGCCCACCACCTTTGATGAGGCAGCATAAAAAATGCATGCAGCAAAAATATTTTGTCAAATGCCTGGGAATCCGGATTATGGATCAAGGATGGGATTATCCAGGCAGTAAAAAATGCAAAATGCTTTAACATATGTGCATTTGTATGTCATTCATCAGTCTGAGTCATTTGATTTCATAGTTATACTCGGCGTACGTGATACTCTGCCCTCGCACTGATTTATGTCTCGTGTTAGAAGCGTGCCAATGATTATTAAATCATGCGATTTCCGTAAAAATATGAAAAAAATTCATCGATGTGAATATGTTAATGAATAACATTATAACAACAATCAATTTTGTCATCTTTTTATGAAACTCAGACGCGTTAACCATCGTTGGCACACTTCCAGCGGGAACCACGCGTGCAGGGTGTAAAGTAACCGGAGTATATCATGGCTGACAGTTTTGGTAGAATATTTGCAGAGCTTGTCAACGCTGATTATTACATGAAGTTTGTTTTGACCACTGTTCAAGCTGAAAGTAAATTTTTATTAGAGTATACTTGATGGACAGCACATCTAGTATGGACGTGATGAAAAAACTGTATAATTTTTGGTTCATTATTCAGATGGGTTATGGTAGGTTTTCATAGTGTGATGTCCGTGAGTATACACAGTTTCCGCACAGCTTTCAGATTTTTTTGCCCATTCTGTTTAAAAATGTGGCCGCCGTGTAATACTTATAGGATTATCTCTATCTGATATGATGACCTACTTGTAAAAGTTCACATGTCGTTCGTATGCTTGTAAAGTGCGCTTTTTTACTTGTAAAGTGAGCGCAAAAGTTCACTTGAAATCTACTTGTAAACTTTGGTATTTTACTTGTAAACTTCTATATATCTACTTGTAAAGTGTTGAGTAAACTCTACTTGTAAACTTTCATACTTGTAAAGTGCTGCGGGGTCCTACGAAACGAATCGTTTCGCCTCAAGCAAATTTCATGCTTCATGCATTTCAGTGTCTTCCTGTTTCAGATCAAACATATCGCTGGATGGGATAAAATGGGTGGGCTGTCATGAGTGATAGTATACGATAGGTGATGTTATCAGTGCCATGACAACAGAGTACCTTTTCGATTTTTACGCGTAATTTTAGGTGTTTTTTTTGCTGCAATTTTGCAATAAAAAGGGCGAAATCTCGAGTTTTATCTGATATCGTCTCAAAATCTATCGGTCGCTTTTGATGACAATATTTCTAGATCATGATCTGATTAGAAGTCATGCTTATCTGGTCTGAACATTCATGATCTTGAATGCTTTTCGTTTTTGAGGAACTTTTTTTGGCTTTCTACCAGAGAAATTGTGTAGGGCACTGGAAACAAGATAAGTTGACTGAGCAAAGATAAAAATACAAATCCAGTTTTTGCGATTTGATCTCTACCTATCATTTTGCCATTCACATTTTGAATTGAGAAAAGAATGTGAAATTTAAGACTGAATAGGTATACCTAAATAAATATATAGAAAAACTATAAACTCTATAATTCTCGGTGCACCGGTGCCACATTAGAATGACAAATTGTACGTATTTTAAGCGGTTGCGCATGTAAAAGAGAGGAATCGCGCTTCCAGGGGTCAGTTTCTCTTAGAACGTAGGGCGCCATAAGGCGCCTTCAATTGACCTAATGGCCCTACACACACTAGTTTTCACCGTGACTGATGTGAAAACTGAAATGGCCACATGGCCACATCCAGCCTACTCTTATTGTATGCTATATGTGTTTTAGTCTTCAAATTTTAACTTTCATAAAATTAAATTCAAATTTAAATTAAATTAAATCATTCAACCGTGTTCGTTAATTTGCATTTGAAAAAATTTCAGTTTTCACACGAAGTCACTGTGAAAACTAGTGTGTGTAGGCACAATAGGACATGTAATTGGCATTAACCATGTTCCAATGTAACAAAGTCATTGTTTTTAACATGTGTTCTGCATTGCCCGGATCACAAACCGCAGCTTTTTTCATTTACGTTATCTTTACACTCAATTTGGGGGGTATTTCGAGGGGGGTTTATAAATTCATAGTGTCCATTTTGTGGGGGTGTGGGTATTTCGAGATATACGGTAAAAAATATAAGATTTGTTTACCATTTTCTGATATTAAAAAAATCTCTCGACATTTCCTTCAATACTACTCGCGCCTTACGTCACAACTGAATTCGTGCCCAGGCGAGTCTAATCTAAGCCGCAGGGCGGGTCTTATTTGTTGTGCAGCGGTTGCAATTTTCATGCTTTGCCGCTCACTGATTGTGCCTTGTATCATGCGAATAGTTTCTTGCCGCCGGTGCGCAGCGGCGCCTGCCAGCGACTCGACTCGACTCGACTCGGCAAAAATTTGTGTCAACCCGCGGGAATTGAAAATTGTGTACATGTTTGTAAGAGCTTGAGCGCTCAAATTAGTACCTGATAAATAAAAAAGATTTTGCTACTGAACCTTTGACATGTTGCACAACATTTAAATGTGCGGTACTGTCATCTGCACGAGCTTACTTAGTAAACTAATGCGTTTTTCAGGAAACTGAAAACTGGGAAACTGTTGAATATGCCCAATCGTTGGCCAAGAATTTTGACCCGACAAGTCGGGTCACGTTTTTCAGTTGCGATGGGTCTAAGCAAATAGTGCATGCGCGTGCGCTGCGCCGTTACAATACTTACAGCCAGTGCTAAGTGCCTCCATAGTGCATTTGATTTCGTACACTGTTTACTTGTAAATGTACAGAGCTGTTGAGAGATTTACGTTTATTATTATTTCTGTACATCAGTATAAAAAAAATATAATCTATATTTTCTAATATTCATAGCTTTTGATAGAAAGCGCGCACTGCATCGAAGAAACGCCGCCGAGAATCCATTTTAAAACCATCCTCAACCACTATTCCCACAGTCCCACTCAATTTTTGCAAAAAAACCCTCAGGTTTCGAACCCGCACAATCTCACTAACCCCCCAGCCATGGAGGACGAACTGCGGTGCCCCCATTGCAAGCAGTTCTGCCAGACTCCAGTGCTGCTCGCCTGCTCGCATAGTTATTGTCTACAGTGTGCCATTGATGTGCAGGTGCCTGTGGTGGCTGGCAATGGTGGGTTTTTGGGGTTGGGGGTTTTGGTAATTTTGATTGGAAGTGTGTTTTTGAGGTTTTGAGGAACTTGAATAAATACCCATACCGATACTATTGTATTCCTGCAGTACATTTCTCTTATCTGTTTTTTTATTCATAATTTTATTGCATTCACAGTGTAAAATTTCATGTAGGTATGTAGGAACATTTTCATCAAAATACAAACCAACCAACAACAACCAGCTTAACAAATTTTCCCCACCTTAAATACAACCCCAACAAAAGCTCCCAATCCCCATATATCAGATGGTGCCTCCTCTAGCAGCACTGGGCACAGTGCCAAGTCATGTGGCGCAGCCAGCAGTTCTGGGGGAGGTGACACTGAGTCAGATGACAAACTCTCAGTGCTGTCTGAAAGTGACTCTGGAGTGGTGTGCTCTTCTGCTAACTCGAGACCAAATAGCTTCATTGCTGTTTCTGGATCAGGGTTTGTTTTTGATGGGGTTTTCATGGGTTTGAGGGTTGTTTTTGATGTGATACATGCACCAATTTGATAATGTTTTGTTGTAATTTTTACATTACTTGTCACTGATAGGTGTATTTGGCACTTACTCTTTACTTACCACTTTTCTCGTTACTTATGGAATTGACTGCTGCCACAAAACCAAAGGCTTGCTAAAATTTCATTATATTTACACACTTATATCTATTCCAAATTAAATGCAATCATGCATTGAAAATGACCAATACCCCCAAATAAACCTCCACTTTCCCAGGCGCTGTTCCGTCCTATCACAACCTGCATCAGTGGGCATTTTAACACCACCCACAGCACTCGCTGGCGGCTTCTCTTTGAAGTGTGCCGCCTGCAGTAGGGTGCACTATTTTGCCGATTGCGATGCGCCCAAATACCTACCCAGGAACAGAGCCCTGGCCAATGTTATTGAGAGGTATAGTAGGAGATGTAGAGATGGCAATAGTGCCAGGTTTGTGTTTTGATCTTTTTGCTAGTGTTTATTTTTGTTGAACTTCGGAGCTGGGCTGTAAGTAGTAGCAGCTGTAGTTTTGCACATCTGATAACCCCCCCCCCCTATTGAATAATTCCCCTGTAAGATGAGCGAGGAAAAAGTTCCCCCTTTAGGAATATGATCAATTTTCCCCCTTTGAAAATCCCCCCCTCCCTTAAAAAGTCTTACATACAATTATCACCATGGGGAGTTATTCAAGCGAATACTTTTTGTATAATTTATTCACGAAAATATATGAACCATACCCCCTTCCCTTACAGGAGCCCCCGGGACCGGTCGGACAATCTGAGTTCCAGTCGACACAGCCTGTGCGCATCCAGCTCCAGCACATCCAGTCTCAATCTGCCCAGTGAGTGGATACATGGACTAGTTTTATGTGCTTTGGTATTTTGCATGTGCAAAATTGAGTTTGCAGAAGAATTTTTAAAATGCTTTTAATAACTTTTGCCGTTGTCAAATTAATTTTTCATCGAGGAATTCCAGTCATACTTCAGTATCTTTACACCTTGCACGCGCAGTTAGAGTTGGAAGCGTGCCAATAATATGTAACGCATGCGATTTTCTTAACGAATGAAAAAATCATTGCTGTTATAACGTTATACGTTGTATTCACAACAATAAAAAAATTTATTGAACTGAAATCGCGTGCATTAATTACCATTGGCACTTTCCCAACGTGAAACATAAATAACTGCGCATGAAGTGTGTCTTGTCACTGGAGTATACCCCAAACACCAATCATTTCCCCAACTCTAGTTTTTTGATAACGTCAACATCACAATCCCCCCTCAATTCGCAGCCAGTCCAACGTCAACTGCGCCGGCACCTTGTCAACTGTGCGAATCGCCCCTGGAGCCAAACACAGCCAAATTTCACTGCTTACAATGCGACGTTTACTATTGCGACCAGTGCAGGGAAACGTGCCACCCCAAAAGGGGTCCCCTGGCGCAGCACCAAATGGTGCAGATACATGGCCATGGAACTTTGCAGAGGAATGGGGAGGTAGGTGCATTTGGGGGGGTTGGTGATGCGATTGTGATAATAGATTGGGAATGATGATTTTTGATTAAGTATATTCTCGTGTTTTATAAGTCCTCTGAGGGGGGTGTCATTTCGCGATGTGAAAAACGCCAGTACTTTGGCGCCAAGCGTCATGGCACTTTTAAATCACTTATCTCATCGAACAGTGTATGTGTAGTCATCCGAGGGCGCTATCAATTACTTTTAAAAAATTCCACAAGCATTATCTTTGAAAGGGTTTTTTCAACATTCTAAATACAAATACCATTGGCTCCACGCCAAATAATGCACTACGCACCAATTGCGCCATAAATACACCTCACCCCTACACCCCCCAAATTGGCAACCATCCAACACCCAACCCCCCCCCCCCAACCCCCTCAGTCGAGCAGCACCAAGTGCATGGAGCACCCGTCGCAGCCGCTCAGTCTGTTCTGCAGCACGTGCCAGTACCCAGTGTGCGACTGCTGCCAACAGCCGGGGGCCAGGCACTTTGGACACGACACTACCAGTTTGGAGAAGTTGGGCAAGCAGCAGAAGGTGGGGGGGGGGTATTTTTGTTTTAATTTGAGATTTGGGGGGGGGGGGGTTGGCAGTGGTTTGCGAGGTTGTTTTAGGCTGCAGGTACCTAACTATTTATTGCATATAATGTGGAAAATGTTAACTCTAGAAATTGGCTCCAGTAATTAAAATTGCACGCTGCTTAATTGAATGTTGTTCCAAAATACAAATCAGCACCGATGAAAATCACAACTGAATCGGATTTCTTCAAAATAAATTGTTATTTGTTAAAAATTGTTTTGATCAATTTGCCAATTGCAAGAATTCCCGCGCAACAAAACAAATATACAAAGAATCGGGCAGCCCGATAAAATCGTGTCGGGCAAATTCAATATCACCCCACCAGCTTGTTATTCCCGCTCTGCAGCACCAGCCATGCATGCAGAAATGGGCTCATCATTCACATCAAAATCATCGCATCACGCAAATTCGCATTTTTTTTTCTTTTTTCAACGCCAACGTGTTTTTTCCGCCCTTTTTTTATCCCCCCGTGAATGCTAAACATTGCATAAGATCGCGGCTGTGGGAAAATGCGCCGGTGCGGTCGTAAAAAGTTATTAGCGGAACTAACGATGGAAAGCGCGGTTCCATGAAATTACGTTTCGAAAATGTTCGGACAGTTAGATTTAGGTGAGCTACAAAGGCATGTGAATCTTTTGTAGGAAAAGTAAATGTTTTTGTATAGTTGCATACCAAACATGTATTGTATTGTATACCAAACACTTTGCATGGAAATCTACCATAACCCATTTGAATAATGAACCGAAAATAAAATATTTTTTCACCATAAAACATTGGATTCACCATCTGATAATTTGGAACAAAATTTTCTTCTAACTTTATTAATCAAGTTATGGTAACATTCATTGTATTCTGTGTGCTGGATACTTACCCACAAGATTGATAAAAACTCTCACGACTGTTTCAAGAAAGATTTATATGTCACCCCGAAGTTTTTTCTAACTAGATGTGTCCATTTTCCAATCTGTGGTGTTTGAGGGGGGTGGCGTATTTTACCTGAACTATTTTTTTCGATTTTGCTGCCTGGGCCATGCCAGTGATGCAATGACGCCATTTTTCTGACGTTTTTTCATTTAACAAAAAAACAAAAACAGGAGAAAATGTTACCACCGTTTGAACAGTAGAATTGGTAATAGGTAAATACAGGCGAAAGTCAAATACAGAGTACAGTACGGAAATCCCCATTTTCACGACATATCCATTTGATATAAATTTGTAAGCAGGAAATTTGAGACATGCATTTTGCCCGATGCAAAATAAATACCCCTACAATTTTGGTCCACACTGTACATGCCTAACGAATGCTTTTCTACCACAGTGAGCTAGCTGTATATATCCGCGCGGCACTTATGTACCTTTGAGCGAATGAAATGTATCCCTTATCCTGGGCAAATGCTCTAGCCCACTGCGCATGGATATTTTATATTTTCTACATGCATTTCGAGGGAGCATAGCCTTTACTTTCTTGAGTTTGGGTTTTAATGGCCCCAGTGCTCATGAAAAATTTACTTCAATTTGAAGGTTGAAACTGAAAGCTGGCGCTCAACTTCCACTAATGGAAAAAATCAGTATTTTTTCTGTACACTGCGACCACTTTTCAACTGTCAATAATTTGGGAACACAAACATGAATGTGTACCAAACTTTGCATTCTGTATCAAAATGACTGAACAAACAAGTTATTATTGTTATGTAAATAAATAAATAGATACAGAGAGATACTAGTCAGTTCAAACATTGGCACTTGCACAGGTACATAAACAGATTACAGTTAGACGCAGTCAGCAGGTCTATCAATTTGCAACCACAGATGGGCATGTTCATTTCTCAAGCCCATGATTTGCAAGCCATGCAATTATTGGCATTGTTCACACTATCTGGCTAGCTGTTAGGTGTTGGGTTGAGTATTCAGATTAATGAAAAATTTTGTTGCAATCTAGGTTAGGCAGTTAGTAAGCAGATAGTAAGTACATTTTAAGAAAGAACATTTTCAACTAGTGCAAACATTTTGAACAAGAGCAAGTGAAAACATTTTCAGTATAGTCTGCCCAAAGTTTCATTTTTTTTTGTAGTGCCTAAATTTCAATGATGTAATGTTTATTCAGTAAAGTCTGCTGACTGCACACTTGAAATTCACCATATTCCATTGGCACATTGAATGCACCGACAATCAAAACATTTTTCACCATTTCCCCAAAACATTTTTTCACCACCATTTTAGGTTAGATTTGTTTTAATTTTATCAACATTGGTTTGATCGGGGGAAAATTGAGCGCTCAGTTTTACACATAAATCAATCTATGAATTTATGCAAGCAAGTGATGCAGTCTGCAAAATATGCACTGAACTTGTAGATCACTCAGCTTGGAAAATATACACTGTGGCAGTGGGTGAGCCTCTGTCTATGTATTTATGAGTATATAAAATGAATGTATGAATAATGCGCGTTCACACTTTTGACCTCGCTAAATGAAGGTCATTTGTATACCGGCCCACCATTTGTGGTACATACACATGTAAAGTGGTGTTACCTTGACATTGGGATGTTTCACACTAAAATAATACCAGTTAAGGATGACATGTGGATCTATTTCAAATGGGGGTCAAATGGGGGACCTATTTTTATGTTTCGTGTATTTTTGTGAATGCGAATGTTTCTGTGGGATTTAAGGCACTTATTTTTTATTTCAACTTTAAATACCGACCTAGTTAACAATAAAAATTATTTTGTACATTTAATTTCTCGTCAGGCAAATTTTGCCGATGATGTTCAATGAGTAATTAAATATTTGCTGCCCGATTAAATGTGCTCTTTGTACTACCTATTTAAGTCACCATTTTCATCTTTTCAACACAGTTTCAGATGAACCGACCCCGGTCATTTGATTTGATTAATCAAAATTGTATTATGTAATTCCGATCAATCTAAACGTTCTACACGTCACTTTTTCGATTTGCATCGATGCTGTCAGCACAAACGCAACCGCCATATTTCAAATCTTGTGTCATAAAATATTTTGTGTAATTTACAATGCCATAAAAATTGTCTTGGACATTCGAAATCAATGACCACCGCACTTTACGAAGTCAAAAGTGGACACTACCACATTCTGCTTGACATTTGATCACTGGAAATTGCCACACAAACAATATTTTGATTAATTTGTACATGCACAGCATGCAAACTGGAGTAATAGGTATAATATAGGTACATATCCATGTATATAGATGAATGTATACCAACATTGTGACTTAATTAAAGACCACACTCCGTACCCAAGGCTTAGTTTACGTTTACTGAGCTCTTTGGTGGAGAATTGTCTTGAATTCAACACACAAACATTTTTGAACATTTTTGAAATTCATACAAAAATGTCACTCATATGACCATCCTGGACTATGTAAAATACCCTGCAAAATGTAAAATGTAATGCAAAGTGTAAAAAATCATGAAAAATACCTGGGAAATGCATTTACCAAGTAAGTTTGCCACTTTCAGGGCATGTTGCATGACTTAGACACTCTGCATGGCATTTTACATGACTGTTGGAACTTTGCATGACATTTCACATATACCAGTGCGTTTTGCATGACATTTTACAGGGTCTAGGAATCTACTTCAATCCATAAGATTTTCCGCCGACGAAAACGGACGCTACTATAGTATAGTATTTTACTCTGGAGACATGTAACTACCCAGTATTATGTTCATTAAATGCCGGTCATGTAAGCTATGTGTACATGTGATAGATCAAATGTTACATTGGCTTGTTTATTACGGATTTCCTGGGCTAATATTTTGCATCGGAGAAATGTTGGATACACATTTCGAGGGGACTAATTTTTGATTTAGGCAGATTACTTTTTGGAATCCATTGAAATTGAAGTAAAGAGTTGTTTCTGATAACTAAAACTAAATAAAATATAAGAAAATACTGAAAATATTTAGCTTAAATATTGATTTAGATATTTATCTTTCATTTCTCCTGTTTTTTAATCCTGATATTTAATATATTTTGATGAGAAAAATGTAAATACGATAAATATATCCATGTTTCCTCAAAGAGATTCAATCAAATTACATTTTTGAGAGATTTTCTGAAATTATATTTATTTATATTTTCTAAAAAACCTTGTTTTTGAAACGCTAATTTTGCGTTATTAGATCGTAAAAATGATTTATAAGAATCACGGAAACCAGCCCGTCTAGTTACTTTATCCATCATTTGTTTACAACAGGCCACAAGAATAAACCAAAAAGAAACATAGTTCACATTCAGCGTTCATATGAATACGCTTTCTGTCCAATTTGTAACTAAATATGTCTTTTTGGCAACTTCGAATGATTTATAGTGAACAGAAAAATGAGACATTCTAAATCTAACATATGTGTTACTTGTAACATGTTTTTGTTCACAGGAATATGTACAGGAAACATGTGTTGCGTTCACGGGGCGAGTTTTTTTTCAATGTAAACACGTGTAGGTTGTGGTTTATTTTTTAGGGGGAAAATGTTGAATAGGAATGATGTAGTTTTCTTATTTGCAAAAAAAAGTTTCGGAAAAATGGCAATTTTTTATGCGTGAAAAATACAAGAGATCGATTTTTATACCTAACGGCTAGCTGGAGTTTTGACAGTATTTCCCCGGCCATCCCGAATCTGAATAATTACCGGGATTTTTCGGTACTCCGATCCCGAAACCCGCAATCACGATCCCGATCCCGAAAAGTCGATCACATTTAAACCTAATAGTCACACCCCAAATATTGTTGCCGACTGAATTTACTAATGGCTTCTTCTGAACGAAAAAACAACAACAACAAGCAAACAAGTGTAGATAAAAATTTGAGCTGCGCCAAAAAAATGGCGTCAAGCGCCAAACAAATTATGTATCACGCATTAAAATGGCGCCAGGATCAAGGGCGCCAAGCGCAATTCAACACTAATTGCCAGTGTGTATTCCAATCAATTTCAACAGTGCGCATTTCCATTTTCCATCTGCCGTCGCACACCGCCCTGTAATTTTCCACTTGAATTTGGCTTGTAGAAATCGGATGTTTCCCGTTTTTCATGAAACCCCACATTATGCACCTTGTATGGAATAAACAATTCCGGACATTATAATTAATTATAAAATTAATCAATTGTGTATTTTCATTGGATTTTTCTGTGTTGGGGCTACTGAAAAATTGATTTGGGGGGGGGTATTTTTTAACGCCGCAATCTTTAACGAAGCATAAAGCATCAAAAAGGATACAATGAGTTCTCTCCCAGTGATCACAGAGGGGGTTATTCGAGGGGTGTATTTTTTCCTCACTCGGTCTCAGATAACATGGAGAGATATTCGAAGGGTGAACTTATTCGAGAATTTACGGTATCTATGTACCGTATTTCCTCGAAATACCCCCCCCCCCTTGAAATACCCCCCCCTCGTTTGACCCCCCCCCCCCTCTCGAGACCACTATGAAACAATCACCCCCCCCCCCCCTCGAAATACCCCCCCCCCCAAATTGAGTGTAAAGGGAACGTACATGACAATAACGGTAGTTTGTGTTCTGTGTACTGCAGAACACACGTGAAAACAATGTCGGTGTCACGTTAGAACAGTGTACATACCATCTACATACTAATATTTGTCTACAGAACCTTATAAATGGCGGTTTTTGTTGCATTTTTCGACGTCTGCGTACGTTTCAGATGACAATTTCGTACTTGGTTTTCAAAAATTTTCTTGTGAAACAATAACCCCCCCCCCCTCGAAATACCCCCCCCCTCGTTTAACCCCCCCCCTCTCGGGACCACTATGAAACAATCACCCCCCGGGGGGTATTTCGAGGAAATACGGTATGTAGAGTAGATTGATTCATTGTTCACACAACAAAAGTAAACAGAGCAATAAAATCCTGGATGAGTCAATTTAATAACTCTTCGTGCAGATGTAAATACAAACCAATTTTGTAAATGATTCATGAGCTGAAATTTTTTCTGGATATTGTTCGTTCCTGACAGCGGGGGTCTGTAATTTGGTTAGACGTTTAAATTTTTATCTTCCCAGAAACTCCCGAAATGATCCGACAAAATTAAACAATCTTGACTTCAAATAGACAAATGGAACCAAATGGACACAGGGAAAAAACATTTTGCCCCAACCAGTTCATGCCTAATATTTTGGAAACTGAAATACATTTGAGTAGACCACAATGGATCGTTTTTGATCTCTGTAAACAATAGTTTGTGTACTCCTCGTTCCGGTTAACTCATGCATACAGAGTGGACTTTTACTTCACTTTTGGAAATTTCAGCTGTAAACTAGTGTGTGGGGCCAAATATTTCTTGTGGCTAATATAGGAACGGCCAGGGCTTTTTTCCAAAGGTTTTCAACCAATTTTTTAACGAAAAAAAAACGGTTTCTTTAATAAAACAAGTTCGTTGAAAAAAAACGTTTTTCTCCATCCCTAGGCTAATATCCAACTAACGAGATATTGACTTGCAATGATGTCAGGAATAATTCTCGTTTTTTATGGAAAATCATATTTAAGCCATACTGAATTGCCCATGGCAACACGAAATATAAACGTTTTGTCAATTGCTCTGTCCATTCTCTTTCATATTTAAATACTCAAAATTGCTAAAAAAATGTATGGACAAATTGATAAACACTTTCATAACATTGAAACGTAAATGCCACCATTACACAATTTCTGTTACATGACGCCATCAATCAATGCTCTAAATGCATTTCACGAGAATAATTACGGCCCATTAGTGCCATTTCACTTAAAGTGTCACATTTCAACTTGAATGACATCATCAATTGTCATCACTTAAGTGCAGTGTCATAATGCATGCCGATCTTATTCGCACGGAATATTTACAGTAAAATTGCGCCGTTTAGGTATAGAATGGGGAATGAGAAAAATTCCAAGTCAAATAGCTTTTCTATTACCGCATTTCCTCGAAATACCCCCCGGGGGGTGATTGTTTCATAGTGGGGGGGTATAACGAGGGGGGGGGGGGTATTTCGAGGGGGGGTTATAATTTCACAAGAAAATTTTTTAAATCCCAGTACGAAATTGTCGTCTGAAACGTACGCAGACGTCGAAAAATACAACAAAAACCGCCATTTATAAGGTTATGTAGACTAATATTAGTATGTAGACGGTATAAACACTGTTCTAACGTGACACCAACATTGTTTTACATTACACAGAACACAAACTACAGTTATTGTCATGTACGTTCCCTTTACACTCAATTTGGGGGGGGGTATTTCGAGGGGGGGGTGTTGTTTCATAGTGGTCCCGAAAGGGGGGGGTAGAACGAGGGGGGGGGCGTATTTCGAGGAAATACAGTATGTCGAAATAGGTATGTAGCTTTAAAAAGGTCAAATAAATACTATTTTTTATCTATATTTCCTTGAATATATCCCCATACAACCTATTTTACTGAAATTAGGGTAAAGTGGCTTTACCATAAATTTTATGTGGTCTTAGAATTAAGCCCCTGGGGCCGGGGCAGCCACGAATGTCTTACGGTAATTCACACGTTATGGGTCGCGTTTTTTCTTCAAAACAAATCCTTCAATTATCGCAATTTTCTGTCCAATAAAGGTTGCGTGTTTTATGTGCATTAACACCATCGAAACAACGCAAAAAGATTAGTTTATGAACCCTTTCACGTTCAAATCCCACGCCATGTCAAGTAGCAAATTTCAGATGGTTTCAAGCGCTCAAAGTTACACGCATCAAATGTCAGTGAAAATTTGTAAAATTTTAAATATAATACTACTAGGATGGAACTGAACTTAACTGGCATTTTACACCTTTTTGGCACTTGACAAATCTTTTTAACATAAATGTGTATATGTTTTACACAAATATTTTTGTATTTTTAATTTTGACAAAAGTTTACGACTTGACATGGTTTGGGATTACACGCTGGATCACGAATGACTCATGCTTAAGAATGATGTCAGCACGCTCGAGTTATATATATTTAACTTAGGTCATTTATCATGTATTAACTTGGGCTCTAGTGAAAGTCAGTGGAGATTTATGACCCATTTCATTTGACTCTGACTGATTTTATTCACGTAGTAGGGGGGGGGGGATTTGAAAATTTCCAAAAGTCTTCGTGCCAGTTTTCATGTTTTGGCGCTAATGGCTCCATTTGTTGCGAGGCGTAAATACTATATTTAACACAAGATACTGTAGAGCTATGGATGGAAGATGTTTTACGACCCTTTTTAAATAAACCGGTTTTTAAAGCTCCAAGTGTGGTAATGAGTTGTTTTTTCTTCTAAAAACAGCTAAAAACCGTCGAACATCCAACGTAGAAGCAAAATACCGTTATTATTTCAATTTCCCCGCGTCAAAATTTCAAATGCCGCAAATTGTCAAATCTGGTGGAGAAGATGCATCTGGCAGCAGTCCAAATGCATTCGAAATGTCGTTCTCTCGAATTAATTGCATTGCATGGATGTGCCAAAATTCCATTTAGCCCATTTCCACTATCAAAGACGGATGGCATGCGCTAATACAATGGGCGGGCGACATTACATGTTCCCATGTATAGGGTGTGTCGAAATACATGCGACAGTACAATGTGCACGTGTAAGACATTGGTTGCAGATAAATGGACAAGCACTATAGTTTTACTATATTATGCAGAACGTGATTGATTGTTTTGCAGGGGTTCGGTGCTGTTCGCAATTTAAGCGGCGCCACTTGAATTGACGCTGGCACATTTCGCTGGAATCGGTGTTTGAAATGTTGTGGAATGGGGGTATAAATCACTACATGAACAATGTATTTTATATGAAATTGTGATTCAAAATCAGGATTCATTCAAAATGCTTGTCAAGTATTTACCTCCGTTTGTCGCCTAGTATACAAAGAATTTTCTTCACAGTATACCACCTCCACTCAATGTTCATACTCAAATAATTTTATTAATTGGACTTCTCGATGGGTTGGAAATGAAACGAAAATAAATCTCATTTATAATGTTCTGCTATAGATAAATAGTCAAAGGCTGCACACATTTCAGTCCGAATTCCATGCATAAGCTTATTTCAACTAGAGTAGGTAATCAATCTTTAGTCATGCTATTTACGTTCCAACATTTACCTACACTATTTTAATAGTGGAACATTTATCGGTATGCCTAGCATTTTATGGCTGAAGTGATAAAAAATTTATGTAAAGGGATGGTTTTTTGTGTAGTCTTTATATGTATTTACGTATGTAATTACATTGCCAAGAGAAAATGGCAATAAATTGGCAAAGAAATGGGGGAAAATGTTCTGTTGTCTTCCACGCTTGAAGCAGCTGGGAATGGAATGTACATTTTACATGGACCATAACAAAATACAAATAAACAACAAATCAAATAAATACATGAGTATGCACAAGAAAAATGTATCAAATTAATTTTGGTGAAAAACATGATCACTGGAAGCCAAAACGCTATAGAATTAACAACCTCGCAAACTGTCATTCGTAGTCATATGAAAAGCGCCAGAACTTCGGCGCCAAGAAACAACAGCGCCATGGCGCTTTTCCAACTCCCAGCGCCAAGCGCCAATGGCGCCAGAAGCACCATGGCGCTTTTTGCTGCGCCAGGCATTTTGTTCCTGGAGCCAGTAAAAAATAGCGCCAAGCGCCAAAAGCGCTACAGCAAAATAGCGCCAAGCGCTTAAAGCCCCATATGGCGCTTTTACATCACTAGTCAAACGACAAGAAAAACTAAAAGTGATAAGTAGACTTGTATTTACAGCAGATAAACAGAAAAGGGAAACCAATTTTCTTCACACTTTACTTAAAATCACTTAAAATTAGCTCACACCTTTCCGACAATTTGAACACATAAATATAAAAGTGTCTGTCCTCCAATTTTTGCGCATTTTCCCCACAGGCAGAGTTGTCGGGGACGTTGTCAGTGCTGAGCGAGAAAGCGCGCAGCGCAACAGAAAACATCTCCAGGACAAAGGCGGTCGTCGACGCGATGCCAGTGAGTTACCACCCCCCCCCCCTTCACATATACTCGACGGACTTGATACTTTGCACTCGCGGTTATTTATGTCTATTGTTGGAAGCGTGCCAATGACAATAAAAGCGTGTTGATTTTGTAAAAAACTTGAAAAATTCATTATTGTGAATATGTTAACGTATAATGTTCTAACAGCAATGACGATTTCAAGTTTTCGAAATTCGAAACCTCATTTGGGGAAAACACTTAAAACTTTAAACACTTTTCTTGGCGAGTTTGCCATCGTTAGTAGTGGCTCTTCATAGCCAAGCGTCAAAAAACCCGTGGCACTTTTATGTATTGTAAATCCTCGAATAAGTTTATGGTTATTTTACTTAGAAAAATTTATTCTAATTTATAAAATATAGTTTTCAAACACCACACCCACATGGTGAGTTATTCAGGGGGTAGTTATTGTTCCTCACTCGGAGAAAAGGGGGCTTTATTCAGGGGAGGAGTTATTCAAGGGAGGGTACTCATTCAAGGATTTTACGGTAACCAGTCTGAGTTTTTATCACCCCATTGTGTGGGATGGAATAAAATCTCAAAAACGTGAAGATGGGTAATATTTGAAAACTAGACTATGATCACTCTTTGATACTGAGCTTTTTGTTTAAAAAAACAAGGCCGTAATTTGCATGTCCAGGGGCCAGTTCCGCAAGTAGACAAGTTAAGAGTTAAAAGTTAAGAGTTGAGTTAAAGGTTAAAAGTTGAGTCAAAAGTTGAGTTAAAAGTTAAGAGTTGAGTTAAAGGTTAAAAGTTGAGTCAAAAGTTGAGTTAAAAGTTAAGAGTTGAGTTAAAGGTTAAAAGTTGAGTCAAAAGTTGAGTTAAATGTTAAGAGTTGAGTTAAAGGTTAAAAGTTGAGTCAAAAGTTGAGTTAAAAGTTAAAGGTTAAAAGTTGAGTCAAAAGTTGAGTTAAAAGTTAAGAGTTGAGTTAAAGGTTAAAAGTTGAGTCAAAAGTTGAGTTAAAAGTTAAGAGTTGAGTTAAAGGTTAAAAGTTGAGTCAAAAGTTGAGTTAAATGTTAAGAGTTGAGTTAAAGGTTAAAAGTTGAGTCAAAAGTTGAGTTAAATGTTAAGAGTTGAGTTAAAGGTTAAAAGATGAGTTAAAAGTTGATTTAAAAGACAAATGGGTCATTTGTTGCAGAAGCGCGATACGCTGATCTTCAATCATATTTTGTCCCCTCACAGCCATTTCGAAACAACGTTCGGCGATTTTTTTGTTTTTTAGCGATAATTTTTTTGGATACGTTATTTTCAAATGACGTGCATACAACATTGGCACCATGCCAGCGAACAGCCGTATCGATACCAATTTCATATTTTTATTTTTTTATATTTTTTTACCATCATTTTCCACTTGTCTCTTAACTCTCAACTCTTAACTCAACTCTTAACTCAACTCTTAACTCAACTTTTAACTCTTAACTCAACTTTTAACCTTTAACTCAACTCTTAACCTTTAACTCAACCTTTAACTCCACTCTTAACATTTAACTCAACTTTTAAGTTTTCTCTTAAACTTTAACTTTTCTCTTAAACTTTAACTTTTCTCTTAAACTTTAACTTTACTCTTAACTCGTCATTTGTCTTTTTACTCAACTCTTAACTTTTAACTCTTAACTTGTCCACTTGCGGAACCGGCACCAGGATAAATTGATGTTTGATTCGGTGGTGCGAGTGCTGCAAAAAAATTTCATCGGAAAAAGCACCATAATTTTCTAAATGACCGCATTGAAATAATATGTCATTATTCACACATCTGTTCCCATTTTTTAAAGCAATGTGGCGTTGGGAACGATATTTTTCCGCCAAAATTGTGTCGATTTTCCATTTTAGTTTACCAATTATTTCCTTTTAGATATATTGTATGGCGTTGCACAAACAAATTTATCAGATCAAATCAAATTTTCGTCAAATTAAAGCACACCTTCATTTTCAAGACAAACTAGGCGAAAAATCCCGTTTTCAAAAATGAAACACACCTCAAAATTCCATGCGCGCAGCAGGTGTCCATAAAATCACTCTGAAAATGTGGAATTTCTTCATTAAAATTTTTGCACGATTACGAAGGCCATCTTTGCGCCACCTGTTGACAATATATTTGATTTGATTTCTAAAAAAAATGAAAATCGAATTTGAAACAAAGGGAGCGACGTTTCATTCTTAAAATCTGGATACGTATTGTATCGATGTTTGCAGATATTAATTCGCAAGACAATAATATTTATATTCAAAATAAAATCCTTGCCATTGGTTCTGGTATTCAAATGGTACATCTGGAAATTGTCTCTGAAACATTCTAGTAAAGTACCGTATTACCTCGAAATACCCCCATGGGGGTTTATTATTTCGCCAGCAAAATTTGAGGGGGGGTTAATTCGAGGGGGGGGTTTATTCGAGGGGGGGTCTTATTATTTCGTCAGAAATTTTCGTAAGGATCGTAGTAAATAGTAGGCATTTGCATGCCCAAAACAGGTAATAAATGTGTCCAAACAGGATATATTTGGACATAAAAACGTAGATTAGCTACACAAACATGTCCATGTGTAGCTGGAATACAGATAAACAGTAATATACATCATGTACATTGCATACATGACGTATTTATTATGTACATGACGTACATCATTCCGAAGGGGGGGGTATTTCGAGGGGGGGGTTTATTATTTCCCCAGCCGATTTTGAGGGGGGGTTAATTCGAGGGGGGGGTTAATTCAAGGGGGGGGATAATTCGAGGTAATACGGTAATTCGTATTACTTAAACCTGGGCGGGCCCCTTTCAAACCAAGTAAAATGCCCTGGAAAATGTCAAAAGTCATTCAAAGTGTCAATAGTAATGTAAAATAACCTGAAAAGTGGCAAATCTCTGGTAAAAATAAAATTTGACATTTGATATCAATTTTGACAATTTTACATGACATTTTATCGGGTCTTTGAGTGACACCAATAATCAAATAGCGTTGACCAATCAGCATGCAGAAAAGAGTAAGACCCCGTTTACACGGATTTTTTGTGACGACTCGACAAAAATAAAACGTTTAATAAGTTGAGTAAAGATGTTCCATATTTATGAGAAAAAGTGGTCAATTATACATATTACCTAGGCGAATATGCATGTCAAATTGCACAATCGTGCTTGTAGCTCATGAGTTAAAGGCGTTTGAAAACTTTTGCAGTTGTCGGACAGTTGTCGGACTGTCTCCGACAGCCAGCGACAATAGCTAACTTTTTTCAAACGTTATAAATCTTGAGCTGCAAGCACAAGTCTGCAATTTGGCCTGCATATTCGCTTAGGTAGAAGGTATACTTCATCACTTTTTCTAATGAATATGGAACCTTTTTACTCAACTTATTGAACGTTCTATTGTTGTCGAGTCGTCACAAAAAAACCGTGTAAACGGGGTCTAACCCTTGTTTTTGATTGAACGCGGGAATTTCCAGATTTCCATTGGCACGTGCAAATCGATTTGCACACCAGCTTGCGGAGTCGCTAAGTACACAGAGGTTGTGCCGTTATTTTTTTACAAAAATTGATGAAAAAAGCATGCAAATTGAAATGAGGAATGGGCGTGTGCATTAGGTAAACATCTACCTATATAAATACACTGCGATATCTAAAGACCTTGGTACTTACATTCACCTAAAGGAACTAAATATCCACACAACAAAAAAAAACAACATAATTTACACGCAAAATTTACAAAATTTACAGGCGGCATGCAGCGATTTCGAACAGCAAATCGAGTCACAAATCGACGGTCTCATAACGGCGCTGCACGATAGAAAAGAAGTCTTGTTGCAGTTTGCTAGGGAAGAGAGAGACAGGAAGGTGGGTCAATGTTTTTCGTAATTAGCATTGAAAAAATCGTCAATTTTTAGAAAATATAATAAAATATAATCTCAGAAAATCTCCCACGAAAAAGATAATTAAATCTCTCTCAAAAAACCCTGGAAAAATACCAGAATAAAAAAAATGAATGGTATATAAATAAATATTAATATCAGAATTTGAGAGATTTTCTGATATTTTTAAAAATCTCAGAAAATCTCACAAAAAGAAAATATAATTACCGTATTTCCTCGAAATACCCCCCCCCTCGAAATACCCCCCCCCCTCGTTTGACCCCCCCTCTCGGGACCACTATGAAACAATCACCCCCCCCCCCCTCGAAATACCCCCCCCCCAAATTGAGTGTAAAGGGAACGTACATGACAAATACTGCAGTTTGTGTTCTGTGTACTGCAGAACACACGTTAAAACAATGTCGGTGTCACGTTAGAACAGTGTACATACCATCTACATACTAATATTAGTCTACAGAACCTTATAAATGGCGGTTTTTGTTGCATTTTTCGACGTCTGCGTACGTTTCAGACGACTATTTCGTACTTGGTTTTCAAAAATTTTCTTGTGAAATAATAACCCCCCCCTCGAAATACCCCCCCCCTCGTTTAACCCCCCCCCTCTCGGGACCACTATGAAACAATCACCCCCCGGGGGGTATTTCGAGGAAATACGGTAAATATCTCTAGAAAATCGTGAAAAATATAAATATCAGAAAATCTTATATTTTCTGAGATTTTCGGAGATTTTTTTAATATAAATCTCCCATAGATTTTTTCAATGCTATTCGTAATTTCAAGGCAGATCATCAAATTGTCTTTATTTATTGATAGACATTTTCTGACCTTGTGCTAATTCCGCAAGTTATTTACTTTTTGTAAATATAAGTTTTCATTTTTCACTTCCGGAAAAACGGCAGTTATTTGAAAAAAATAAACATAAAAAGGATATTTACAGACAAAAATTGGCAGCGTTTGTCAAGCAATCTATCTAAGGGTAATTTTTTCATAAAAACCCAAATTTCAAAGCGCGAACTCACCCTCACAGACGCGTCAACTGCGCGAACAGGTCGGCAACAGCACTTCGCGCTTGTCTCACACAACTGGCTTGATACAGTTCTGCATTGAGGTACTCAAGGAGCCCGACCCGGCCGCCTTTTTGCAGGTATTTTTGTAGCTTGTGTTCATTTTTTTTGTTTTTTTTTGTTTATTGGGGATGAGTGGGAGATTTTTATCTTTCAATTGGAAACGGTGTTTTCTGAAGATCCTGCCGAATACATGCGGATTTGCCGACTTGAGTCTGAGTGCACTTCACAAGTCTGGTGTTAGTGAGGTGTGTTCACACTTCACTTCACTGAAATAAATAAATATTATCACTATGCTCACAGTTGACCGGCCACGATATAACTTGAACAAGTGCATTTCACCAATTTTTTAGTGACGGAGGAAATTTAATACGGTTCGATGAAGTGTGATGTTTCACGCCGTGCCATTTTTTGGTATTGATGTATGAGTTGAAATTCATTTGGGAATCGATTTCCATCACGATCAACTACATTTTTCTCCAACTGACAAATGTTCAAATAATAAAAAAGTCAACTAGAACATAAATCCCATTGAAACTGATAAAGTGACTGAAATGACATAAAACTACGCAGGTGAGCCGCATGCTGATCAACAGAGCAGCGAATGCAGAATTGGGTTTCCAAAGGGACATGTCCCAATGGATGAACCAGACTGGGACAGCCTCTGCCAGCCAAGCGCAGGGACAATCCCAACCTCAAAGCCACAATTCCAAAAGTCACAGCCATAAAGGTGCACACAAATCTGCTGCGGCCATGTTTGACTATTGTCTGGATGTGGATTCAGTTTTGGAATGCATCCAACAATTGGATTTTGCACAGTTGAAAGGTGAGAATAGTTATTTTGCCTAGGTACCTATATTATTCTGAGAACATTGGTTTAAACTGGGATAGTATTAAATCAACCTAACATCACCAATCATATCGAAAAAATACACCGCCTACAAAATACACCGACAAAAACGTATATTTACTATTATGTCAACTTTTAATATAGTTTTATACAAAGCTTCATGTCAAGTGTCAATTCCATTCAAGTGTCTGTCACTTTCAATTTCAAAATCTCATTCATACCCAAAATCTAAGTTCCAAACATTTACCTTAACCTCCCTCCCACATCACAGCACCCGGCGCACCCACCATAATAGCAGAGGAGTGTTCAGCGGAAAACAACAGCGTGACAGTGTCATGGCGGCCGCCAGGGGGCGCCCACGTGCTCGGCTATAGTTTACAATTGGATGCGACAAACACAGGGACCCAATTCAAAGAGGTCTACAATGGCAGATCCACTGTGTGCACTGTGGACGGACTTCACTTTAACACCCTTTATCATGCCAGGGTGCATGCTTATAATAGAGCTGGCAGGGGTCCAGAATCTGAGCCCATTGGCTTGCATACTGCTGAAGGTTTGTTAGGTGGAGGATGTGCTTGTTGTGTGAGTGTTATGTAATATATACTGGGCGGACATGATACTCTGCCCTCGCACTCATTTATGTCTCACGTTGGAAGCGTGCCAGTGATAATAAAGCATGCGATTTTTGAGTAAAAGATGAAAAATCATTGTTGTGAATAAGTTAACAAATAGCCTTTTAACAGAGATGACTTTTTTCAACTTTCTGTGAAAATCGCATGTGTAAGAGATCGTTGGCACGCTTCCAGGGGGAACCACGCGTGCAGGGTGTAAAGTAACTGGGGTATACCAGATATTTTTGGTGGGGTACTATACTATTTATTTCATTTGATCTACAAAATTTCACACTGTAATTTTATACGTCACATTGGAATTGTCTGCCTGTGACTGTTCAAACCCCACAAGTAACATAAGGGATGACGTCACCAAAATGCTATGTTGCTCAATTTGATGTTGGTATTGGCATTGCAAAAATGGTTAATTTTGAGAAAATATAACTCAATCTCATAAAATCTCTCAAAAAGAAAATATAATCAAATCTCCTGAACTAATGCAGAGAAAATATGATTAAATCTCTCTGAAAAATGCAGGAAAATATAATATAATTTTTTTTAAACACTGAAAATAAAAATAAAAATTTGATTTTTTGATATTTTTGCAAACAAAAATATCCACAGATTTGTTCAATGCCACAATCTGATGGAAATCATAAAATTTCTGGCTTTGGGAAGTATGGATGGGCAAACTGGTATACTGGGGGAACACAAACACCACCCTTCAAATATATCTACTTTAATGCTTCTATCTTTTTCAGTTGCCTGGTTCCCATTTGATACGGAAAATGCACACAAGGATTTGGTGTTTTCAAATGAAGGTCATTCAGTGTCAACCAGCTGTTTTGAACACAGAGTTGCCCTTGGAGCTGTGGGCTTTTCAAGAGGTAAATAATTTTAAAGTTCAAATCTTTTTTTGTCAAAAAAAAAATCACACCAAAATGTGCAAAAATACTTCAAACCACAGGTGTCCATTATTGGGAAATTACCATTGATAGACATGAGTGCAATGCCGATGTGGTTGTGGGAATTGCCAGAAAAGCAGTGGATAGAAGTATCATGCTTGGTTGGTTTGGCTGGTGTGGCGACTTGTTGAAGAATTGTTCTGCATCTATGTGAAAGCTTGAAACCAGACTTTTTAAATAAAAAGTGTAGGAGAAAATTGCTCTACACACACACACTCCAACAATTTTCACAATTTTTCACTAAACATATTTTCAACTGTAACTTTGATAACTCACAAATAAGCATTTGAGTTTACCAAAACAAGGTGACCATCAATTACAGTTGATGGGTGCCAAAGAAAATTTTTCTGTAAACTCAAATGCATTAAAAGCAGAGTTGTACAAATACTGGTATTTTCGGAAAACGTAAACGTAAACGTAAATACCTTTTCTAAATTGTGAGTATTAATACTGAAAACGTAAAATACTTTTAAAATACACGGGTAAACGTAAAAAAAACGTAAACGTAAATTTTTTTTTGAAGTGCACAACCCGTGATCAGATGCATTGAAAAACACTTTTGTTTATACTATTTCAAGCATTTCTCGGCTAATACGATCACATTTTTGCTTACCTATGTTATTTATCAAACAATTAAGCAGCTAATTGGCCAAAAATATAAATTGTATTTATTGTATCAGAAAAAAGTTCAAAAATGCACTGTTTTTGTGCATTTTCCATACGATTTTTACGTTTTCTCTGGTACCCGGGTAATTGTGCCAGGAAAACGTAACAAAACGTAATGGTATTTTTGGAAAACGTAAACGTAAACGTAAATATAAATACCCAAATAACCGGGTATTTCGGGTAAACGTAAATACGTTTTTCCAACTCTGATTAAAAGCTTATTTTTGAAGTTTTTATATTTCAGTTTATAGTACTATAGTATTTATGAGTAGGCACAATGATCCTAAAATACCTTTCTAAGTTCATTTTTAAGTGCTAGTTTATAGTACTATAGTATTTATGAGTAGGCACAATGATCCTAAAATACCTTTCTAAGTTCATTTTTAAGTGCTTTTTTCAAGTTCTAAGTGCAATGATCCTAAACTGCAGGTACTTTGATTCACATTCAATCAATCTCCCAATTAAACAACACCTAAAATAACCACCCAGGTAAAGACTCCCACGGCTGGGCAATCTACATCGATGGCAAGCGCTCGTGGCTGCTACACAACAACACACACCAAGATAGGAGGAATTCTGGCATCGTGCCAAGTTGCACCAGAGAGGCCACTCATATTGCAGTTTTGGGTGTGAAATTGGACTGTGACAATGGCACATTGACTTTTAGTGTCAATGACCATAGGAGAGGAGCCATGGAGAATAAAGCGGCTTTTACGTGAGTGCTTTTTCTTGAACTATTCAAGTGTTTTGCAGTTGGTTTTAGACCAAAATTAAGTTGTGATATGGTTTTGCTCCAGAACACAGTGAGATACAGATCTCATGTCAAGTGAAATGATCACAAAAAATGATTAAATAATTCAGACCCAGTTTTCAAAATTAATATTTCAGTTTCACATCCAGCATGGGTGATGTTAGTATGATAAATACCTATATAAAGTTCCAAGTTTCCCAATTACACCATCTCTCCAATCTACACAAAAATCAATCAACCACAATCACTCCACATGCAGTGACCTCCCCCGCGGCGTGTACTACCCCGCAGTCGCTGTCAACAGAAATGCACAAGTCACAGTACACTCGGGACTGGCAGCTCCATCTAGAAGCAGCAGTGAGGGCACTAATAGTGATGATAATTGTGCTGAGGTGGTGAAAAATTGTTAACTGTAGATTTTGTTGAAGGGTGGCCATGTGATTTTTAATGAAGCTACAGGGGTTAAGTAAGGGGTGGGGGTTACCCCCCAAGCACTCCAGCTATGTATATATACCAGGTCCCGTTCAGCTATTTATCTAGCAGATACAAATATTGAACAACCAAATTTTTGGCAAATATCTCCTGAACCCCTAACAAATCAGCGATCTATTTATCTATCTGGAGCAATTTTTAAAAAAATATGCCCAAATTTTGAGAAAAATTGCTAATTCATAGATTTTTGCATATTTGACCTTCAAAATCACCAGTTCATGTGCCTTATTGGCTATTTTCAGCTAAATAAATTGCTTATTTTTTATCTATTTTATCCCATTTTGCGTTCAACACTCTAAAACTTATAGATTCAACCGATGTGAACCCCACCAGAATTTTTTTTAGCTATCTATCCCTTTTGTGAAGCAATTTACTATGTATCTGATTGAACCCCTGCATGGGTCCAAATCCACAAACCCCATGTGGAGCTGTATATGCATAAACCACCACAATTCTTGATACTATATATTTATGTAGCCATTTAAAATTGCATCACACAGCTACTTTTGTGTCACATAATTCATATTTTGACTTCATATTCATTTACAGTTTAATATTCAGTGTACCTACCTAACTTATTTGTCTAAATCCCTCTTGGACATTGATTACTGCCATGTCAAATCTGAAATATATGGCATTCAATTCTTATGTATTTACAATCAAAATTTCCCATGTTTGTGTCATTTTCATGTGATTTGAAAGTCCTTAATGTAGAATTTTTGTTGATATTTTAAGCTTTATCGTTGTCATTGTGTATGTGTTTTCTACAATAAATCAGTGTTCATATTGATAATTATACTTCATTCATGATTACTTTTGAATTGTGAATGATGCCTATTATTGACATTACATTCTTTAAATTTATTTACTAGTTTCATTCATTTGATTTCAATGATTTCTGAGAAGCTGATCTATCCATTTTTAATGCACTTTCTCTATGATTTCAATTGCCATAGACATTTATTGGAAATGTTAATAGGTATCTAGTGAAGTAATTCAGTATACATATGTGAATGGATGAATAAAATGAATACCTTATTGCCGAAACTTTTGCTCTGAAATAACACTGTTATGTAAAATATACACAATTTATTTTATAAAAAATATGTCCACAAAATGCAGTTGCATTAAAGCACTGAAATCATGAAATGTGGTACAGAAAAAATTTCTTCATCCTTCTTGATGTACAGAAAAACTATATTTAATAATGAGACTAAAGCAGTGTGCCAGAATCTTTTTACACAATCATTCAGCTTGGGTGGAATAAAAGATTTTATGATAAAAATCATGTGACATCGCACTGTTTTCAACTGAATATGGTCCGGTCAGTTCAGGATCAGATAAAATTATTAAAAATGTCACGTCCAAATATTTACATGAAAATGTATGGTATACAATCACTGGAGTCTGGTAATAGTCTACAATATTTGGTGGACTTTGTTTCAGCGTTTTTTGGTCTAAGGTCACATAAATATTTAAGTCCATATTCAAACATCACATATTATGTTCATGAAGAAAAAACTAGGGATTGAGCATAAATCAAACAGCATGTCCAGTGTGAAAAACGAGGCCGCAGCGTTCTTACGTTAGCACGTTGTAAAGTGTAACGTTAAGTGTCAAATATCTTCTAAAATGTCAATAAAAAACTTTATTACTGCATGGTTTGACACTTTGCATGACAAATGACATTTGACACTTGACTCCACACTTTACAGTGTGCGAGACAGGCGCAGAACAACTTCTTGAATTCTTGTTTGTTCTTCAAAGTTCCACGTACAATAACAGGGCGCGGGGGCGGGCACCTATTAAGGCGGAGTGCCGAAACTTTTTTCACGATGGGTGATTTCTTCTCAACACTCCGCCTTCCTCGATACCTTTACGTGGAACGCGCCAAGCAAATGAGTATAGATTCTTCTAGGTAGGCCGATCAAAATTTAAAACATCCCGCAAAATTAAAATGTCAAGTAATAAGATTTTCCGGCGAAAATGAACGAAAAAGCGTCTCAAACTTTGAAAGTGCGTCTACCGCGTTTTGTCGTCTCCTTCCCTGATGTTCCAATGATTATCTGAACGCCTTCACCAGGGATTATCAAAGTATGGGCGTATCATCTAATGAATGTTTTCAACCATTGGTTCGTTCTGTGGTGTTTTTTATTCGAAATGACAGTATTGTAAAATTGTTGAGCCATTACTCGTGGCATTTCGAGCGACATTCGGTCAATTTTAGCTCTGTCAGAGTTGTAGTAGAGCCCTGAAGGAAGTAATTCGGTAGAAACGCGTCTGTGCCGTTTTTCTTGTCTGCCGACTGCCGTGCGTAATGTTGGCACTGTGCCAGGCACCTATGTTTTGTCCATTTGTCTCGCGTATTTGCTGTTTTCGACCAGATCATACGCATGCTGTATTGGGTCTATTTCCGTCACTCAGTTCACCGTTAGCCACCGGTGGCCGTGGCCCTCAAAGATTATGCCGCCAGACACCAGACCGATTTTATCTTCTCGCCGCTCCATCCTCTATGGTGAGTGTTCCGTACAGCAAATTTAGGAGAAACGTGTGGCGCACCCGTAGTCAATTCCGCGAAAAAAAAACTCGTCAATGCCTTTTTTGGTGATGAAATTTCTGTCGGTTTCTTAAGCATTAATTCCGCAATAAACCAGGTGGGCAAGTCCAGGGGTATCTTAAATTTCGACCCTAGTAGGGTGGATAGATAGCAAATTGGCAAAAATTTTGCCTCCTGGATAGATAGATAGCTGGGCGGTTTGGGGGGGGGGTAACCCCCCCCCCCCCTCAACCCACCCCCACCCCTGGCTTACACAGACATAATTAGAACGGGCTTGCGTAAGCTGTAAGTGTCATCCCTACGTAAACGAGTAAATTTATATGTATCCATTTCAGCGTTTATATGTCCAGCGCTCTTTTCAACCGCGTTTTTGAAAAGTAGTTTCCCAAAAATCGTGCGGATGCCGACATGGCTGCACTGCTGGGAATTGCACTGTGTTTTGAGTGTGAACTTTAGAAATGTCTGGAATTTTTTAAATAAAAACTTTAAAAAGCGCTTTTTTATAGCGGGCCGTTGAAAAAAGTACATTCCCGTCCGTACTCCCCCTATTGCAGCCGGCAGCTGGACGCGTGCCAAAATACAGCTGGCCACTTGCCCAACTGGTGCCCAGTTGTTCTCGCTGCACCTGCACCGCTCGTCTTCCCCGATGTAGTTGAGTGTTTCTGTTTGCATGGGTTAGTTTGGGATTTTATGGGTAGCAGGGACCAGTGGCGTAGCCAGGGGAGGCGGGGGGGCGCCGCCCCCCCCCCCCCTTCCGGGGTGAGACATGCAGGGACGTATCCAGGATTTTTGAGCGGGGGGGGGCTGTTTGTTTACGGAGCCCGGCGAACGGGGGGGGCTCAGCCCCCCCCCCTAAAATTTTACCTGTACAGTGGCGGAATGGCGCCATGGCGCTGGCGCCATTTGTAGACGCCACGCCATGGCGCCATTGGCGTTGGCGCTGGCGCCATGAACCGCTGATATGTATGTAAATATACATACATATGGAGAGATGGGCACGAAATTCAACGTATTTTACAGATATTTGAGGGTACAGGTGCCGATTTTCCAATAATCCCGTGGACGGTGGAACAATGCGCGCTCGCGCACAAAATTTTTACATAGCACCTTGGAAATTAGTACCGAAAACGGCATTTTCCTCGATTTTTTCCGGTCTCACCCGGGAACGGGGGGGGGCCCCGCCCCCCCCCCTGGATACGTCCTTGGAGACATGAGAAATGTACGGAAACGTGTTCTGGTGTAACGATTTTGAGGCCACTTTGCATAAATTTTGCGCGCAAGCGCGCATTTTCGCTTCACGTGAGGGCTATTTTAGCTTTACAGGTCAGGACTGCCAGAATTTCTATCAAAATACATTGAAATTTTCTCATGTCGCTCTATATGTTTGTAAAATGCATACATATACAGCGGCGTTTGACGCCAATGCGAACGCCAATGGCACCATGGCGTGGCGCCTACGAATGGCGCCAGCGCCATGGCGAAACTCCCTTACGACAGGTGTAAAATTTTAGGGGTGGGGGGCGCGGCCCCCCCCCCCGTTCGCCGGGCTCCGTAAACAATCTGCCCCCCGCTCAAAAATCCAGGCTACGCCACTGGCAGGGACGTAGCCAGAATTTTTGAGCGGGAGGGGGAGCGGATTGTATACGGAGCCCGGCGAATGGGGGCCTAGGGTTCAAATGGGATTGACTTTTCGGGATCGGGATTGGTTTTTTGAGATTTCGGGATCGGGATCGGGATTGGCCGGGATTGGGGTCGCGGGATCGGGATCGGGATTGGCATTTTTTCGGGATCGGGATTGGGGTCTTGGGATAGAGATTTTGGCCAATGTTTTGGCATCCACAGTTGTTCATAAAGGTCTAAAAACACTGTTGGATGCCAGTAACGTGGCATAAAATGAACGCTGGGGGTTTGCGTTCACATTTTTGCATGCAAAAACGTCGTTTTTTCACGTTTGATAATTTCTACTAATTTTTCCGGGATCGGGAACCCGGACTTTGGAGTTTCTCGGGATCGGGATCGGGATTTGAAAAGTTTCGGGATCGGGATCGGGACTGCTAAAACCCGGGAATTTCACGGGATCCGGGATCGGGATCGGGATCCCGTTTGAACCCTATGGGGGCCCCCCCTAAAATTTGCCCCTCGTGGTAAAGGAATGCATTCGAAGGCGACACGCCATTGCGTCATTGGCGCCAAATAATGCCGTACTGTATGTGTTTTTCAGGGACGTATCTAGGATTTTTGAGCGGGGGGGGCTGCTTGTTTACGGAGCCCGGCGAGGGGGGGGGGGCCAAAAAATTTTTAGCTACATAGTGGCGGAATGGCGCCATGGCGCTGGCGCTATTAGTAGGCGCCACGCCATGGCGCCATTGGCGTTGGCGTCAGCGCCATGGAACGCTGTATATGTATGTAAATATACATACAAAACAGCAAAAAGCACAACATTTTTAATGATTTGCGGCCACATGGAGCAAATCTCATGATAATACCTTATATCTGGTGAAGAATGCGCGCAAAATTTTTTACGCTGACGTTGAAAAAGTCGCATTTTCTGGTCACTTACTGGTCACTATACAGCGACCGGGACACATTTTGAGTGATTTTTTGGTTCAAAACCATAGGTATGAATAAAGCATGCCGTGCGGCGCCGAAATGCGCGCTTGCTGCGCGCAAAATTTTATCCGTCTACCAACAAAATCGCTTTATGGAAGTGCCATTTCTGGCATATTTTTCTGTCCGATCCGGGAAGGGGGCGCCCCCCCCCGGCTACGTCCTTGATGGGTAGCCCTGCACTGCAATTGCAAGGGGCTGGCCGTGAATTTTATTAATTTTTGGAGGTTCACGTTGGTCCAGGGGTCTCAAAGATTTTGGCCCTGGCCGGATAGATAGCAAATCGCTCCTCCGGAGGGATAGATATAGGGATGGCAAGCGCTTTTTTTAAGCGCTTTTTTTTAAAAAAACGCCGCTTTTTTTAAAAAAAAGCGCAAGGGTCCCAGCGCTTTTTTTTAAAAAAAGCGCTGGCAAAAAATTTTGTACTCATGCACTAGGTATTTTGCAATTTTTTTTGGGTGCAAGCGCATAATTTCTTATGCAAATTGCCATTTGTTGTTGTTTTCATTGGTTTTGTAGCATTTTAGTGGCATTGCTTCTAGTAATAATAAGTTGAGGAGATATGTCAGTGTAGTAAATAATATCCAGCCAATGTGCTTCCACTTTTCTACAGTGTGAAACATCACTGTCATGTATTAGCCTTCTTTTATAGCCAAATGTAAGCACTATTTCATGCTTTACGTCACTTGCAGTCAAGGAACATTCAAAAACGGCAATATACATCATGAGTCAACATAAAATTGGATTTTTTTGGCAGAAATCAGCACTTATAATGCTATCAGATGATTACACAGCCATTCTATGGCTATATATCATCACAAGTACTGCCACTTGTCTGATATACCTGTATATATTGACTCAGGACCATATTTGGGAGCTTTTTAGGTAACGTCTTGACATTTTTTGAAAAAAAGCGAAAAAAGCGCGTTTTTTTCAAAAAAGCGCTTTTTTTTAAAAAAAAAGCGGGGCCGTTAAAAAAAAGCGCTTTTTTTCCATCCCTAGATAGATAGCTGAAAATTTTCTGGGGGGGGACTCGCTGGGGCAAAATATATAGGCTTTTTCAATGCATAGAAAGGCTGAAAGGGGAAAAAATCGCTAAAACAGGTTAAAAGTAGCTAAAATAGGCTAAAAATCGGTGTATAAACATGTGTATAGACGAAAGCCGCGATTTTGAAGGTGAAAAAATTATAAAAAGGTACGAAAATTAGCGATTTTGAGCGAAAATTGCATCGAAATTTCTCAAAAATCGCTCAGATAGGCAGATAGCTGGCCTATTTGGGGATAGATAGCCAAAAAATTTGCCTCCGGGATAGATAGATAGCTGAGCGACCACTGGGATAGATAGATAGTTGGGGGATTTGGGGGGAGCAGCCCCGCCCCCCCCAGGGGTCTCCAGAATTTTGGTCCTCGAGGGGGCTGAATAGATAGCAAATCGCTCCTCCGGAGGGATAGATAGCTGAAAATTTTTCTGGGAGGGGGGATG
The DNA here is from genome assembly GCA_964036195.1 of Sphaerolaimus hirsutus. NCBI lineage: Eukaryota > Metazoa > Nematoda > Chromadorea > Monhysterida > Sphaerolaimidae > Sphaerolaimus > Sphaerolaimus hirsutus. The sequence continues at coordinate 383,376 of OZ038458.1, forward strand.
GCGGGGGCACAATATATAGGCTTTTTCAAGGTTAAGAAGGCAGAAAGGGGAAAAAATCGCTAAAAATCAGTTAAAAGTAGCCAAAGTAGGTAAAAATGGCTAAAAAGGTATATAACATGTAAACCCCCGTTTACCTAGGTCCGAACGCTTACGAATTTTTGAAAAACGATTCATTCACGGCCCCCCCTAAACTTTTTGGGAAAATTCACCCCATACAAAAGATAGCCCAAAGAGTCATCTAAATGATGTATGGTATGCCCCCCAATATAAGGCCGCGTGGGCCGTGTAAACGGCCCTCGCATTTTTTTATACAAAAATGCACTGATCACCTTGGTCCGAACGTTTCTTTTTATATGCTTATATTCTGTTTTTTAAGGCCAGAATTTGGCCATAATACAGAACAGAGTCCTGGCTTAGTGCCAAATGCCATTTCAACGGTTTCTTTCCAGGCAGAAATAAGATAAGGATATTTTCAATTTTCACTGTTTTGTATTGCGATCACGATCAGCTGTGATTGTGATCATTTTATCTCCTAATGTGAGATCTATTAACACAGAAAATGCTTCCACCAGAAAGAGAAATCTTAAGCGGTTTTTTTAAAACCTACACCGCTTAAATTCACCTACCCAAACATTAGATTTTGAGGGGCGAAATTTATTAAACATTGTTAAATTTTACTTACTACTAATTTCCTTCCCCGGATGAAATGTACTAAGTTTAATTAATTTCGCCCCTCAAATTCTAATGTTTGGGTAGGTGAATTTAAGCGGTGTAGGTTTTAAAAAAACCGCTTAAGATTTCTCTTTCTGGTGGAAGCATTTTCTGTGTTAATAGATCTCACATTAGGAGATAAAATGATCACAATCACAGCTGATCGTGATCGCAATACAAAACAGTGAAAATTGAAAATATCCTAATCTTATTTCTGCCTGGAAAGAAACCGTCGAAATGGCATTTGGCACTAAGCCAGGACTCTGTTCTGTATTATGGCCAAATTCTGGCCTTGAAAAACAGAATATAAGCATATAAAAAGAAACGTTCGGAGCAAGGTGATCAGTGCATTTTTGTATAAAAAAATGCGTGGGTCGTTTACACAGCCCATGCGGCCTTATATTGGGGGGCATACCATACATCATTTAGACGACTCTTTGGGCTATCTTTTGTATGGGGTGAATTTTCCCAAAAAGTTTAGGGGGGGCCGTGAATGAATCGTTTTTCAAAAATTCGTAAGCGTTCGGACCTAGGTAAACGGGGGTTTATGTTGACACTAGGTCATATCTGGGAGCTTTTAAAAAAAAACGTTGTTTTTTTAAAAAAAACATCGAGTTAAAAAAAAACGTTTTTTTTCCAACCCTAGCCCCCCCCCCTAAAATTTTACCTGTACAGTGGCGGAATGGCGCCATGGCGCTGGCGCCATTCGTAGACGCCACGCCATGGCGCCATTGGCGTTGGCGCTGGCGTCATGAACCGCTGATATGTATGTAAATATACATACATATGGAGAGATGGGCACGAAATTAAACGTACTTTACAGATATTTGAGGGTACAGGTGCCGATTTTCCAATAATCCCGTGGACGGTGGAAAAATGCGCGCTCGCGCGCAAAATTTTTACATAGCACCTTGGGAATTAGTACCGAAAACGGCATTTTCCTCGATTTTTTCCGGTCTCACCCGGGAACGGGGGGGGCTGCAGCCCCCCCCCCTGGATACGTCCTTGTGTGCTTTTATGCCAATCTAATCCCAAAGTCATTTCGCAGGTGATCGACATCGGCGAGGACCAGGTGCTGCCCGAGGACTTCAGCTCGACCGAGCTGCAGTCGGGCGCGTGGTGGCGCCATTTGCTTTCTGGCGCCGCCGCTGGCGCGGTCAGTAGAACGTGCACGGCGCCATTGGACAGGTTGAAAGTCTACCTTCAGGTGGGTGTTTTTGTTGTAGAAGAGTTATTTGTCTTACACTTTCTTCTATGTCTATGAGTTTTCAAATTAGATTGTTTGTACTCCACCTAAAAATTAGCGAAGGTTAAATGATGCTATTTTGACAAGAGGGTGGTGTAACTATTTTTGAAATTCACTATTCGTGAAATTTTTGATAAAATCACCTTTTATAATTACGCGTATTAAATAACAAATTCTAAATAATCACTGTTCAGACACTCTGTATTGTTCTATTATATTATGGAAATATTTACTGCTACCAATATTTTATGATGTTCGCCTTTGTTCCACTTTGCGATGTTATATTTCGTCCACAACATACAGGTGCATTCCC
>OZ038458.1:385845-406256 GCA_964036195.1 Sphaerolaimus hirsutus
GTATGAAGTCTATATTGGAACCATATTGAATTTATTGGAGCTATCCGGACTTAAGAACGACGTGGGTCTCCAAGGGAGGGGGTCCAGGAAATCTATATAGTTTTTCAGAAGTAAATTTTTGGCTTACCCCCTAAAACCCCTCTCCCAAATGGTCCCACACACAGTTGACATCGTCACCTAATGTCAACTGGTTCCGATCCCAAATCAAATCTTGCTGACGAGCCAACGAACGACGTTCAAATGAAAGCGTGGAATTGGGATCGGAACCAGTTGACATTTGGTGTCGATGTAAACTAGTGTGTGTGGGCCCAATAGAGCAGCTGTCTATATATGTCGATCAATTTTTGAGTAATTTTGCCCGCAGTTTCCACTCAAAATCACTTTTTGCTTTTCACAATTGATTAGTAATTGTGTTCGCGTCTCGCAGGTGCTATGCGAGCATTGTCGCTGGAACTGAAATCGCTGCAGAATGAGCCTGTAGAAGGGTTCAGAGTGGAAGCGAAAGAAGACAATCTTTTCGAGTGGAATGTGGCCATTTTTGGACCCCCGGGTACTTTGTACCAGGGGGGCTATTTCAAGGTTGCTTTATTGATTTTTGGGTACTTTTTGGGTTTGACTTTTTATGATCATTTTATCCATCCCAGGAAAAGGGCCTGGGCTGATCGCCTCTGTTGTATTTTGCTAATCTGATTTGAACTTAAAAAATCAACTCGATTTTTTTTAAATGGAGCTTACAAAAATTTAACCTGAAGTCGCAGAGTTCCAACGTTCAATCCACAAATCAGGCGTCCACTTCTAAAAAGCGATAACTCCCAAATTTCGAAAATTCAATAAAGCGCGGCAACGGCATCTAGAATTTGCACACGGATTCTTCGCCGCTTCGCACATTTTTTAACGTCGCTTGCCCCTTTTCAAGTGTCACATTGACACATTTGTGACAATTTTGAAACAACTTCCAGCAAGAAGTCGATAATTCCATACTGTAGCTTGGGATGAAAAAATATTGGTATGCGCGCCACTAGACATGCATCATTGGCAGATAATTGAAAATAAGGCGGAAATGAAAATGTCATTTTCTCGAAATGGAAATTTTTGATTGATTTTTTCGACTTTAACAAGTGGACGCTTTGAACCTAGATCGAATCGAATATATGACTCTCATACTTCAAATCCACCCTCCAAACTTCAACCCCCCAACCCCCAGGCGCAACTAAAATTTCCCACCAACTACCCCTACTCCCCTCCGCTGATGCGTTTCCGCTCGCCCGTGTGGCACCCGAACGTGTACGAAGATGGCAATTTGTGCGTGAGCATTCTGCACCCCCCAGTGGACGACCCCCACAGCGGCGAGTTGGCTTGCGAACGTTGGAACCCCACCCAGAATGTCAGGTGAGTTGAGATGTGCGGGGGTGTTGGGGTTTGGGGGTGTCGGGGGGTTTGGCCCGGGTTTTGATTAGGGTTGAAAAAAAAACGTTTTTTTTTAACTCGATGTTTTTTTAATAAAAAAAACGTTTTTTTTATAAAAAAAACGTTTTTTTTTTTAAAAGCTCCCAGATATGACCTAGTGTCAACATATATAGGTATATCAGACACTGGCAATACTCTGTGATGTTAAATATGACCATATAATGGCTGTGGAGCCATGGGATAGCATTATAAGTGGTGATTTGTGTCAAAAATATCCATTTTTCGTCGACATATCGTTCGTATATCGCCTTATAGTCGAATGTTCGTGACTTCAGGTAAAGTTTGGCACGGAATGGTGATCAAACAAGGTTATAAAAGGAGGTTGTTACTTTGGGAGTGAAGTTACACACTGTGGATGTACATGGAAGCACATTACCTCAATATCATATATTACAGCAACATATGTCGGCTTATTCACCCATGGTAGCACACAGAAATGGATGTTTTGATACTAAAAATGCAACAAAACCAATGAAAACAACCACCAATGTCAATTTGTGTGTGAAATTGCGCACTTGCGCGCAAAAATTTTGCAAAATACCTAGTGCTTAGTACTAAAAATTTCGGCCGATGTTTTTTTTAAAAAAAAAACATTTCGGACGTCATGTTTTTTAAAAAAAAAAACGTTTAAAAAAAAACATCGGCCAACCCTAGTTTTGATGTAGTGTAAAGTGTCAAAAGTTCAGCGATAAAATTTTTTATTTTAATTAACACTTCACACACATTATGGGATGTGGGACTTCAACTACATCCTGTTGAGTTTCATGTGAAGTTTTAAATGGAATACAAACTTGTCAAGTGCGAAGAAACGTTTGCCAGACGTGAAATTTGGTCAGGCGTTTGCCGATGCGGACGGAACCGTACTGGCATTCCGCACCCTTCAAAGTGTAAAATGTCGCCCAAATTTGACAAATGTCATGCAAAATGTCAAACGTTCAGTAAATTTTTAAATAAAGTTCTTGTTTTTTATTGACATTTTACTTTTTTCCTTACACTTTAATGGGTGCGGCAATTCTACAGTGTGTTCTACAGTATGTAACATCACTGTCAATGTATTAGCGTTCTCGTAAAACGATATTGAAGCACTAATCCATGCTGAACTGCACTTGAAGTCACGAACGTTCGACAAAAGGTGATACCGTATTTCCTCGAATTACCCCCGCGGTTTATTTTTTCAGAGTGAAAATTTTGAGAGAAAAACATGAAAAATGCAACAATAACCACCATTTATAAGTTTTTACAGCCTTATATAAGGACGTAGATGGTATAAACGATGTGCTAACGTAACGCAGTGAGCGTTTTGAACGTCTGTTATGCATTTCCCGGACCAGAAATTAATAGTGCCCATTTTGAGGGGGGGGGGGTATTTCGAGGAAATACGGTATACGTAATAAGTCGACGAAAAATGGATATTTTTGAAAGAAATCACTGCTTATAATGCTATCCCATGACTCCACGGTCATAATATGACCACAATAGATATAACAATACATTGTCTGACACATTACATAGACCAAGGACGTAGCCAGGGGGGGGGGGGGGGGCGGGGGGGGGGCGGCCGCCCCCCCCCTTCCCGGGCCGGGCCAAAAAATGTGCCAAAAATGGCACTTCCAGAAGACGCTTTTATCACAGTTTTAAAAAATTTTGCGCGCGAGCGCGCATATTACCGTCACACGACATATTTTCATTTGACCAGTATCCACGGCCTCAAAGCCAGTAAAACCCCCCTAAATTCCGTCCTTGTCGCTGTATATGCCTGTAAGATACAGACGTATACAGCTGTTTTGGCGCCAATGCCAGCGCAAGCGGCGCCATGGCGTCACGCCTACGAATGGCGCCAGCGCCATAGCGCCATTCCCCTACTGCAGAGGCAAAATTTTAGGGGGGGGGGCCACGTTCGCCGGGCTCCGTATACAATCCGCCCCCCCGCTCAAAAATCCTGGCTACTTCCCTGACATAGACATATTTGTCTCTATACCCCCATTTTGGGAGATTTAAAAAATCTTATTTAAATTTAAAAAAATCAATTTTTTAAAATTGATTTTTTTCCAACCCTACTTCACCCAAAATCAAACATCACGCCATTCACAAATTCAACCACAAATTCACACAACAAAACCTCTGGCAGGACGATCCTGCTGTCGGTGATATCGCTGTTGAACGAGCCGAACACGTCGTCGCCGGCGAACGTGGACGCGAGCGTCATGTACAGGAAGTGGAGGGACGACCCCAAGCACGACCAGTACGCAAACATTGTCAGGTCGGTGCCCGATTAACGGTGGACGTTTCCAACGCTGATAACTGTTTTAAATACGTTTGAGTTTACTGGGATGAATCATTTGTGAGCTGCGAACGTGATATTCCAACTCAAAGTGAATTCAAACGTGTTCAAAACAGATTTTTAAGCTTTTTCTAACCGCCAACTGGTGTTCATACTTACACAATCACAGTACTCTCATTATGCTGTATTTGCCCAGCAGTTCTTTTGAACCGACGCGTATGACCCCTGGGCAACTGCGCTCATTGGACAATTGCGTGCACGCAGTGCGCCGTAAACACCCCCGGACAAACGCGGCACATTTTGTAGCGCCCGGACAACCGAGCCAAACTGACGCTTGGCCGTGCTGCGCGCTGTACGTCAACCCACCGCGTGTGCCGCGATGCGTTTTTTTAAAACAATGCGCGGCGAAGCCGGCCCTAGGGTTCAAACGATATATGGGGAGTTCCATTCTAAAATTTCACGAGCGCCAAATCCAGAAAAACGAGTTACGCGTGGATTTGACCTCCACCGTATAGTTTTTCACATTTTAGAAAAAAATCAGCGTTATACACTACCGTGCATAAAAGTGCGGAATCTGGTAGCATGCCCAGTTCTGGCGATGTTCCAACGCAGAGATCCATTGTTGCCAAGTATATAGCCATCTGTTTGATTCGCAGTAGTGTTAATAATATGCATGCAAAAAATTATTTTTCAATCTTACCCATATGCCATTCTAGGACAAGAAATATGTAAACGCCTCACTTTGTTCATCGTTCATAATAGTCCGGAAAACGTCACTTAAGCTATTCTAAGGTTAAGAAACCCCTGAAAAAAACGGATGGTTAGATAGAGGGCATGATCGACAGCACAAAATGCAAGAAAAAATTATTATATATATTCCATTTTTTAAAGATATAGCGATTTGAACGTGACACTGCTCGTTCTGTGTATCCCATGGTATGAGTCGAAATATGCATGCTGGATTACACCTTCAAGCTGCACAGTGGTGTTTTCAACTCTTTATCATACAGAAGACACTTCAGGGTACCTAGGTACACTACCTACAGTGAACCCTGATCATCCGAAAAAATATGTTCTTAGGCCAAAAATGTTGATGATTTCATTTGGCCAAATTTGTTCCTGAAAATGATGAAAATTTATAAATAATCATTTGGCCTAAGAACATGATTTAACCAGACTCCTATGTATTTTACAAGCTACCTACCTATATGGTTATGTAACCTCAAGAGTGCTCTAGGTTATGCACCAATCTAATCTCAGCTGTGTGTGATTGTACTTGATCTGTATGTCAGTTTTCATGTTGAAATGGTGGAAACACAGAAAGAGCAGTGTCACGTTCATATCGCTATATCTTTAAATATGGAATATATATATGAGAATTTTTTCTTGCTTTTTGTGTTATCGATCATGCCCTTTATCTAACCATTCATATTTTCAGGGCATTCTTAAGTTTAGAATAGCTTAAGTGACATTTTCCGGACTATTATGAACGATGAACGAAGTGAGGTGTTTTCATATTTCTTATCATAGAATGGCAATGAGTAAAATTAGAAAAAAAATTTTTGCATGCATATTATCAACACTACTGTGCATCAAACCGATGGCTATATACTTGTCAGCCATGTTTCTCTGCGTTGGAACATCACCAGAACAATGCATGCTACCAGATTCCGCACTTTTATGCACGGTAGTGTAGTCCATTTCGTTCCCGAGATACAGTAGTACCGATTTTTAAAAAAATCCCAATTTTCACATCGAAAGTTCACATATCCATGACCAATCCTCTATGAAAAACAGCACATCGAAAATGCATAAATCCATCTCAGACCGCCGGAGTTTCATATCGAAAATGCACATAGCCAAAAAATAGTTTCATTTCCAAAAATGCACGCGTGCTTCGGCGCGGCCGCAAAGAGCTGGCCGGAATTCCCATACAAAAAAGTTTAATTTCCAAAAATGCATACGTGAATTTCCAAATCTATTTTGCACTATAAATCAAATATGCGTGCATATATTGATTTGAAAACTTAGGTAGAGGTACTTTTAGACACGGGCTTTGCAGTGATGTGATTTGTTTTTGCCTACGATGCACCGTTAAGAAGTTATTTAACATTTTATTTCAAATGTTCATATTTGTTCCCAATTTTGGGTGACATACAAAATCTCACATAACTCCCTAAATATTTCCCGGCCAACAAAATTTGTGGGTACAAAAATGGTAGAGAAATGTCGGATCTATCTGACAAGTACAAGGCAAGCTTTGTCGCCCAAACATAGCGCCGTCGGGCTATCGTCAAACTTAAAAATGCGATTTTGAAAAATTGAAAATTGTGGATATATGCGTTTTTAGAATGAAACTCCTCATAACGCATCGGATATCGACCATTTTTCATATCGAAAATTTTGAAAAAATATCGAATATCGATATCGAAAAGTCATATCGTTCGAACCCTAGCCGGCCCAGATGGGTGCGCTGCGCGGCGGAAGTGCCTCTAGACAACGGCCGCCGCTCGCGCGCTGCCAAACGTACACAGCGCGTGTGCCGCGGTTGTCCAAGGATGTTTGCTGTCCATTGCGTGCACATGTGCGGCTGTTTGATGTCCACATGTGTTGAGGCTTTGAATCATTTCGAAAGCTAATTCTAACTCCTTAAACATAATCAATCAAGCTACTTAACAAGATTAATTTTTCGATCCCCAAATCCAAGCACATTAAGTTACAATAGAAACAACCACTTACCAAAAAAGTCACAATAAAAACAAGCACTTGGGGAGTTTCATTCTAAAAGTGCATATATCCAAGTTTTTCGAGATTTCAAAATCGCATTTCAAAGTTTGACACTGGCCCGACAGCGCCACGTTTGAGTGTCAATGTTTGCCCCACACTTTTCGGATACCTCAAACATTTTTCTAAATTTTTGATATATATAACCACCAGTGGCCCGTGATCTATATGCGAGTTACAGCCCGTTTCGTCCGACGTGTTCAGAGTTTCATATCGTAAGTGCATAAGCGCCACCTAGTGAAGGTGGCGCTTATGCACTTACGATATGAAACTCTGAATTTTAACTCAGAGAATGCTTTTATGGGAAGAGTCCCCGTTAGTGATGGAATGGCGCCCTTTAATGGCGCCCTTTTCTATGGCGCCATCTGGCGCCCGGCGCCATTATTTCGAATGGCGCCATGGCGCCCTTGGCGCTTGGCGCCATTTTCGCTGGCGCCAATTTGGCGCCCGGCGCCATTGTTTTGGATGGCGCCAAAATTACGCAAATAAATGTGATAAAATAGGACATTTTATCGTAGATCGTTACACAAAGCAGTCCGTATTTTCTCGAAACACCTCCCTCGAATAAACCCCCTTCAAAATATACCCAGATTTTTTCAAGCTTAGTAAAAAAACCTCCCCCTCGAAATACCCCGGTTGGAATAAGGTACATCATGTACACAATGTACATGATATATTAATCGATCCCAATATGCATCACAGCTAGGGTGTCAACAAAAACTTTTTGGCGGAAAACGGAAACGGAAACGGAAAAATTTTAACACTTGCCGGAAAACGGAAATGGAAACGGAAAATTTTTTGCACTTGGCGGAAAACGGAAAAATGAAAGACCGGAAAACGGAAACGGAAACGGAAAAATTTGCTGAAATAATGCCGGAAACGGAAAAAATTTGCGGAAATTTTGCCGGAAACGGAAAAAAAATTGCAGAAAGTTATCCAGAAATAAATTTTTTGCAGAAATCTTGCTAGAAATACAAAAAATTCACATAATTGAGCACCTGCATGCATGTTTACCAGTTTGGTTGAAACAAAAATCAGAAAATTGAGCTGGAAAGTTAAAAAAGTAGGAAAAACAGACAATTGAACCGGAAAACAGAAAAACGGCGGAAAAACTGAAAATTTAGCCGGAAAACGGAAAATGAGCCGGAAAAACGGAAACGGAAAAAAAAATTTGCAGCTGGAAAACGGAAACGGAAAAAAAATTGCCCGCGGAAAGCGGAAAACGGAAAGTTGACACCCTAATCACAGCCACACATGACTAGTTTGTGTAGCCATCTACCTTCATACATCTAAATATACTGTATTTCCTCGAAATACCCTCCCCCCCTTGAAATACCCCCTTAAAATGGACACTATGAACTTATAACCCCCCTCGAAATACCCCCCCCAAATATAGTGTATAGAGGATGTAAATGACAAAAGCAACAGTTTTATCCTGGAAACGCAGAATACATGTTAAAAACAATAACCGTGTTATGTTAGAACAGAGTTTGTGTTGTCTAGGTACTTATAAATATAAGTCTATAGAGTCTTATAGATGGCTGTTTTGTTGCATATTTCAACGTCTGTGCACGTTACAAACAACAATTTAGTACTGTGAGATCACAAAATTTCTGGCGTAATAATAACCCTCACTCGAAATACCCCCCTCAAAATTTTCACTCTGAAAAAATAAACCCCCGGGGGGTAATTCGAGGAAATACGGTATGTCAAAGCCCATCTCTAATAAACACCTTCCCGATCAAGTCCGGCCGCCTATTTTTTTTTCACTTCGCAGGCCATATCTCCGGTTGCGGGAGGGGTGGAAAACTAAAAGTTGGGTGGTATATAGGTGCAATCCCCCACTACCCCGCATGAATAAATGAGGCAGCGGCGACTCACTATAGAGGGGGTCGCCGCTGCCCCATTTATTCATGCGGGGTAGTGGGGGGTTGCGCCTATATACCACCTAAGTTTTAGCTTTCCACCCCTCCCGCAACCGGAGATATGGCCTGCGAAGTGAAAAAAAAAATAGGCGGCCGGACTTGATCGGGAAGGTGTTTACGATCTGTCTCGCAAATTTCTGGGGAGCAATACATTCACCCCTTGAATAAACCCCACCACCCTCCAAATGCCCCCCTCGAACTGTGACATAACTTTGCACACTGAAAAAAACCCTATGGGTATTTCGAGGAAATACGGTATAGCTGCAATGTAAATTGGCAGCCATTAAAACATCATGTTCATTGTAAACATGATGTACCTTATTACAGATGGGGGGTGTCGAGTGGGGGTTATTTTTTCCCCAGCTCGCTCAGACCTGGGGGTATTTCAAAGGGGGGTTTATTCAAGGGGCACTTGGAGGGAATACGGTAACATACTGCTGTTCTAAAAAAGCTTATGTTATGATATACTTGCTAAAATAGTACTTTTTATCGTTGGCGCCATTTTGGCGCCTGGTGCCATTTTTCCTGGCGCCCTTTGGCGCCCGGCGCCATTTTTTCAGATGGCGCCGTGGCGCCATTGGCGCTTGGCGCCATTTTCTCTGGCGCCCTTTGGCGCCCGGCCCCATTATTCTGAATGGCGGCATGGCGCCATTGGCGCCTGGCGCCATTTTTCTTGGCGCTTTTCCATCACTAGCTCCTGTATGATGACTTGGAAAAGCAAAAATTTTTGACATTGCTATAAATATAAATAATTGGTTAAAATAGGTACTGCATTTCCTCAAAATACCCCCCTTGAATTAACCCCCCTTGAATTAACCCCCCTCGAAATACCCCCAGGTGTTTTTGAGCTGGGGAAAAAATACCCCCCCCCCTCGAAATACCTCCCATCTGAAATGATGTACATCATGTATACAATGTATATGATGTATATATTGGTTGCAGTTTGCATCGCCGCTACACATAGATATACTAGTTTTGTGTAGCGATGCACGTTGATATGTCCAAATATTCCCTAGTTGGACACGCTGATTACTGGTATTGGGTATATAAAAACATAATCTTTACAATGAACTTTGCGAAAATTTCTGACAAAATAATAAACCCCGCATTGGCCCCACACACGCTAGTTGACATCGACACCAAATGTCAACTGGTTCCGTTCCCAATTCAAAGATTGCGTTTGAACGTCGTTCGTTCACTCGTCAGCAAGCTTTGAATCGGGATCGGCACCAGTTGACATTTGGTGTCGATGTCAACTAGCGTGTGGGGGCCCATTGAATAAGCCCCCCCTCGAAAAACCCAAAGTTGTTAAAAGGTATGTACGTTTACTCAAAAAATATGCGTATGCGAGTACGCGGTAAATACATTTACATATACTTTTTAAAAAAATACCGTAGGCACTTGTACGCGTACATTTTCAGAGCATACGTGTACAGAAAATGTATTTTATAAATATGTCCCAGATTGAATTTTCTGAAGTGATTAAACTGCTAAATATGTATTTACAGAAGTGGTTCCGTTGAACAATTTAGATAATATGCTAGGGTGTCAACTTTCCATTTTCCGTTTTCCATTTCCGCTTTCCGCAGGCAAATTTTTTTCCGTTTCCGTTTCCGTTTTTTGGCAGCTGAAATTTTTTTACCTTTCCGTGTTCCGGCAGCCAAAATTCTTTTACCTTTTCCGTTTTTCGGCAGCTGGAAATTTTTTACCTTTCCGTTTCCAGGCCGTTTCCGTTTTCCGTTTTCCGTATAAAAAAATTTTTGACACCCTACTAATGCGAACCCCCCAAACTTCTCCCCCAACCCAGCCAAAATTTTTTTCAGCTATCTATCCATCCGGAGGAGTGATTTGCTTCTATATGAACCCCCGCGGAGGTCCAAATCTACAAAACCCCTGGCGTAGCCGCCGTCAACAACACACTCATCCATTGCCGAAAATTTTCCGGCGTTTAATTTCTATCTACACAATAAGTTAGACCGTATAAAAGTTTGTACAAGTCAATATTATATAGAAAAGCATACATGAAAACGCGCTGGGTAGGAAAGAGCAGAAATACACACAGGATTTTCATAAATATGCATGTCAAATATACATCAAACATGGCCGAGCGAATCGCACTATACACATTTTTAATATTTCAAAATACAAGAAATGGATACACGCAACATAAAACATTTCATCCATTCCAAAAACCCTTCACTATTCAGTCATGGATATGTGCATTTCTTCCGTGAAACATTATGGATATGTTAACTTTCGATATGAAACTTATGGATATGTGCACTTACGACGTGAAACTCCAAAAATGCACGCGTGCACTTTTGGCAATGAAACTCCATTTTGTATGGGGATTTCGGCATCCTCTTCCCGCCGAATCTGAAGCACGCGTGCACTTTTGGAAATGAAACTTTTTTTTGGAGATATGCACTTATGAAATGAAACTATTGTGGCCCGAGTGTGACTTATGCATTTACGGCGTGAAACTGTTGATTTTCACGTTGGATATGTGCACTTACGATGTGAAAATCGTGTTTTTTATTTAAATCAGCATGTACGTATCTCGGGAACGAAATGGACTATAACACTGATTTTTTTACCAAAATGGGCAGAATTATACCTGGATGTCGAATCCACAGCTAACTCGATTTTTCTGGATTTGGCGCTTGTGCACTTTTAGAACGGAACTCCCCACTTGTCACAATAAAAACAACCACCAAAAAAATCGCAGATCCCAAGTGGAAAACTCGCGCAAAGACGCCGACGCAGACGGAGTGGTGGTGCCCACGACCGTGGAAGAATATTGCGTCAAACCGGTGGTTAGCAGCGCGCAGGCCAACGCGCATTATAACGACTTTGATTTGGACGATGACTTTTATGACTATGGGGATGACGACTCGGGTGAGGTTTGGGGCAGGGGTTTAGTTGGGGGGGGGGGTTACCCCCCCCCCCCCCCAAATCCGCCAGCTATCTATTTATCCCTGAGGCCCGCGCAGCTATCTATCTATCTATCCCAAAGGCAAAATTTTGGGCTACTATCCCATAACCCCTCCCCCCTCCCAAAATCGGCCAGTTATCTATTCATCTGGATCGATTTTAAAGAAATTTTGCCCTTATTTTCGCTCAAAATCGCCAATTTTCGTACCTTTTTATTGTTTTTCACCTTCAAAATTGTAATTCATGTTCCAAAACTGTAATTCATGTTCCAAAATTGTAATTCATGTTCCGTATTGCCTATCTTCGGCTATTTTTTGTTCTATATGTAAGCTTTTTGTCCTCAAAAGCACTCCAGATAGGTAGATACATAGCTGGGCAATTCGCGGGGGGTGGATGTTCAGGTGAAAGTTGCCAAAAAAGTTCCCCAGGGATAGATGGCTGGGCGGTTTAAATGGTCGCGTGGTCGCATAAAATCAGTGTGACAATCCCCGAACAAAGTCGAAAGACTCCTCGTTTCCCTGCTCAGTATTATTTATCAAACGGAAAAAATCCCGTTTTTGTGTGCTCAATCTACATCCCTCAGTTTTTTTCCTTTTTTTCCACAGAAGAGGAGGACGAGGATGTGGGCGACGAGGAAGACAGCGGGCAGGGGGAATCTTGACGCCGAAACTCCGCCTTAAAACACACAGCGCATTGAGAGCAAGTTTGAAGGAAAAGTCCCCGTATGATGACTTGGGAACTTGCCAAATTCTTTGACATTGCTATAAATATAAATAAAATAGGGTAAAAATAGGTATATGACCATATATATACATACAAAAATAGCGATTATGAGGATGAAAATTTGCAAAATAGATCTTATTCTAGCAATTTTGAGCAAAATATTGGGGTAACATCGCTCGAAATTGGACATGGGTCAAATCTCTTGTGTAAGTTGTCCACTGGAACAAGTCATCATACGTGCCCCGATCCAGTTTGAATCCCCGAACCAAATCAACCCCCCCCCCCCCCAAATCTGCGTGTTGGAGCGTTGAATACTCGTTTTGAATCGCTTGAAGGTAATTTTTGTGTGAATTGGTCAGTTTTTGTTTGTCGCGTAAAATTCGGGCCTTCTTTACAATGGAAAAGATGATAGTACGATTCTTAGAGGTCCGCTTACATTTACTACAAGTCCGTTTTTTTGCCGAAAGGACTCAAAATTGATTCAAGTGCTTTTTATGCGACAACCAAATGTGAAGATGATAATTTACAAAGTGGGCAAATGACAGGGGAAAAAGTAAGTGGTCGGTCAAGTGACAAGAAATTTTGCTCACAAAGTTACTTATCACTTTTCAGTTTACTTGTCACTCAACTTGCCACTCTTATCTTTTCTTTTCACTTGTCCACTTGCGAAATCAATCCCACGTGGCAGTCCCGTAAATTTAAAGTGTAAGTCTGATGTAAAATGTCATACAAATTTGTCAATTTTCTGCAAAGTTGAATTTTATTATCTTAAAGCGGCGTTTACACTGACATGTGTGACGACAAAAACTTTTTGGGCTTTCAACTTTCTTTATGTCACGAAAATTGAATAATTGTTGTGTCAGACACCTAGATCTCGATCACTCTTTCTGCCTAGGACAAACATAAATTTTTATATATGACGATATCATACACAATAAAACGAAACAAAATTTTTGTCGTCACAGGTTGTCGGTTCGAGTTGTTCCCGGGAGCCTCGTTAACGAGGCTCCCGGGAACAACTCGAACCGACAACTTGTGACGACAAATTTTCTTGTTTGTTTTATTGTGTATGATAACGTCATATATAAAAATTTATGTTTGTCCTAGGCAAAAAGAGTGATCGTTATCTAGGTATCTGACACAACAAATATTCAATTTTCGTCACATAACGAAAGTTGAAAGCCCAAAAAAATTTTGTCGTCACACGTGTCAGTGTAAACGCAGCTTAATGAATTTTTTAATTTTAATTGACATTTTCCTGACACTTTACAGGGTATGGGGCTGCCACCAGCTGTGTACAGTGGTTAACTGATACTTGGTGGTAAATAAATATGTTTGGCCTAGCCAATTGGTTTCATTGCTCAGGTTATGGTTTTTCACGTGGCCTGGTTTGGATGTGCATATTTTTGCATTTTGCAAAAAACATTGCCACCAATATTTAGGTACACTCAGCTACACTTTTTCAAGACCTCCCTCGATTTATCCCCCAGTGTTTTATTTTAAGTCGCTGAAATATTCAATTAACTACTATTCTCTGAATGTCGTAGGCAGGGCCGTATCCAGGGGGGTGGGGGGGCTGCAGCCCCCCCCCCCCTCCCGGGGCGAGACCAGAAAGTGACAGGAGAATGCGACTTTTTCAACGTCAGCGTAAAATTTTTTGCGCGCAAGCGCGCATTTTTCACCACAAGGTATTATCATCAGATTTGCTCCACGTCGCCTAAAATCGTTATAAATACACTCAATGGTGTGCTTTTTGCTGTTTTTGTATGTATATTCACATACATATACAGTGTTCCATGGCGCTGGCGCCAACGCCAATGCCGCCATGGCGTGGCGCATATTAATGGCGCCAGCGCCATGGCCCCATTCCGCCATTCTGTAGGTAAAATTTTTAGGGAGGGCTGAGCCCCCCCCCTCGCCGGCCTCCGTAAACAAGCAGCCCCCCGCTCAAAAATCCTGGATACGTCCCTGGTCGTAGGAGTGTTTATTAAAGCACTATTGATACATGTTACTGTTTTCATGTTACACATGTTTGCATGTGTACTATACTATACTTATTTGGGCGTACATTTGATCGACTTTATTTCCGTTTTATTGTGGAATCTGCGTGTTTTTGAAAAACCGTTTTAATTGGCTTTTTATGTACAGTTTTTCGCTGTCCATCTGGTCCAACCTTGCCCTCCGGGCTGCCAGCGCTCACATTTTTTTGTCAATTAACACTTAGATAAAATTTTGCGTTTTACCCGGGGCAGTCCCCGACCCTGTAAAGTGTCAAGTGTCATGCAAACTGTCAAAAGTAATGTACAATGCCCTGTGAAATGGCAAATGTAATGCGAAATGACCCGAAAAATGGCAAACTGACCCGTTTGCCACTTAAAGCTGATTTTGTTATAAATGTGAGCTCTGGTTGTTGCCAAAATCTTTCTGCCCAGAAATTTCGGTGAAAATGTTGAAATGATGCCTACCTAGTTTTAATGATGTCTTTTCTACAATTTTGTGCTCCACCGAATGCCTATCGATTGTCTAATATGTATTTTTTGTTATAAAATTGTATTCGCCAGTGATTGCATTTGTGGTTTGAATTGAATCCCTTTTTCTAGTTTTACCAGTACATGATTTTATTGGCCCGGGTGTCTCTAGGGTAGCCCCTCAGTGTATCATCGCACAGTTTCGAATCTGTGGACATTATTACTCCTTGGACATCTCCCTTTTGAAACTGTTGTGGATTCCAACTACAATTCTCATTTCGGCACAAATTCCGCTTGTGTAATACTCAATTCATATATACTTTCAAATTACTTTAGGAAAAAAATGGATTTCAAAATTTGTATTGGAAGTGTGTACAAAAAGCTGCGATGTCCAGAGAGTTTATCATATATTTACTCTAATGCGTTCAAAGCTGATTATGAGTTTCCGAAAGTTCAGTTGAAAACTAGTGTGTGTAGCGACATCGTGCCCCTTTCGGTCCGATGTAGTAAAAATTTTATGAACAATAATTAGCCACCGGAGAGACATTGGGCCAATTCAATCACGTTGCCTTTTATTTTTGTATTCATCAGAATATTGGCTGAATTCTGTTCTAAATGTGATTATGTTTGCATATGCTTAAAACAACGTTTTTTTGGAAAGTTTAATCCGCACAACGTTGCAAAACTATGTGAAAACACAATACTGCAGTTACCGTATTTCTTCCAATGTGCCTACACACACTAGTTTTCACCGTGACTTCATGTGAAAACTGAAATTTTTTCAAATGCAAATTAATGAACACGGTTGAATGATTTCATTTAATTTAAATTGGAATTTAGATTAATGAAAGTTAAGCTTTAAAAATTCGAAAACTAAAACACATATAGCATACAAAAAGAGTAGGCTGGATGTGGCCATGTGGCCATTTCAGTTTTCACATCGGTCATGGTGAAAACTAGTGTGTGTGGGGCCGATAGAACTGCATCCCTCCAAAGTAAGGGCGGTAATAGCTAGAACGGCAGGTTTTGGTACATTTTTGCGTTCACGAAGACAATATAACGGCAGCCTCCAATAGAACGACAGATAAAAATTTGGGACGGCGCTTTTCTGTAAGAGGAAATACGGTGTACAAGAGACCTACCTACCTACTGCCTACCTGGTTTACCATGGGTTCTGCATATGCAAATGTGTTAAATTTAGACAGTTCAAAAGCCTGACTGTTAAGTGTGTTAACTTTCTTGTTCTTTCTTTTCTGGGGGCAGTCCCAATCCCTGTAAAGTGTCAAATGTAAAGTAAAGTGTCAGTTCTGTATTCAAATCTTATTTTTCGTATCCAAATCTTATGTCGAAAAATAAGATTTGGATACAAAAACATAAGATTTGGATACTGAATTTTTTTTAAAATTGACATTTTACGTTACATTTGACACTTTACTTTACATTTTACACTTTACGTAACAGGGCTTGGGATTGCCACCAGATATCATGAAGAAGTTTCTACCAGAGTTGCGAAAGCGTATTTACGCTTACCCGAAATACCCGGGTAAATGGGTATTTATACTTACGCTTACGCTTACGCTTTCATAAAATACCCGTACGCTTTATTACGCTTTCCCGGCCAAATTACCCGGATACCAAAAGCGTAAAAACATTTCACACGGTCCAGTTTTACGCTTTTGAAAAAGCATAAAACTGCAAAAACTGTAAATGAAAGACAACGCGTACCACAAAAAAATGACCGCGTGTGTGCAGTAACATACAGAAAATAGCAGCACATCTACAATTTGTATGACCTTTCAAAATCGTAGCTTCAGATTACGAATTTTGGGGGTGCAAATGGATTCCGACAACGATGTTGTCGCTGTCACAGCACCAACTCTGAGTTACAAGATGAGGGCGAATTGAGTGTCGCTGTCGATAAATTGTCATCTACATCAAAGGGCAGACTACCAAGTGGGAAAAATGTCGCTGAGAGCTTGATTGGGAAAGTATTCACTTAACAAAAATGGATAGAATCTGTGATGCATTGAAAGCAATCTAAATGTGAAAGCAAGGGTATTTTCCGATGCTCAATAGCAAGAGCGCGCTCTCAAAAAAATTTACGCTTACGCTTTTTTTTACGCTTTCCTAGGTATTTTAAAAATACCTTACGCTTACAGTATCCATACTCAAAAATTGGAAAGTGTATTTACGCTTACGCTTACGCTTTCCAAAAATACCGGTATTTTAACAACTCTGGTTTCTACATTGCAATCTAATTTTGTTCCGAGTTTTATATTCCGTAAATATAACCACTTAAAATGAATATTAGTTCAGCGTGGGAAAAATGGAAATTTTGAGTTGCCAGAACCTAGTTGACAACATTCAACATCGAACTGATTGCTACATGACCACAACAATGCTAATTAGTCCATTACTTCCGTGGAAAGCTGTGCATTTTTCTTGTGCAAAAACATATTTGCAAAATCAACAGCTGTGCGGTGTTTTCTGCACGTGATGCCATCATTCTTGTCCACACGGCTGTCGCATAGAAATGTTTACAAATTTTTTACCCTTGACGTACCAATGTTGTTGACAAATTGTGATTTTGCACAGCTGATTTCGTGTCCACGTGCTGAACTAAATACTGAAATAAATGTGCCCAAAATACAATGGGAAACTCCAATATTAAGTTTACAAACTCTAATATTTCTGCCATCCAACCGTCATCCAAAAGGGGCAGGCCTAATACGCACATCTGCCCGTTACGCACATTTGCCCGTTTTTTTCACTTGACTATTCATATCTGAAAATCACTTGAAAATGTCAAGTGAAAAACTGAAAAATGGCCATTTTTCACTGTTTTTCACTTGACACATTTTCAAGTGATTTTCAGATATGAGTGAACTCTAATTCACTAAGTTCGCTAATGTCATTTCGCAACTTTTTTTTCACTTTACTCATATCTGAAAATCACTTGAAAAAGTGTCAAGTGAAAAATACGGGCAAATGTGCGTAACGGGCAGATGTGCGTATCAGTGCACCCCCATCCAAAAGGCTATACACACACTAGTTGACAGTGACATTGGGTGTCAACTGGGCTGACTTGTTTTTATTCAGATTTCAGTTGATGGGTGGTGGAATTTTGTTCAAATGATTGATAGATTGATCTAAGGTATATTGATTCGTTTTGAAATTGATGCATGTGCACTTGAAAATTGTCCTGCAACCTGTCAACTGAAATCTGAATCGACATGGAAAACCAGTTGACACCCAGTGTACGAATCGCCATTGAGTCAACTGAAACCACGTCGACTAGTTTTCGTTGACTACGGCCCCACACACGCTAGTTGACATCGACACCGAATGTCAACTGGTTCCGTTCTCAATTCAAAGCTCGCGTTTGAACGTCATTCGTCGGCTCGTCAGCAAACTTTCAATCGGGATCGGCACCAGTTGACATTTGGTGTCGATGTCAATTAGCGTGTGGGGACCCTACATCACTAAAAATGTGCTTGAAACCGAAAAGTCAACTCACTTTCGCAACGAAATGCGTACTCAAAACCTAACCAAAAATTGCAGCGACGTGATGGCTTCAGCGGCGCCGGCGGTGGGCCGCAAACAGACGCCCAGTGATTTCCTCAAGCAAATCATTGGCAAGCCAGTGGTGGTCAAATTGAATTCTGGCGTCGATTACAGAGGTGGGGGGGGGGGTCTTTTTGTTATTTTATCCGGTTTGGTTTGAGGCAGGTTTTTTGTTGATCTTTGATAAGTTTAGTAAGTAGTGAGCTATATCATCTATCGTTTAAGCTTTTTTTCTCTTATGGCAATTTTTCTGCTTTCGGCACCTTTAAGAAGGCTACCTACCATATTTCCTCGAAATACCCCCTGGGGTTTATTTTTTCAGAGTGAGAATTTTGAAAGGGGTAATTTAAGGGGGGGGGGTGATTATTCCGCCAGAAATTGTTTGAACTGACGGTACTAATTTGTTCTTTGTAATGTACGCATACGTAGAAAAATGCAACAATGAGCACCTGTATAGACTATAGAGTATAGACTTTTATAAGTATGTAAATGGTATAAAATAAATCCTGTTCTAACATAACACATTCATTGTTTTTAACGTGTGTTCTGTGTTGCCCAGACCACAGACTGCAGCTTTGGCATTTACACTCAATTTGGAGGGGGGGGGTATTTCGAGGGGGTTATAAATTCATAGTGGCCCTTTTGAGAGGGGGGTATGGAGTATCTATCGTTATCTACCTTTGGAGCTTCATTATCTATCTAAACCCCCGCAGGGGTCCAAATCTACAAACTACCCCCTGCAATTAACATGTAATATTTAAAATTGTTGTGTTTGTGCAGGCATTTTGTCGTGTCTGGACGGCTACATGAACATAGCGCTGGAACAAACCGAGGAGTACGTCAATGGGCAGCTGAAAAACAAATATGGCGACGCGTTCATTCGTGGAAACAATGGTAAACTTGCTGGGCTTTTTTGCACGCTGAATTGAGACCGAATCAATGAGAATTCTATGGGACGTAACTTCAGCTATAATGGATCGTTAAAATAAGATGATAAGAATGAATTTTACCACACTAGAGTTCAAGTGCCAGGGACGTAGCCAGGATTTTTGAGCGGGGGGTGGATTGTATACGGGGTCCGGCGAACGGGGGGCCTAAAATTTGACCACAGTGGTAAAGGAATGGCGCCATGGCGCCAGCGCCACTCGTAGGCGCTACGCCATGGCGTCATTGGCGCCAAATACTGATGTACATGTATGTATTTTTCATACATATTCAGCGACGGGGACAGATTTTGAGGGTTTTTTTTGTCCTGAATTATAGGTATGAACGAAATATACCTCTCGGCGCCGAAATGCGCGCAAATTTTTTCCGAACAACCGGCAAAATCGCTTTACGCAAGTGCTTTAGTTTTCTGTCCGAGCCGCCATATTTTTCTGTCCGTCCCCCCCCCCCCCGCCCCCCTGGCTACGTCCTTGAGTGGGACCATGCCCTTTTAAATATCAGAACTTATCGATCCCACTTTGCCCAGCACCCTCAATGTGCCCAATCTTTACATTTATGCAATGGATGCCCAGCCCCCCCCCCCCCATTTTTTCTGGTGGACACTCAGCGCAAGTAATCTACTCTTGTCAATAATTGCCCATTTTCATCTATTTTTGGCTTTATACATATGTGCTTCAATAACATTTTTTTCATTTATCACCTACTTTTTTGCGATTTTCTCCGGGGGTTTTTCTTCCATAATCCTTCTAGAATATTTGCCCCCTGGAAACCTCCTCTCCCCAATAATATTTTTCGGCTATCTATGCCCCCGGAGGGGTCGAAATTCACTAAACCCCTGACTGGGTGTAGACAACTTGCGCTGGGAGTTTACTTGCGCTGAGGCACACCCATAGCGGATTTTGGGGTTAGCATTTTGGGGGGGGGTCAGCCGGTCAGCACGCGTTAATAACTCGGGAACCGCTTGGCGAAAAATGTTGAAATTTGGATATGTTATGGTTTCAGGTCGGGGCTAGTATCAAGTCCGACGATTTTTTTCTACGACCCCCCAGACCGGAGATAGGGGGGGTCTATAAAAACACTGTAATTTGCGTTTTTTTGGGTGTCGCCAAGAACATGCAAACTTTGAACATCAATAGCTCGGTCATTTGTGAACCGATTTTAGTCATTAAAATGTTAAAATGATCACAAATGTTCGGAGAGTTCATTTCTGAGGTCAAATCGGAGATACACATTTGTTTATATATCGATTTAGGCCGATTTCGAAATGCAAAATTTCCGCAAAAGTTTGCTTTTTGAACATGCTATCCTATTCTCCTGATC
>OZ038458.1:406456-449233 GCA_964036195.1 Sphaerolaimus hirsutus
GTCAATACAGGTTAATACAGGAGGCGTTTTTCATGCACACTGCTGTTGAACACAGGTAATGTGTCCACTACAGATTAGTAATGAAACACAAATTAAATTTTATTGACATAATAATTTACTGCACATTTCAAAACAACATTAAAATCACTGCAATACAACATGATCTCAGATGATCACCAAAAACATCCATCACAGTTCCCACGTTTCTTGCACATCACCCTGATCTGCATATTAATTTTACCTTAATAGCAATGATGTTGATGAAAGTTTTGAATACTATCAGCACATTGCCAGCACTGGTGGCTTACACTAGCCAAAGTTTCATGATCACAACTAAAAGCAGCGTTGAGCTAGAGCACCATTTGTACATCAGTACAAAATGACCGAAATTGTAACCCCCACAGTTCCGCAGTGGGTGAAGCTAGAGAGGTGAAATTTTGTGTGAAAACTCAAAACACCTGATATATTAATGTGTTAAAATTTTATAACTGTAGCGTACCCCTAGCGCGAATGGCGAGCACTGCCCGGGGACTTTTCAGCCCGACCATGTACATGGATGGGACGCGAAAGTTTGAAGTGCTATAACTTTTGATCGGAGAGAGATATCGATCTCATTTTTGTTTCATTGGGTTTCTCTTGATCAGGAGAATAGGATAGCATGTTCAAAAAGCAAACTTTTGCGGGAATTTTGCATTTCGAAATCGGGCTCAATCGATATATAAACAAATGTGTATCTCCGATTTGACCTCAGAAATGAACTCTCCGAACATTTGTGATCATTTTAACATTTTAATGACTAAAATCGGTTCACAAATGACCGAGCTATCGATGTTCAAAGTTTGCATGTTCTTGGCGACACCCAAAAAAACGCAAATTACAGTGTTTTATAGACCCCCCCTATCTCCGGTCTGGGGGGTCGTAGAAAAAAATCGTCGGACTTGATACTAGCCCCGACCTGAAACCATAACATATCCAAATTTCAACATTTTTCGCCAAGCGGTTCCCGAGTTAATAACGCGTGCTGACCGGCTGACCCCCCCCCCCCAAATGCTAACCCCAAAATCCGCTATGGGCACACCCCTCAGTTGCCCATACGGGCGGAGGTCTTCCAGGGCGAATAAACTCTGGTACCAGTCCCGCACCCAGATAAGTGTAGAGTGAAGTGTCAGATGTCGGTGCAAAAATTGATGTGTGGTAAAAATTTGTCAAATGAAAAATATCAAAAGTGAAGTAATAAATCTTGTATTTAAAAGATCATACCACTTGCCAACGAATAACTACATATTTCCCCCCCCCCCCCGCAGTTCTGTACATCAGCACGACGAAACGACGGTGAATGTAACCCATTCCGTTGATTTCTCAGTGGGTCGCAATGTGTACTAATGGATCTCTTCCCGAGTAAATGTATTTACACGTTTGTTGTTTTCTTCTGCGCTGTTTTGTATTCTTTTAATAACATAAATAGTGGATCGAAGATTTTGTTTCGAATGTTTCATTCTGGGTGAATAGGTTAAATGCGGGTTAAATTTGACTTGCCCGTTTACTGCGCGGGGACTGGCGCCAGACCCGCACCCTGTAAAGTGTAAAGAAAAGTGTCTAATTGCCATCAAGTGTCAAAAAGAGAAGATTTTTTATAGAACTTTTAACATTTTGTTTGAGATTTGGCAAAGTTGTATGACATTTGACAAATTGGTATGCATTTTACATTATTACATTTTACAAGCTTGGCACTTTACACTTTACAGGGTACGAGACTGCCACTTGGAGGAGTAAAAAATCCAATCAACAATATTCAACGGTTACCGCAATAAAGCGTTTCCAAAACAAACATTTTACCACACATAAAATGACTTGAAATACGCGCTTTTCCGACTCAAAATTACAACATACCGAATTTGCGCTGTTGTCAATCGTAACAGCGGCAATGTTTCACCTGAAAACCGCCATCAATTTTCCATGTCGGCTATTATTTCGACGCAATCGCTGCAAGAGTTTTTCCTGAATTTTTTCATGAACTTGCCATTGGATCATTGGCACTTTCAATGGAAATTATTTTTCGCCATTCAAAACATTAGGATAACTTTCATGAATACCGTATTTCTTCGAAACACCCCCTTGATAGGCCCAGGTCGTTTCAAGCTGAGGAAAAAATACCCCCCCCACCCTCGAAGTACCCTTTCGGAAAGTCTGGAGTAAGGATAAGGTACATAATGTATGCAAGGTACATGTATTTATTGTTGCCATTAAGCATACAATAGTTTGTGTAGCCATCTACGTTGATGTGTCTAAAGATATCCTGTTTTATCACGTTTATTACCTGTTTGGGTATGTAAAAGCACCATCTTTACTACTATCCTCCACGGAAATTTCTGGCGAAATAATACCCCGACCCCCTCGAAATACCCCTCTCAAAATTTCTACATTGAAAAAATAAAACCCCTAAGGGTATTTCGAAGAAATACGGTAAGTTGTTGTTTTAAAATTATCGGTTATAAATCCAGGAAATTTGAGCAAGGTTTGATATTCCGACAAATTGTAAGAAATCGGCTGTGTTTGGTGATTTGCATACCAATTTATTTTGTGTTCACCAATTTGTCGATTGACCATATAAGGTAATTAAACTTGATCGCGTGGAATATTTTCACTGGAGTCACATTTGATGTCGATATGACACGCACGTTTTCTTCGGTTTTATCCACTCACATGTCACTTGACGAGATTCCCGAATCTCTGGGGTAGTCCCAAACCTTCTAAAATGTCATGTAAAAGGCAACGAGTTATGTAAAATGTCATTAAAAATGTAAAATGCGCCGTTAAAACTTTTTGACATCTAGGCATTCGTTTGTGGGAAAGTTTTGCCGTTTTAGTGTCGTCCCGGCAGACCCGATGACATGACCACATAACATTTTTGATTTTACACATGACATTTTTCTGAGTCTGGGAATGTTTCCATTGGGAGTGCACCATTTCTCGTTTCTGGCAGCCTGCCAAACTAAAATGCATATTGCGCCGCGACTCAACCACGAATACACCATACAAAAACAAATTTATACTGCACTTTTTTCGAAAGTAAAGCGATTCAACAAAATATCAATGTCAAATAATTGGGACAAAATCACAAAATAAATTTCAAATGAGCAAATCTAAAAATAAATATACACCTACAAAAATTATATGTAAGGTATGCATGCATACAGCGTTGATTGCAGAAATTTTGCGGCATTTTTCACGTTTTTGAGTTCATTTAATGCGTTTTTCAATGGGGGTAAACTTCCCAACAATTTTCCCCAGGCAGTCAGATTTATTGAATCTGAGTTTATCGCTCCTTATAAAAATTTGCCATTTCGAATAATGCCGCGATTTTGACCAGAATTTTTTTGCAGCGACGCTGTGGTCGGATAATACGAATACAAATAAATCTGAACGTTTTTCCACCTTTTTATCACATGGCATCTGATATTAAATATTTCTTACCGGTAAAGACAAGTACCGTATTACCTCTAATTTACCTCCTAGAATTGACCCCCCTTAATACCCCCAGGTCTGAGTGACCTGGGGAAGTATAAACCCACCCAAATACCACCCCCCCGTCTCGAATAATGTACATCATGTATTCAATGTAGTATGTGTATTTAGATATAAATGTGTATTTAGATACCGTATTTCCTCGAAATACCTCCCCCCCCTCGAAATACCCCTCCCCCTCGTTTGACCTCCCCCTCTCGAGACCACTATGAAACAATCACCCCCCCCCCCCCCTAATAACATTAGTCTACAGAACCTTATAAATGGCGGTTTTTGTTGCATTTTTCGACGTCTGCGTACGTTTCAGACGACAACTTCGTACTTAGTTTTCAAAAAATTTCTTGTGAAATAATAACCCCCCCTCGAAATACCCCCCCTCGTTTAACCCCCCCCCCCCTCTCGGGACCACTATGAAACAATCACCCCCCGCGGGGTATTTCGAGGAAATACGGTATAAATATCCCTATATATGTACAAAAATATCCTGTTTGTTCTGAGTAGGGTTGGGACGATATATCGTATCGAATATCGTATATCGACTTTTTTTCATATCATATATCGATATCGAAAATTTTGAAAAAATATTGAATATCGATATCGAACATCGACCATTTTTTCGATATTTTCGATATTCTATACTCCCTGGGCCTGACTTCAAATAAGCCAGGAATGGCACTATTAGAAGGCGATTTCATTAGCAATTTTAACAAATTTTGCGCGCAAGCGCGCACTTTGTTCTCACATGACTGGTATTTTTTGTTTCAGCACTTGCGGCAGCATCAAATCTTGTGCAAATGCTCTCTAAGATGTTCACATAAGAGTATATGTATGTTAAATAGCTACTTACACCATGGAAATATCAATGGCACCATGACATGGCACCTATGAATGGGGCTGGCACCTTTTCCTTACCACATCTGTCACATTTTGGCAATCATTTTCTCATTTTGATCATTGTGTGCCATTTAAATTTGTATCATCTACTTTTCAGTAGAGATGATCAGTTGGGTTTGTGATCAAATGGATATGCAATATGCCAAATGAGATATGCCCTACTATACCAAAAGCAAAATATCGAAATATCGATATCGAATATCGAGCATTTTTTTAAAATATCGAATATCGATATCGAGGGTCCATATCGTATCGATATCGAATATCGATATCGAAAAGTCATATCGTCCCAACCCTAGTTCTGAGTACCTATGTATGTATGTAACCAGTTTTGGTATGTTTTTATCTATTCTTTACTACGATTCTTCACGGAATTTTCTGACGAAAAAATAAAACCCCCCTTGAATAAGCCCCCCTCGAATTAACCCCCCTTTAAATTTGCTGGCTTAATAAAAAAACCCATGGGGGTATTTCGAGGTAATACGGTAATTACATTTTCTAATCACATTCGTGCCGCGACTGTCCTTTGGAATGTCTCATGAACGAAAAGCTTGCAGATATAGAAAATCATTTTCGCAGGCCACTCTGTGCGCAGGCAAGCTTGCATATTGTAAATTTAGCGCCGCAACAAAATGTAGTCTATTTTACCAATGAAATTTTAAAAAAATTGATACACATAAATCAGCCTTTAACAAATTCGAGTTGACAGGAATCAGTTATTCTACTCTCAACTGTAGTTGACGATCACCTAATTCAAATTAACTCAAATGCTGATTTATGAGTTTACCGAATTTCTAAATAGTTTACTGGCGCAGATTTTTTCTGTTGTATTGAGCACTGTAAATAGCTCCACAAACAGTATCCTCAGTTGAGAATTCTCCGATGCGCGATTACTTGAGTTTTAATTCTGCAAATTTGCTTTTGCATGTGTAAAAGTGTATTTATTTGCGAGCTTGCACACGCACACACAACTTTCCCTTGGATATGACAAATTGATCAAATAAAAAGGAAGTGTTGCTATAAGCCCTTGCCGCTGGACAGATACATGTGCACATTTGTTGAATGGCCAGCGTTGTCTGCGGATTGGCATTTCTGAGGAATATTTATATTTATTTAAATCATTTTTACGGCGAGAACTCGGCCGTAAAGTAAACCCGGCCGTAAAGTAAACCCGGCCGTAAAGTAAATCTGGCCGTAACGCATAGTTGTACAAACGTATTTACGTTTACTCGATAAATACGTATACTCGAGTGCTGCGTAAATACGTTTACGTTTCCTTCCGAAAAAATACCGGTACTCACTTACTCGCGTACTTTAAGTACGCGGGTACAGAAAACGTGATTGAGAACATTTTTGAGTGCATAAAAAGCAAAAAATCACTCACACAAATATAAACGGCTGAAAAAATAGCGTAAAATAACATTGGAAATTATAGAATTCGCGATGGGTAGGGATAGCGACGACTCTCGCTTTCACCTATACTCATTTTTACGTTTGTCTAGATACAAAACTAAAGTAGCACCCTCTACTTTACGGCCGGGTTTACTTTACGGCCGGACCATCCCCCATTTTTACTATGATGCACTCTCAAACTGAGCAGAAAATATCGCTTAATCTTCCCATGTCTGCAATTGTCACTTTTTATGAAGTTTTAAATAAGCTTGAAATAATTACATTGGCAACTGATAGGAGAAGTGAGCATGCACACAATAAGCCATGGGTATGAACCCACCCGCTATGAAAATTCCGCTGCAAATTTACTTCCTTCCAATCCCAATCCAATCGTCATAAAGCTATAAATATTTTCCATTGCGACAGAGAAAAAGACTACAAAAAAGTTGCCACAGGAAGCAAATTAACATAATGGCCAAACACACTTGTTAACAGCGACACCAAATGTCAACTGGTTCCCATCCCAATTCGGAGCTTACTGGCGACTAACACTACGCATTTACGTAGACGCAAAAACTTCTATTTACCGGCCTTTACGTTGCACTTTAAAAACGTTTGTTTTTCTACACTACAGGCTCATTTGTGACGTGATTAAACACGTTTGCATTTGAACGTCGTTCGTCGGCTCGGCGTGAGCAAGCTTTGAATTCGGATAGTATCCAGTTGACATTCGGTGTCGTTGTCAACTAGTGTGTAGGGCCTTTTATTATAATGCACACACATAGATTTCAAAGCCACATGTAGCTGCCGGTGTAGTTGTTGCCGGGGTTGTTGCCCAGCTCGTAGTTGGTGCCGTACGTGACGCTGGCGGCCGTCTTGGCGCGGCTTTGTCGCTGTGAGCTGCCGCGGCTTATCAGCTTCTGTTGGCAGAGTGCCAAATTGTATTGTTTTTTTAAAAGTAGGTGATTGCTGTGAATTATCTGGTGGAGGTTTTGTTTGGGATAGAGCTTCTTAAAGATACTGTTGTATTGTGAGATATATTTTTTACCTGTTGTGCAGACATCGACTTTTCTGGTCGAAGACTTTTTCTTCCAGGAATATAATCTAATGACTCAAAATAAGAGTAAGTAATGGTATTCGTGACAATTCTCATTTCATATTTTGCATAATTTTCGTGTTTACGCGCTGAGCTGTCGCCGTACATTTGATTTCTTATAACGGGTAAATATTTATATCAAATGGATTCAACGTTGAAAAAAAAGCATAACAAATATTAAAAAAATTGTGGTCTAGTTTCCTACCACTTTAAACAAAGTTAGTCACTTTGAGAAGCTGTATCAAGTCAAAAGAAACCTGTCAGATTTAGCTTCAAAGAAAGACTACGTGTGAAAACCAAAGAAAGAACCTGTACACGTTGAAAGTGTGCATGCGCTGCTAGCATTTGTGAGAAGTGCGTGCATGTGCATCTGCAACACTGTGCACTGAACTTATTAAGCACTATCCGCATCGGCGGTGCACTAGTACGCACAAATTCCCATTACGCATATTTTCCCGTTTTTCACTTGACACTTTTTCAAGTGATTTTGAGATATGAGTGAAGTGAAAAAAGTTCACTAATGTCATTGTGAAACTTTTTTCACTTCACTCATATCTGAAAATCACTTGAAAAAGTGTCAAGTGAAAAACGGGAAAATATGCGTAATGGGAATTTGTGCGTACTAGTGCACCGCCTCAGTTATTTTTTCAGAATGAATGATTTTCGATTTTGCGGTCAACTCAACCATGTTCAAAACAGAATTTTCGAGTTTCCCAAATTTCCGTGGTGTACTAAATAGCGCCCGCAGCGCCAATATACCTGGGCGACGTGAGAGTTGTGCACGCCGACGGAGTACATCATGACCGAAGTGTAGCGTCGCGGATGTGCCGCCCCCTCTGTAGGTTGTGGCTGGCCCCCTGTGGTGCCCGGGTAAAGCAGAAGTTGAAGGAAAGAAGGATTGAAGTTTGGATGGAAAATGAAAAGTCATTGAAGAATTTTGTGTTTTACGTTATATTTAAACGTCATGTTAAAAATTAAGTTTTATAACAAAAATTATCGTGAGAGTGTGTGAGAGATGTGTGACCTCCTGACTTGAAGAACGATAAATTTTACGTTGGCTCATTTACAATAATTATTATTCATTCGAATAAGTACCTAAGTCTCATCTCTCACATAGGTAATGGCCATCTGAATATGGATTGAATTTCATACATGAATTTTGAATTGTATACTTTTAAACATGGAATAAATAAGAAAATTCGGTGATTTTTTATTTTTTTATTTTTCGTCAAGTTGTAAACACGGAGGCTTTCACAGCTTGACAAAAAAAATGTGCTAAAAACGAAAAATGTGATTTTATGCTATCGTATACTCGGCAGACATGAAAGGAATCAGTGATTCGGCCCTTACGTACCAATTTTAAATTTCGTTAAACATGTTACCGTATTACCTCGAATTAACCCCCCCCCCCTTGAATTAACCCCCCCCCTCGAAATACCCCCCCTAAATTTCGGCTGAGGAAATAATAAACCCCCCCCTCGAAATACCCCCCCTAAAATTGAGTGTAACGTGAACGTACATGACAAATACCGCAGTTTGTTATCTGTACAATGCAGAACACACGTTAAAATTGATGATCAAGTGACGTTAGGGAAGGGTTTTTGTGTATATACAGTTATATATGCCTATAAACACATATACATCTATGTAAATGTTTGATTTTTCTACGTCTGCGTATGGGGAATTTCCAAAAATTTCTGGCGAAATAATAGACCCCCCCCTCGAATTATCCCCCCCTCAAATTTTGCTGGCGAAATAATAAACCCCCTGGGGGTATTTCGAGGTAATACGGTAAGTTAATTTTGAATTTGAATGAATGCATTCCAATCGATTCATGGTAAATCTTATTCAATCCGACGTTTTATGCGAGAACAGGATAAACTGAACACGCATATTGTCATATGAAAGCAGATAACAAGGTATTTTATTGTAACAGCCCGGACAAATTCCAACAAAAAAGTACGTATGTGTGCGTGCGATAGAACAAGGGAAGAACGACCCTGTACACTGTACACCACTAGCTAAATCTGGATCGTTTTGAAAATCTAAAAATTGCTCTGAATAACATAAAATGCTCACTATGTTCGTAATAATAAGAAATTATCGTATATTTATCAAGTGTAGATCTTAAATTCAAATTTCGACGGTGACGTTCACTTATCTAATTGAAAAATTTGTTTATGGTCATCCCTACGCATGAAATACGAGTGTCAATAACAATGAAATTGGGTTAGAATGGCACTTGTACAAAAATTCGTTAGACCATTGACTCGCATAATGTCTGCCGAGTATAACATAGTGGCTGCACGCCGCACGGCACACAAAAATGAAAATTGAGAAAGGATAAACCCTAAAGGAAAATGCTCTCTAACCACTCTAACCATAGAGGCACTGCAAAGTCAAACAGAAATACAAAAATAACACACTTTACATAAGCAAAGCATTAGCAGGCAGCTGTTGGTTGCATGGTGCAAGTGCTGAGATGCACACGTAAAGCAAAAGTTTGAAAGTTTTTACCCCCTCCCCAATTACATTGATAAATGAACCTAAATGACTTATTGCTATACAATTTTGGGTGAGTTCGATATGAGTACTTTGGTCTATTTTTCATTCCATTTTTTTTGTAAATTTTTCATTCCAATTTTCAAGTGGAATTAAACCACCTATTTACATCAGATTTCTTTGAACCGGTGCCATGTTTCCACTGGACGATTTTGCGGAACTTGTACCTTTTTTGCGGATTTTGTACACACGGATTCTGTCCATACTATTTACGGTATCATACCTAGAATTGCACTTCAATAAGTCACTGTTTACAGGTTATGTACAGAGACAAATAATCTCTGACAAAGGACATTCAAGTCGATTATAGACCAACCACCCAAATCGATAATTAACCAACCCCCAAATCGATAATAGACAAACCCCCCAAATCGATAATAGACAAACCCCTCAAATCGATAATAGACCAACCCCCAAATCGACAAAAAACCAACCCCCAACAAAACCGGCTTTCCACTGGCGGCCGGCGCCCTGGCCACCTGGTTTCGATCTCATTCCACCGAAAGATCGCCTCGTTCCTTCTACTAGACTGAGCCTGTGATGGGTTTTTTTAAATTGTCATTTGTCATTTGTCACGGCGTGCTTTGAGTGGATATGTTTTTTTTGTTATTTTTGTGTTGGGCAAGTGACGTTGAAAAAATTGGAAAATAACGAAAAATGTGCTGAAACGAAAAATGTGGATTCCATTTCCCTGCTTGACTCGTAATTTTGTTTCATAATAATGCTTGATTTCGTAATTTTGGTGATGGTCGATTTTTAAAAGTGAAACCCCATCTATAATTCGATACCATAACCCACAGAATAGCGGCGAGCAGTAGCAAAACGATGCAAGTGGCGAAAAGGATCCAAGCCCATCGGGGAACGTGTCCCAAGTTCGCCGGGGCCGCAGCTGCGTGAGCCAACGCCCGGTCAACTCGCAGCGCTAACTCCCTGAAAGTGGGCATGCGAGCATAATTAAGAGCCTTTTCACTTATGGGGAGGGGGTTCCCAGTAAGTAAAAATGTGCCCTGTACTCGTATTTTCCCGGAAAGTGTCCGTTTTAGTGAAAATTACACCGCATTTTGGATACTTATGTCCCTGGTTACTGAAGTGCCGTAGTTACTGTAGTATTAAAATGGGACATAAGTTTAGTAAAACGGACACTTTCCAGAAAAATACGAGGAAAATATTGTCATTTGCAAGAGCTGTCACTCATTTTTCGTTTTTTTAACTACCTTTAAGGGGAGAAATATCTGAATTTATGCTTTCCCAGAACTAAAAGTTGGCGCCATTCCACAACCAGATGGCGCCAACTCTCTGGCGCTGAAATGGCGCTAGCGCCAAACTGCACCAGCAGAATACTGGAGCCTTTGAACCTATGGGGAGGTGGGTGTGCCCCATACTCGTTCCCAGTAAAGAAAAAAGTGGGTTATGGTAGATTGAAAATGGGACATAAGTTTCACAAAAACAGACATTTTCCGGAAAAAAATCTACCATAACCCACTTTTTTCTTTACTGGGAATGAGTACGGGGCACACCCACCTCCCCATAGGTTCAAAGGCTCCAGTATTCTGCTTGCACCCATCAAATAAACGCACTTGTAGACATGTGTGAGCGGCACACCTCTGGCAAGCTGCCAGTTGACATTTCTCAGAAGTCTGATCATTCTGTTGTCTGTCACTTCCAATTGTTCACCTATTAAATCGGCCACTCTGTGTCCATAACTTGTGAATATTGCCTGTGTTTTGTATTGCTATTTTATGTTAGAGAGTATACTAGATAGATCTATTTTAGATATTACCTAGGTATATAGAAATATTTTATTACCTTAGAGTATACTCCGCGGACGCTATGCATGTTTCTGAAGGAAACACTCCATCATGACCAGAATTGGTTTTTGTAGAATTCTTTTTACTAAAATTGTAGTAAAATTGTATAAAAATTTTATTTAATTTTAATTTTATTCTTCAATATTCCACTTTATTTTAATTTTATTCTTAAATTTTTTGTATATTTTTTTATTTTCTGAAATTTTGTCAACCCTGATCATGACATCATCATAAATAAAACAAAAAGTATTACAGAAAAACTTGCAGAAAAAACCATTCGTCGCTTGTACATGACTACCCACTTTTCTTTAAACTAAATACCAATTTTTGTGAAAGTGGGTGCATAAGTATCCCGCTCGGGCGTCATCGACTGAGACATAAGTAATTTTGGACGTAATACTTCGCGGTCCGCAGAGCATAACAGACCGGAGGCGGTTCGTCATAAAAGCTGTCATGGTCGCGTGCAGTGTGCATAATGTCTTCGTGCTCGCTTCTCATCTGCAAATTTTCAGGCGGCGTTAAATGGCCGCTCCAAAAAATGACATGGCAAAAAAATTGAGTGAAAAAGTTCCATAACTCCAGAATAAAGTTCCGTATCTAAGAAAAGTGTACACACATGCCGCTTTGCAGATTATTTGTGCCTGTTTGTGCGTTTTTGGCGCTTGGCGCCACACTAGTCCTCATCACGTTTGTACATCACTAGTCCTCACGTTAAATTCAACAATATAACAAACAGTATTCACTCACATTATGATCCCTATGCATCACAATCAAAAACAAGAAATCCTCGCCGCAAGTGCCCAATTTCCATCTCTGTCTCAAAATCTTCGCAAACGACTGCGCATACTCTTTGAAATTCCTTTCATCAACCCAAGTGGTGCGTTCATCGGAAAAACTAGGTTCCCGTTCGTGAAATGTGTCGGCTTCTAGAACGAAATCATCTTCGAATGTTGAGAGCGATTTTTTGTGGCGGGAAAAATTGATAGGTTCTGATGTAGATATCGATCCGTCCGGCTGGCACATGTCCGCGCTGGAATATGTGCTTGTTTGGTGGAATTTTTGAATTAAATAGTGCTAGTACACTACCGTGCATAATAGTGCGGAATGTGGTACCACGCATTGTTTTGGTGACACCCCAACGCAAAAAAGCATGGCTGCCGAGTAAATAGGCATTCGTTAGATGCACACGAGTGCTGACAACACGTGTACAAAAAATTAATTTTCTATCTTACTCATGAGGCATTCTAGAACAAAAGAGTTGCACACACCTCAGTTTGTTCATCGTGCATAATAGTCCGGAAAACATCACTAAACCTAATCTAAGTTGCAATTTGTTTGTTAAAAAGCTGATGTTTTGATGGAGGGAATTATTTGCAACATAAAATTTCAGTAAACATTCCCATATTTATGTTATATATAATCTTAAGGGATAAAGCAAAATGAAAGTGACAATGCTTAGCTTAGCCTGTTTCCCATGGTATGGGTCAGTAATCTGCAAACTGGATTACATCTTCAAACTGCACATTGGTGTTTTGAGTTATTTATCATTTGAAGACACTTGTAGGTACCTAGATACAGTACCTACAGTGAATCTTGATGACCAGAAAGTATTTGTTCTTAGGCCAAAAATTTTGATGTTGAGATTCATCAAATTTGTTCCTGAAAATGTAGATAATTTCTACATATTCATTTGGCTTAAGAACATGATTTAACTGGACTCATATGTACTTTCTGAGTTATATGGTCAAGTACCCTCAAGAATGCTCTAAGTTGTGTGCCAGTCCAATCTCAGAAATGTGTGGTTTTACAGGGTCTGTATGTCAGTTTTCATGTTGTGGTGCCAGTGCCTTGTAAGTGCAGTTTTGTGTGGGTGCTTACGTATACTTCAAATAACTTATTAGGTCCCTTACATAATCTTTTAGATAAGTCCAAAATTCTGTACAACATATTATGTTCATTATAAAGCTGCTTACGAGGAAATAATGCATGATCTATTTCGTAGCAATTGCTACCGGATGTTGGTACTCGATTGTGAACATTTTTCTTGAAAAGCATTACCTGGGAGTAAAAAGGGGTGATATTTTTTGGCATTTATGTTGTGAATCATTCCCTCTGTCGAAACATCAGCTTTTTAATGAAAAAAATCCAACTTAGAATAGCATTAGTGACGTTTTCCGGACTATTATGCACGATGAACAAACTGAGGTGTGTGCAAATCTTTTGTTCTAGAATGCCTCATCAGTAAGAGAGAAAATTAATTTTTTGTACACGTGTTGTCAGCACTCGTGTGCATCTTACGAATGCCTATTTACTCGGCAGCCATGCTTTTCTGCGTTGGGGTGTCACCAAAACAATGCGTGGTACCACATTCCGCACTATTATGCACGGTAGTGTAAAACGATTGTCGCAGAGCGCCGGTCGCCAAATTGGAGGGTACAGTGGATGATAGGGGTGTAGAAAGCAGAGTTTTTAAAAGTACTGAACTTTTTCAAAGTATACGTAAACTTAAAGTATTTGTTTTGAATCACCCCTTGAGTACAGAAAGCGTAAAGTAATTTTTTTTTACTTTTACTCATGAGTAAACGTGAGTAAATGTACTTTTCCTCCGCAAAACGTAAACGTGAGTATTTTGGAGAAATGTCACTCCAATTTTAACTCAAAATCACAATTTTCATAATTTTTGCATATTTTAATCAAATTTTGGCTAGATATGTACTTATATGTAGGGTGTCAAAAAAAATTTTTTACGGAAAAAAAATTTCAGCAACCGGAAAACGGAACGGAAAACGGAAAAAAATTGCCTTCGGAAAACGGAAACGGAAAACGGAAATTTGACACCCTACTTATAAACACCTTCCCGATCAAGTCCGGCCGCCTATTTTTTTTTCACTTTGCAGGCCATATCTCCGGTTGCGGGAGGGGTGGAAAACTAAAACTTGGGTGGTATATAGGCGCAACCCCCCACTACCCCGCATGAATAAATGGGGCAGTGGCGACTCACTATAGAGGGGGTCGCCATATACGTGAAAAAAATTTGCAGTGTTTTCACTGTCCCACACAGGTCCGGCCCCCGGTTGATTTCTTACACTGCGGGTCCCGTATCTCCAGCTGTGGGAGGGGTATAGATCTAAAATTTTTGGGGATGTGTTGCCAACACCCCTCCCCTACTATACACTGGCCAGGCGGTTTTTGGCAACTCACCACAGTGTGGGGTGCAAAGTTTAAAATTTATTAAAATGTTACTGTCCCACACAAGTCCAGCATCCGATTGAATTTCAAAAAATGGACACTTTTGTGTTGTTTTAACACTAATGTGGTTGACAATGTAAAATAAGCATGAAATATGTTCTAAAAATATCTTATACGAGCTAAAACTGGCCACCACATGAACCCCTCCCCCCAAGTGGGTGACAAAAAAATCACATTTTACAACTTTTTCATCAGACACTTGAACTGCTGGTTTACAATGATTTATAGAGGAGGGTTAAAGGTTTCAAATTGTGTAAAAAAACCTTACCTCAAAAATGCCTTCATAAGAAAATTTGCTGGGGGTGAATTTCAAATTGTAAAAATGACATCATTGCAGGAACAAAAATAGGCAAAATTCACAATTTTAAATTTACCCCCAGCAAATTTTCTTATGAAGGCATTTTTGAGGTAAGGTTTTTTACACAATTTGAAACCTTTAACCCTCTTCTATAAATCATTGTAAACCAGCAGTTCAAGTGTCTGATGAAAAAGTTGTAAAAAGTGATTTTTTTGTCACCCACTTGGGGGGAGGGGTTCATGTGGTGGCCAGTTTTAGGTCGGATAAGATATTTTTAGAGGATATTTCATGCTTATTTCACATTGTCAACCACATTAGTGTTAAAACAACACAAAAGTGTCCATTTTTTGAAATTTAATTGGATGATGTACTTGTGTGGGACAGTAACATTTTAATAAATTTTAAACTTTGCACCCCACACTGTGGTGAGTTGCCAAAGACCGCCTGGCCAGTGTATAGTAGGGGAGGGGTGTTGGCGACACATCCCCAAAATTTTAGATTTATACCCCTC
Organism: Sphaerolaimus hirsutus; assembly: GCA_964036195.1. NCBI lineage: Eukaryota > Metazoa > Nematoda > Chromadorea > Monhysterida > Sphaerolaimidae > Sphaerolaimus > Sphaerolaimus hirsutus. The sequence continues at coordinate 421,792 of OZ038458.1, forward strand.
CCACAGGTGGAGGTACGACACCCGCAGTGAAAGAAATCAGTGGGGGCCGGACCTGTGTGGGACACTAAAAAAGCTGCAAATTTTTTTTGCACTCGGCGACCCACCCTGTAGGGGGTCGCCGCGACCCCTCCAATTCATGCAAAGTAGAGGGGGGTTGCGCCAATATCTACCCCAAGTTTCAGCTTCTGGCGCGTCCTAGAACAGGAGATAGGACGTCACAAGTAAAATAAAAAATGGGGGCCGGACTTGATCGGGAAGGTGTTTATGTTCATTTTCGACTAGATTTTTCCAATGTTTTTAGCAAATTCTCTCATTTTGTCATTCTATGCCCTCAAATATCGACATAAAAACTATCTGAAATACGTTTTCTGTACTCGCGTACCTTCAAAAAGTATACGTAAAAGCGAGTACAGGAACTTTTTTTGGAGGAAACGAGTATTTACTCCGTACTCGAGTATACGTATTTATCGGGTAAAAGCGCCTTGATTTTGGCGCCAAGTGTCATGGTGCTTTTCCGACCACCAGCGCCAAGCCCCATTGGTGCCATAGCAGAATGGTGCCAAGCGCCAGTAGCGCCAGGGTGCTATTTTCTTTGGCGCTTACGCAGGGCTTTGGCCCCATGGCGCTTTTACACCACTAGTTAAGGCATTTGAAAATTTCCACAAACTGATAAGATAGAGTAATGGCGCGATTCGGATTGTGGCGTTATTCGATAGGCATTCAAGTAGTGGAAATGCGCTTTAGCTGCGCCAAGTGGGGAGGATCGTGCCACCCGCAAGACGAGTTACCCAGTGCCATCCTGTCGTGGACACAATGCCTTGCAGCTGATGATGGAGTGACGCCATTGTGCTGGCGCCATTTTCTCTGGCGTCACGTGGCGCCCAGCGCCATTAATTGGAATGACGCCGTAGCGCTCTTCCTTCACTTCTCATAGCAAAATAGAACAGAAAAAACTCACGAAGCATTTCTCGGCAGGGGAATCTCGCTGGGTCTGAGCCGGCTTACAAATGCAAATGCGTACACAAATGACTGGCATTGGTCGCCGCCATTGGAGCCTCTTTCTGGTTCCCTCACAGCCGGCATCACTTCGACGTTTTCGGTGACATAATTTTGAGTTTGTGGCGCTCGATTTGACGCTTCATTTTGAGCATTTTCCGGCGCTGCGATGCACGCGCACGGGCGGGGAAGCTTCTGCAGTCGGTCCATTGCCTTTGCCAGCACTTTTACTGCGGTGGGTAAAGTTGAATTTCCAAATTTACATTTCCGTGAAAAAACCAAATCCATGTGCATAATCCAATCAGACGTAATTCGATCAGACATAATTCAACCAGTTTCTGCGCATAATCCAATCGCTTCAGGTGAAAAATTCACTCACTTTTTGCACCATAAACATCAGCAAAATCCAAGCAGAAATGAGGCATAATCGAAGCACCTAGCTTTCTGGTGTTTTCACATTTGTTTATGTGTAAATTGCATGTAAATTTGCATGCAAATTTAACATTGACTAACTGTTTTATATGTGGGTCAGTGACTATTCATGTAGATGTAGCTTCAAAGCTAGGTAATTTGCCTAAATATTAGGTTGTCAACTAAGTAACATTAATTTATTGCGAATGTGTTATCGCAAAAAATTAATGTTACTTAGTTGACAACCTAATATTTCAGACTTTGCCTATTTAAGATTTGTGATGCAGTATGGTCACTCATGCATGTACATCCACTGTAACGATGGCAAACCCTCCAAAAAAAAGTATTTAAATTTTTAAGTGTTTTTTCCAAAATGAATTTTCGAATTTTCGAATTTTTCCTGGAATTAATTTTTGAATTTTGAATTTAATTTTCGAATTTTTGAATTTTCGAATCTTTTTTGGCAATTTTCGAATTTTTTTGGCCATTTTCGAATTTTTTCAAATAATTTTCGATGTTTTTTGGAAAATTATTAAATCTGAAGCTTTAAACACAGAATTTGGACTGTTTTGGAAGTGGCTATACTCGGCAGACGTGCTAATCTACAAATAGATATGATTTATATCTTTGGCTGGCAGACATCCAACTGAAAACTTGTGAACTGATTCACCACTCCATTTCATCCTGACTCCGAACCAGTTCAGTCAGCCGTAAGTTCACTGCGGACTGCGGTTATGACGTCATGATGGAGTGTTACCACCAGAAAAATGTAGGGTGTAATTTTGCCGGAGTATAGCACACTGAGCGTACTCAGTGCATACAGTGCTAACTGCATAAAATATGGGTACTTATCAAACCAATACTCAAAACCACTCTTATACTCCAGCGACATTACACCTACAATGAAATCTACCATGAATAAAAGAACAAACAAAAAAAATTTCATCATATTTATCAAAGCAATTTGATTAATATGATGAAATTTTTTTATGTTTGTTCTTTTATTCAGATGGGATATGGTAGGTTTCATTATAAAGTGTAATGTCGCTGGAGTATATCTTTGATCACATCTCTTTTACTTATAAATATGTGCAGTTCCTATGTGCAGTCCCAGACACCTGTAAAATGCTCTGTGAAATGTCAAATGTTATGCAAAGTGTCTAAAGTCATGGAAATGCTGTGGAAAATGGCAAATACGTTTGCCATTTTTCCAGGGCATTTTCATAACTTTTGACACTTTGCATGACATTTCACATTTTACAGGGCAGTTTACATTTCAACGTTTTTGGACCTTTTTTCTGTTTTGTTTCGCTTTTTCATAAGCACCGTGTATCAATTTTCGTTGTATTTAGTACGTTGAACTTAAGAGTGCCTTGAATTGCCTGAAAAATTCGAAAAGTATTTTCGAATTTTCGAATTTTCGAATTTTTTGAAAAATAAATCGATTTTTAAGTGTTTTTTCTAGGGGTGAAATAAAAATTCGAAAATTCCGGAAAAATTCGAAAATTCGAAAATGTTTTCGAATTTTCGAATCTTTTTTTGCCATCGTTAACATCCAGTAGGTCTTTCCCCATTCATTACACCATCAAATATTAGGTACTTGCACAACAAAGAAAAGTGACATTGCAAAGTGTTAAGATACAGGAAACCTGCAGTTAGATTTGCGCTTGGATTATGCTGCATTTTCTTTGGATTTTGGATGATTTTTGCTTTTATTATGCATGATTTTGGCTAGAAATGTGGGCTTGGATTTCGCAACACATTTGTTTTTATTTTTCAGAGCTTTTGCTTGGGTTCTGCCCATTTTGTGCTTGTATTATGCATACTGGGATTATGATGCAGACTCGTATTTTGCTGATGTGATACGTAACTTCAACCAAATGAGTAGAACAAAAAATTGAAGCCAGAGGCAAATTCCACATTGGGTGAGCGACAATAAAAGTGGTGCGTAGATGTCCGTATATCCCCGGAATAAGAAATCCGCAAAAAATAACCCACAACCAGTGGCAGTGTGCGTGCGCATTGGGTCGCAAAACCTCTGCCGTTTCAAACTTTTGTCCATAATGCCGCAATTTAATCGCTGAGCTTCATTCACGGGCACCGGATACATGCAGGGGTTAAACAATGTACCCGCCGTCCCGTCGGGAAAACTGTTATAGTGGGCATGGCCTTTGGTTAGGGTGTAGGGCAAAAGTAGGGCTGCTAGTAGGGTGTGTAGGGCGCAGGTAGGGTGACTTGTGGGCGCCATTTTTAGGTTTGAATCTTTTGTGGGTAGGTCCCTTTATATTTTGCTAATGGGAGAATAATATTGGCGATGGTCTGAATATGGCTGGTGTGGCTATGGTAGGTAGATTGGCGGATGTAAAAAATGACACCAAGGCCATGACATTTTGTTATATTCTAATAACGTTCTCGCAAATGGATTGAATTTGCCATTTCGCCCAGCCTCGAAAATTCAATTATGAAATGTTGTATTATAACTGTAAGATATAAGAACATGGAAATAATATCTAGGTAGGTGTTGAGTATTCAGTGTTGTCCTGTTGTTGTAGAAATTGCAGAAAACTGCTCTGCAAATTGTATTATGATTAAATAGCAGATTCCTTTAGCTCAACTTTTGTCATTTTCATACACAATTAGATGTTTGCACATTTGTGATTATTAAATCTGCATGATCAAATCAATATTCGTATTCGTGAAAACGGATTCGTGAAAGCGGGTATTCGTCAAAACGTGAATCACAATGAAATTGGAAGATTTCACTAAAATTATATTAGAAGTTTGAAAGATACAACATACTCTCGAGTCTCGACTGATCTAGACAGGCGCGAAATCCCGAATTATAAAAAGTATATTTACAGAAAAAAACACAGACTACAATAATCCCGCACCGTGTGAACTTTGTCACGCACCACCTGTCATGATACAAACTTGAAATAACCTTTCATTTTCCGGCAGTTTTGTTATTATAATAATTAAATAATGAAGTTACCGTATTTCTTCTTATACAACGGCATATCTACAATAAAAGGGCACTTCTAATAGAAAGGCAGGTTTTGACACTTTTACGCCCCAGAAAAAATAGAACGGCAGTATTCAATAGAACGGCAGCCACCAATAGAACCGTAAATACTGTAAATACTGTTGTATCTGACTGAGTGTTGGGTGGTTTTAGCTATGTGATAGCTAGTGATGGAAAAGGCACCGGGAAATATGGCACCGCACCGGCACCGGTGCCATTCTTCAGAAAGGGCACCTGGCACCTTGGGCACCGGCCAAAAAATGGCACCGCACCGCACCAGCACCGGTGCTGGTGCCCTCCGGTGCCCAGCACCGGGGCACCGATGCCCGGGTGCCTTTCCATCACTAGTGATAGCAGCCATAGAGGGAAGACCATATGTACTAACAAACTTTATTTTATCATGTATGGATATAGTTTCACTGAACAAACATCACAAATCCCAACAAATAAATACAACAACACACACAGAAACGCATAACCAACTTGTAGCGCTGCACGTGCACACATTCTGTTGGTTCCATCAAGGAAACCTAAAAAATTCCAATAACTGTATTTATTCTACCATATTACCGTCTAAGGTATACCTTATATAAGAAGGTACCGTATATTGGAGGTATACTTAATATTGGAGGTAATACAGTAATAGAACAGCATAGGTCCAATAGAACGCCACCTCCAATAGTACGGCAGGTTTTGGCACGTTTTTGGGCTTAGGAAAAGAATAGAATGGCAGTCTCCACTTGAACGAGAGTATGGCGAGATTTAAGCTACCCGAGATTTAACCCATCGACTGTAAAGCCAAAGTACTTCACTAGGTAAGCCAAAGTATAGTGAAATTAGAGCCAAATTGATGTTAAAGCGGATTGGGGTGGTAACACTTGGCTCATTTGTAATGAAACTGATTATCTGATCTCAACAAAGACTGATAACTTGTCCAATTATATACTAAATGCATTCGCTTGTCAATCTCCATAAATTGCTCATGTTTAATGTGGTTTATATTTTGGCATTTTTAGTATTGCATTTATCATTCCGCCCAGTTTATGTAACGAACTAATGTTAAGGTGCTGTTACTGTTTCTGTGCCGGCCAGGTGATGCTGGGACTGCTTACATTGCGGTCCTATTGCGTCACAACATGGCCCCAGTGTATTTTGTGTGATTTGCCCTTAATATGTACCTTAAAGTGCCGCGCGTTTCACTTATTCGATTTATTCATTGCGTTACTTTCGACTGTTACTGTGTACCCTTTTGCCTCGCGAAGACTGAGTGGTATATGAAATTTGATTTGATTTGATTTGATGTTCAAAAAATGTGTCATTATTAAAGCCAATATGTCGACTCGTAAGCCGCAAACAGGTAAATACTCTATGTTGCACATCAATACATAATGGATGTAAATATAGTATACTCGGTAGACAGCAAAGTATGTGCAGAATCCTACCAAAATTTAATGAATAAAATCTTGTGATAAATTTTGAAATTAACTATTCCATTGTAAAAACAAACCAAAATTGCACCGAAATGGCTGGCGTTGTCTTTGGAAAAATTATGGATGAACATGTAATTCATGGCATGTCAGTTAGAAACAAGCCGATTGAATTTATTAGAAGTCAGCGGTTCCCACAGCACTACTATATGTACACATGCTTAAATAATGACCCAAAATATGCACTATGTACGCATGGCTTAAATAATGACACAATGGGGTTAAATAATGACACACTCATGGTGACGAGTCGAATGATTGACTGAGGCTTTAGAGACGAGGTACTTTGGCTTAAATCTTGATGCACTTTGGCTTACTAGTTGATGTGTTACGAGTCGCTGTGGTTAAATAATGGGTTTCCCTCCAATTGAACGGCACCTCCAGTGGGACGCAGCAGCTAGAAATTATGTTGGCAGGGTGCCAAAACACAAAAATAAATCAAGAATTGCTGGTGACAACGTTCAAAGCATTCAAATGGGTGTTAAATTTCAAATTGACGCTCTGATATTAAAATATTGCTCAAGCTTCATCAAAAAATTAGGCTACCTTTGTAGAAATCTGTGAAAAAATTTATGAAAAATACAGCAGCAGCCTCCAATAGCATGGGAGGTAAAAAGTTGACGATTAAAATAGAACGGCGCTCTTATATTAGAAGAAATACGGTATCTGGCCAACTTTTTTTTATGTCCGCAGTACAATGAATGCAAAGTGCCCCATGTGTCAATTGCGATAAGTGATTGGATTTAGCAAGTGGAGGCGGCAGGGCCGTGCAGCTGCGGCATATCTGTGCAGTTGGCTAGCTGTTGGATATATTTACACTGGCGCTGCATTCATAGCTGATAGTGGTTGATTGGCGCCAGCGCCAGCGCCAGGGTAATATGGCGACTGTCCCGGTGAACTGTCAAATGCCCTGTAAAATTTAAAATGTCATGCAAAGTGGCAAATGACCGGGGAAAAAATTGACATTTTACATGGCATTTTAAATTAGTTTTAAGACTTTGCATTACATTTTTCATTTTACAGGGAGTTTTACAAGGCAACTACCGTATTACCTCCATCCAATATAAGGCATCCCTCTAATATAATGTACCCTCTGATATAAGGTATACTCCAGTCACTTTACACCCCACACGTGTGGTTCCCGCTGGCAGCGTGCCAGCGATTTTTTTACGCATGCGATTTTCATAAAAACTTGAAAAAGTCATCTCTCTTACAACGATACGTTAATTTATTCACAACAATGATTTTTTTATCTTTTATACAAAAACCGCATGCTTTATCATCGTTGGCACGCTTCCAACGTGGGACATAAATGAGTGCGAGGGCAGAGTATCATGTCCGCCGAGTATATAACTTTTGGTTGTAAAAATCTGACGAAAACAATATACCTAAGGTACACCTTATATTAGAGGTAATACGGCATATACAAATCGGATTGACCGTTATAAAAATTACCGGGTTTTGATGAATAAAGTCACCTCGAATATGATGTACGAAATTCACCAATAGCGAGAGTGTAATGCGTGCGATATACAAAATATACAACAACATTTTTGGTCTATGTAAATATTCAGTAGATTCCATTCAATATATTCAATCAAAACTATCGCAAACTCTCAAGACATTTTTCAAAGGGTTCTCACAGACTGTCAACTTCACGCCGCAGAGATGACACTCCAACAACAACATTCCCTCCAATCTCTACTAAAGTTATAGTCAGTCCAGTACTCAGCTGGTGCGCTGCGCTGTGACACATTGCATGGTCACGCCCTGGCTTTTTGTATGTGTGTGGGTGCGTGGCAGCGGCGGGGAATTGTTTGTGGGGAGGTGGGGTGCCAATCCCAGACCCTGTAAAATGTAAAATGTCATGCAAAGTGTCAAAAGTCATGTAAAATGCCCTGCAAAATTGCAACTCGGTTGCCATTTTGCAGGGCATTTTACATGACTTTTGACACTTTGCGTGACATTCGACATTTGACAGGACATTTTACAGGGTCTGGGACTGCCCCAGGGTGAGAGTGTTTGAGGCGAGTTGTGACAAATTTGTTATCGGGGCAGTCCCGCACCCTGGAATATGGTAAATGTCATGCAAAGTGTCCAAAGTCATGCAAAATGCCGCGGAAAATCTTTTGTTGTGCATTTCCCATTTTACATGATTTTTTTATTACTTTGTATTACATTTGGAATTTTACAGTGGTACCCTGAGAACACCAGTTTATTGTCAGTTAACTCAAAATTGAGTAAATCCATTAAACAGCTCAAAATGACATTTGAGTTTACCTTATTTGCTATAAAACCCGACTAAAACTCAAATAAAAAAGGATTTCATAAACTTTTGGTAATATTCATTCTTTCTTATGTACCGTAAAATAAAAAATGCAGATGACGTTCGCATCAGCATAGGCTTATGGGAAACACATGTGAGCCTGCCATTGCCAAGTGCCATAAAACGGGTTAGGTAGAATAAAATCTTGTTTCCGCGGCACGTGCGATTTTCCAGCGATGTGCCAGGCAACACAAGTATCGTTATCCCATCGCGTGCGAGTGTAGTCACTGAATAACGCCATGGCAAGTGACACCTTTTAACTGATATCGATAAAAATGGCGTGGTGGCAGCACTTTTAGAGTGTTGGCGCGATTTTTGGTTAAGATTTTTTGGCGTTTTCCGCGCCATAGATGCAGCGTTACGTTTGGACACATGGAAACAACGATGGAAAAACACAGAGATTGAACACAGAAACTCATTGAGTTTCTGTGTTTTTGTTTTACACAGAAACACGGAAACACAAATGAGTTTTTTTGTAGAATACAGAAACACAGAAACACGGAAACACAGAAAAGTGTTTTGAGTTTTTGTGTTTTTTTTTCAGCGAAGCGGTTGAAAGCACTTTGATTGAGTTAAACTAAACAAGATAAGATATGCATGTATAGTATGTAAATATGTACATAATGTATTCGTATTTTATAATGGTACAAAAAAGAAATTAAAGATGGCATGCACATCTCATGGTGGATTTGACAATTTGCCACGCTGTTGGCGCCTTATGTCGGTCCACTATCTGGCGTTGGCGCCAAAATCGTGGCGTTTTTCATGCGGCAGTAGCATTCAATCTGCAGGGAATCAAAGTGCTGGCTCATAGTTTCTGTTGCCTTGTATGTATCATGTGCGTATTTATACTATTTGAGCCCTGAGGCTGAATTGATATTGTTTTCACGGGGGCCAATCTCTCAAAATGTCAAATGACAAAAGTACCTTCTTGTATAATATGTGACGAGGTGTTTTCATCTTTTACGTGATAAACTTAGGAGAGTTTTAAACTTATCCGAAAAAGCGAAAACTTCACGACTTTCCCCACTTTGTACCACATTTAGCATTGAAAAAAACGACCGATTTTGAGAAAATATAATTAAATATTATCTCAGAAAATCTCCCAAGATAAAAATCTAATTAAATCTCTTGGGTCATTTTTGAAAATATAATTAAATCTCTGAGAAAATCTCTTGCAGTTCAAAAAAATCTCATAAAATCTCTCAACTTAAAGTATGATTGCATCGATATTTCAAGACGTTTGAACCATTGAGAGTAGATAGTAAGCACACTATGCGTTGTTTAAGTTTTTCATTCACAATTTCATATGATAACAGCATATTATCTACTGATGGCACACTTTGTACTACCCTGTATTTAGTATCTGAATAATGAACAAAAATATGTTTTAGGCACATTTTTCCTTATAGTAGAATACATTACTTTCACGTGTGATGATCCCCACATAATTTATCAGATGACTTTTTCACCAAAATTTGGTAACAATATTTCCAAAGCATGCTGTCAACACTTTAATTGTTAAAACAGCTAGAACCCAGTGCATAAGTTTACCCGTTGCACAAGTAGCAACATCCAGTGCCAATGTAGACCCAGTGGTTAGGTACAACCCCGTACTTGAGCACCGGGTCTTTGTGGGACTGCAGGGGTTCAGTATGGTTCAGGGGTTAAACATTTACTCAAAAATACATATACTTGAGCATTAAGTAAATACATAAAAAAATTCCCCTGAAAAAGTACCAGTACTCTTTTTTATGTATACTTCTTGAAAGTACTTTTGTACAGAAAATGTTTTTCAGATAACTTTTTTATTGGCTCTTTCATGCCATAGAACAGAAAAAAGGGGAAGAAAAACTACAAATAGCAGGAAAATAGCCAAAAATGGGTATATAAGCAAAAATAACGTTTAAATAAGATAAAATTTGTAAAAAGACCCATGAACTAGTGAATTTGAAGGTGAAAATAGGCAAATATAGAGAGATTTTCTCGAGAGATTTTCTCAATCAGGAGAAAATATAATTAAATCTCTCTGGAAAATCATGGAAAAAATATAAATCTCAGAAAATCTTATATATTCTGAGATTTTCTGAGATTTTTTAAATATAAATCTCCCAGAGATTTTTTCAATGCTAACCACATTGGTAATGATACCAGATGATTGCAATTGTCCGTATACGTATTTCTCCTAATATAACGGCATACTTCCAATACAAGGGCATACCTATACAATAATCCAATAGAATGGTAGGTTTTGTCCTTTTTTACACTCAGGAAAAAAATAGAATGTCAGCCTGCAATATAATGTCAGCCTCTAAAGAACGGCAGTATCCATCCAATAGGATGGCAGGCAGAAATATGTTGGAAGAGTGCCAAAACGCAAAAATATGTCAAGATTCAAAGTTTTCAAAGTTCTAGGTATTTGATTTTGTTTCGTTTGAGCTATCTGTTCGCTCTGATCTGATATCAAAATGTGGCTTAAGTTTCCTAAAAAGGTTCAGATGGAAAAATGTGTGAAAAAATGTGTGAAAAAAATAGAATGGCATCCTCCAATAGAATGCCACATTCAATAGAACGGCATTCTCCAATAGAATGGCAGGTAAAAAAGTTGACGAAAAAGAAAGGCGCTCTTCTATTAGAAGAAATACGGTAGATTCTCACTCCAAGAACGAATGACGCGCCTAATTTATTGTGGGCAGCATTAGCGTTTTTATGAAAATTGGATGGGCTAGCCTGTGCTTAGATTCTGGGATCAGAGAAAGTCATTGCTTTTATTACCTTTGTAACAGATGGAAGGAAGTCTCTGGCGCCGGCTATTATACTGAAGAAGTGTGCTGCACTATAAAATGTGATGTACATTTTTTGTGATTTAGTGTACCTACATTGATTAGCACTGAAAAAATAGTTAGGTATCTGGGAGTTAGATATTTTTAAAATATCACAAAATAGAATTTTTTTAGATAAAAATGTCGAAAATATTTGTATGAAATTCTATTCCCAGGGAGAGAGAGTTCTCAGAGAGTGTGTAAATTATATTTTACTTTTTGAGAGATTTTCTAAGAAAATTTAATTATACCTATTTTCTCGGGATCACACATTTTTCAGTGCTCCGGTCCCACGCACATATTGAGTGTTTTATTCGCTCCCAAATTTTGAAATCCCTCTGGCTGATTGATATATTGATGGAGTAATTTCATAAATGTATGATTTTTTGTTCCCGTGGAGATTCGACTTGAAGCGAAAATACCGTATTTCCTCAATTGTGGGGGGGGGGCTGTTCGGCGAAAGTAGCCGAAAAATTGCCTCTGGGATTGATAGATAGCTGGGCGGTTTGTGGTGGGGTTACCCACCCCGGGGTTCAAACGGGACCGCGGTCTCGGTATTTACATGGTTCGGCAATTTTTTATACATCTTTTACATGGTTTCGGATTGTTTTTACATTTGGTTATGTCGAAATTTATGCTCTGGTAATAAAATGGCAATTTTGGCACGTTTGGCCCTCACGAAAACGATAGAACGGCGCCCTCCAATTGAACGGCACCTTCTAGAACGGCAAGTAGAAATCACATTGGGAATGTGCCAAAAAACACAAAAATAATATAATATTGAAAAGCGATATAAATATAATATTGGCGATAATGTTGAAAGCATTCAAATATTCCTAGGCCTAGATCAAATTTCATTGATTCTTTCATATAAAATACTACTCAAGCTACATAAGGCTATGTTTAAATGGGAAATGCGTTAAAAATAGGTGAAAAAACATAGAACGGCAACCTCCAATAGAACGGCAGGTAAAAAGTTGGCGAAAAAACAGAACGGTAGTGTGACGCGATGAAATGTCGTCACACAAACACGTGACATTTTACAAATTCAAGGTGAATCACACAGCCTCACGAACCATGAAAAGTATACAAACAATATCCGTAAAATCTCCATTCACGAAAGAATGGTCACTGTGGACTGTGGATGTCTTGATGGAAAAGCGCCATGGCGCTTTTGGCGCTTGGCGCCATTTTGCTCTGGCGACTAGTGATGGAAAGGCTCCCGGCCCCGGTTCCCCGGTGCTGAGCACCGAAGGGCACCAGCACCGGTGCTGGTGCGGTGCGGTGCCATTTTTTGATGGTGCCCTGCCGGTGCCGGTGCCATTTTTTAAAGAATAACACCGGTGCCAATGCGGTGTGGTGCCATTTTTTGCCGTTGCCCAAGGTGCCAGGTGTCATTTTGACGCTATGGCACCGGTGCGGTGCGGTAACATTTTTTCCGCTGCCTTTTCCATCACTACTGGAGACATCGGCGCTTGGCGCTGGGGTTCGGAAAAGCGCCATGGCGCTTTTTCCTTCACTAAGCTTCACGCATTCACACGCTTCTTAGACATGTCTTTTTCCTGCGAAAAGAATGTAAATAGGTAATTAGAAACCACGAACACACGTGTCCGATTAGAATAGGTAGGAAGGTATAAATATATTCAAATTTTCATTCATTTTCAATGGGACAAGCATAAAAAAATGACAGACAAGGACCAGACATAAAACACTGATGCGTCGAAGAACTAAGATTCTACAAAAGTTCAAACCGTCGCTTGTGATTATTCAATACCTAGTAAATTTAGACAAAGTTTCAAATTCCCTGACAAGCGACACGTGAAGTTTCCGAGTCTTAAAAACCTACATTGTTTACTTTTAGGAAAACTCGAAAAACTTCGCCAAATTACCTATTTCAGTTAAATTTGAAAACTTACCTAAAATATGTGTGAATTTAAAATTTCACTGGACGAATTTCATTTCGATATACCTATTGATTCATTCCTATCATTTCAAGCGAAGTTCAATATAGCTTTACATTTTTGGTACAGTGCCAGATTTTCTTCATGCAGGATTCATTGAAGGATCACGTGCGGTTCATCGGACCATTAAAATTAAAAAAATTACCCACAGCAAAAAGTCGCTCGAGTTAATTTGAATTGTCACTGGAAACTCAATTTGAAATATACGGTACATTGCTCTGAAATTCGTAAATTGATCATCTAGGTATAAAAGTAAATGACAAGAACAATGCTAAATTGCTAACACGTCGGAAAGACGAGACAAAAACAACACAAAAAAGCAATCAAGTAAAGTGACTTAAAAGGCACACATTCTGAAAAATAGCAAAAATTGATCTGGAAAATGACAAAAAGTGGCAGGTATGCATTTATCGTGTAGCGTGTTTTTTTACCTTTAGTTTTGGGTTGTTCCAATTACCGTATTTCATCGAAATACTCCCCCCTTGAAATAGCCCCCTTAAAATGGCAATTATGAATTGATAAGCTACTTGTCGAACTACCCCCCACTCCCACCCCCACCCCAAATTGAGTGTAAAGTGAGCGTAAATGACAAAAGCTGCAGTTTATTACCCGGACAGTGCAGAACACACGTTAAAAACAATGACTGTGTTACGTTTATACCATATACATAATTCTCTAAGTCTATAGACTCTTACACATGGCAGTCACCGTATTTACTCGAATAATTCCCCCTACTTGAATAATTCCCCCACTCGAATAATTCCCCCCTGTTAGGCGAGTGAGGAAAATATAATTCCCCCACTTGAATAATCCCCCCCCAACGATGGAAGGTAGTTAATGCACATTTATTAAAAAAGCAATCGATGAAGTCAACCCAAGCAAAAGAGCTGTGTGTGGTTTGATTTACTGAATGCAAATGCAGTACATCCGGTGTTCAAAGATGAAATGTAATGTGCACTACCAATGGAAACAGGATGTGTGTTTAGCGTGATAGAAACATGGCAAAAAATTGACAAAATAAATATCCCCCCACTTGAATAATTCCCCCCCTTGAATAGTTCCCCCCTCAAAAATGTCTGACGAAAAAATAATTCCCCTGGGGAATTATTCGAGTAAATACGGTATTTTTGCAATTTTGTAACGTTAAAACAACAAATTAGTATAATACTGTGAGTTCAAGAAATTTCTGGCGAAATAATAACCCCCTCGAAATACCCCCCTCGTTTAACCCCCCTCAAAATTTCCGCTCAAAAAAATACCCCCCCCCACCGGGGGGAATTTGAGGAAATACAGTAGTTGGTTGAACTTTTTAGTTAAGGCTTGAAGTTCAATCAACTACTACAATAGGAAAATTTACGTTGCCCGGTGCTTGAAAAATGACTTGTAACTTATCTATCACTCGTAACTAGGGTGTCAACAAAATTTTTTTACGGAAAACAGAAACGGAAACGGAAAATTTTTTGCACTTGCCGGAAAACCGAAACGGAAACGGAAAAATATTTGCACTTGCCGGAAAACGGAACGGAAAAAAATTGCCTGCAGAAAGCGGAAAACGGAAAACAGAAAACGGAAAGAATTTTGCTTGCGGAACAGCGGAAATGGAAAAAATTTGGCACTTGACGGAAAACGGAAACGGAAACGGAAAATTTTTTGCACTTGCCAGAAAATGGAACGGAAAACGGGAAAAAATTGCCTGCGGGAAGCGGAAACGGAAAGCAGAAAACGGAAATTTGACACCCTACTCGTAACTTGACCTTACATTTGTTATTTGTCAGAACGTACAAAAAATGCCCAGTAAATGTTATGCAAAGTGTCCAAAGTCATCACTAATCATTTTTATCATTTCACGTCATCATCATTTCACGTCACAGTGTCAGGGAACAACTTGACATTGCACGTCAGACTGCTGCTTGCAATAGTCTGACGTGAAATGTCAAGTTGTTCCCTGACACTGTGACGTGAAATGATGATGACGTGAAATGTTAAAAATTGAATTTTTCAATTCGCTCTAGTTGTGGCTGATAACACTCAGTATTGGACACGATTAAGGTATTGATTCATATATTATCCTTAGAAAATTGGAGACCCGTAGCATGATCCACACTCGTGTAATTAATTTCACGACGTCATTTCACGTCATCATTTCTCGTCGAATCGACGCTGAGCTCTAATTCCCGCTTAAAGTGTAAAATCTCGAATTGCCAAAGAATGATACTGTACTTGTCTTTTACTGGGTCCGGGAGTGGCGCCTAACACAATTGGAAACCATCTTCAATAAATGATCAATGATACTGACAATAAAAGCCATAGGGGATGGATGTCCACCAGACTTTCATGACGTCACATTCTGTTGTATTTACCAGAGTTGTTAAAAGTACTGAACTTTATTAAAAGTAAACGTAAAAGGAAAGTATTATTCTTTTACTCACCCCTCAGTACAGAAAACGTAATGTATTTTTTAAATACTATAAACGCGTAAAATGTGTGTAAAATACTTTTTTCAGAGAAAACGTAAAAAACGAGATTTTTTCACTGGGGAAAATGTAAACGTGTATATTTTCTCACAGAAAACGTAAAAGTTAGTATTTTCTCACAAAAAGTCAGTTCCAATTTTCCAATTTTTACTCTGATATGCTTAAAGACGTGTTTTTCTCTCCTGCTAAGCATTTCTTAGAAAAATGTTATATGTTTGTCACTATCTGTTTGGCAAAATGACATTTTCTATCCCCTAAAAATACGTTTTTTTGTACTCGCGTATTTTCATAAAAGTTGTGAGTGAATAAGTACCGGTATTTTTGCGAGGAAACGTAAACGTATTTATGCAGTACCCGAGTATACGTAACAACTATGGTATTTACGTTGGCCGATTTCGATGCCGTACAAGTAAATATGATGGGGTTTGTGGCCGGTGCTGCGACGACGAAACTTCTTTGGTTTGCTGGAATAATCCCCAACACCCGAAGTAAAGGGGGTATATAATAAGTTGGTCATTTTACATGGCCGATCCGCCCGATTGACTTTGAAGCTTGCGCAAAATTCTGCAGGCTACGTTTTCGGACAGTCGACTGCGAAAATCGACAAATTTCGGTTGAATTTTGTGATTTGACGTTCTGTTAGCTTAGCAGATCCCGCTCTGCTGCTTGTGAGTGCATAAAGATAAGTGCACATACCGTATTACTGTATATGGTAAAATTGTCTATAACGCATTCGGTCTGATCACTATCTGTATTTACTCATGTAAGTAAATAAGACCTGCTAATACCGTATTTCCTCGAAATACCCCCAGGGGGTTTATTTTTTCAGAGTGGAACTTTGAGGGGGGTATATCGAGGGGGGCTTATTCGAGGGGGGGGGGGGGAGGGTTATTATTTCGTCAGAAATTTTCACGAAATTCATAGTAAGGCCTTTATATACCAAAAACCGGTAATCAACGTGTCCAAGTAGGGTACATTTGGACGTATCAACGAGCATCGCTACACAAACTAGGTAGGTAGTATACGTGTAGCTGCGATACAAACTGCGACCAATATATACATCATGCAAATAGGTACATTGAACATTCCATACATGATGTACATAATTCCAGATGGGGGGTATTTCGAGGGGGGTTTATTTTTCCCCCAGCTCAAAAACACCTGGTGCCGGTTCCGCAAGTGGAAAAGTTAAGTTAACTTAAGAGTTGAGTAAAATGATAAATGATAAGTTAAGAGTAAAGTTAAAAGTTAAGAGTTGAGTAAAATCATTTGTCGTTTTACTCAACTCTTAACTTTACTCATAACTTGTCATTTGTCATTTTACTCAACTCTTAAATTTTAACTCTTAACTTTTCCACTTGCGGAACTGGCCCCTGGGGGTATTTCGAGGGGGGGGGGTACTTCAAGTGGGGGGTATTTCGATGAAATACGGTAGTATATATTGTAGTGAAATGTACCGTAATTCATTCGAATAAAAAAGCGAATGTTATATTCGCCCCCTGTAACATTACATAAATACATTGCTTGTACTCTATGCGTCAGTTACACACATTTTTGCGAACTCAATTCATAAAATTACGGTAACATTGTGTGAAACGTCTGCGGTGCGCTCAATATTAATAGCTTACAAATGCTGTTGCCATTGGAGATGCGTCGGCACAAAGTAAAATAGTAGGGCTGATATTGATATGCCTGTTGCTTCATATAGAGGCATGTTTTGCATTTTTATTTTTATTTTTTAATAGAAATACAGGCGCTTGTTCTCTCGCTTTTCTCCTTTGAAGTTTACAGAGCCTTCACGTCTAGCATGGACGCTGGCTGACGATGGCAAGCTGTTTGAAAGAATGTTTTAATCTTCATGTATTATTTTCAAACTGTCAAAAATTGAGGATATGTCTGTTCTCGTATTATACGTTTTCCCATTTCAGCACATTTTTGGCGGAAAATTTGTATTTCATTTCTAAAGTTGCAGGTAAAATACGTTACCTATGTGGTTGCATGTTTTCAATTTTATTTGACACACGTCATAAAATGTTGTTCCCCGCCATTTCCCAACGAATGTTTATCCACATCAATATTTAATCAAATAGATTGCTCGCATGTCTCATGATTTATTTATTTTTCCTTCAAAAGTGCAGCTGTTTTGATGATGTGAGAAGAATCACCCAAACAACCTCGATATATTTAACAGACTACAAATTTTTCTTGATCCTTAAAACAAAAATAAATACAAAATCGTTTGCTCAAACTACAGTATAATAAATACTTCGAAGACACCTGATATTAAAATGAACTTGTCGCGGACGTGAAATATGTAGATTGTACCTTTGTGGTTGTCAAGCCAACGACACAGGTGGGCGGCTTTATAAGTTGTTCCCACTTGTAGAGGTACACCTGTGGCTGGTCTTTAATCTACCGTATACCATCTGAATAATGAGAAAAACTAGTATTTTATTAACATGTTTATTGACAACAAATGAGGCATCCATTTCTAAAAGACTATTAATACCGTATTATTCACAATATAAGGTATACCTTACCTATATTAATTTCGTCAGCTTTTTTCAGTGTTTTGATATACCTTATGTAAGAGGGTAACTTATATGAGAGGTATGCCCTATATTGGATGTAATACGGTAACTCCGAAATTTTGAAAATTTTGAGACGAAAGAGGTAAGACCGGAAACGGCATCTAATTTTTTTTCAAAGTCACCTGCCTCTTTTTAAAGTGTCACATTTTACAATCAACATTTGGAACATTCCGATAGTCTGCGAGCGTGGCCATTGCGCATCACTGGCAAAGAATTGTAAAGGAAGCTTAAAAATGCCATTTTCTCGAAATCGTTTTTTTGGAGTTGTCTACCGTATTTCTCCATGTAAACCGCCCGGGTGTTATACAAAACCGAGGCACTTTTCAGTAACCTTTTTTAAAAAACTTGTATAACGCCTGGGCGTTAAATCATTGCGAGGGGGCGTAATGCTGCGAAAATTCTCGCTTGAATATTTACATATTTTGTGTTCCCTCCCCGTGTGCACAGAATTCAGTGGAAAAACGTCCATTCCGCAGAATAACAATGCGTTCCGCAAGGCACAACGTTCAAATAGTTCAAACCAAGTGGACCTTTCATTACCGTTCCGCTAGATTTGTCCTGTAAATTTGTCCCCGGGGGCGCTATAAAGCTGTATAACGCCCTGGGCGTTGTGCACAGGGGGGGGGGCGGTTTACACGGAGAAATACGGTACTTTTATATCGAAGTATACGCTTCGATCTAAGCGCATTTCAACGTAGGGTTAATCAATACAGGATTTACCATGTTACTTTATTCATCACAACACGGTAGCACTAGGTACGTGGAAAGTACCCTTAGAGTTCAGTAAATACATGTATTTTACTTAATTCATGACTGTACGAGTACAACTAATGTTTGTCGGGTTACTCACTTTATTTTTCCCGACAAGTGAAATGACCCGACAGAAAAGGGTGCTCCCACGGGATTACCGGGATTTATGCCCCGATGGACTTCTTACCCCAGGGGATGATATAGTCCTCGAGGACTATATCGGCCGACAGCCCTTTTTGTATGAGGACTATATCAACCCATTATATATATTTTACCTACTGCATGCGTTACATTGACCCGCGGCACGCGGCACGCGGCCTTGCTTTATATTGACCTTACATTGACCCGTTGCCCGCAACCCGCTTGCATCAGATCAAAAATGTTTTTTTGACGCGTGGCACGCCACAATCACGCACGCGTCTGTTAGGCCTATTGGCATCGATTGCATAGGTAAGTTTCAAGTTTCGAGTTTATTGAAGGCATAGAATGGAACTTCACGACAGGCTAGAATATACCCAACACTACCGTTTTTCGAGTTCCGCCTTGTATCTAACAAGTAATCAGTGCGCACATATGTCAACTCCGTTGTTTGGTGACAGGTATATGACTGCATTTACTTTGCTAAGTCTGATGTACAGCGGGTCTGCTGCAGTGGTGGTGGTGATAATGTTGAAAGCATTCAAATATTCCTAGGCCTAGATCAAATTTCATTGATTCTCTCATATAAAATACTACTCAAGCTTCATTAAAAATAAGGCTATGTTTAAATGGGAAATGCGTAAAAAATAGGTGGAAAAACATAGAACGGCTACCTCTAATAGAAAGGCAGGTAAAAAATCGGCGAAAAAACAGAACGGTAGTGTGACGCGATGAAATGTCAGACGCGTAGAGACATTTCACAGATTCAAGTTGAATCACACAGCCTCACAAACCATGAAAAGTATACAAACAATTTCCGTAAAATCTCCATTCACGTGGGAAGCGTCACAGTGGACTGTGGATGTCTTCACTAGTGATGGAAAAGCGCCATGGCGCTTTTGGCGCTTGGCGCCATTTTGCTCTGGCGGCTAGTGATGGAAAGGCACCGGTGTCCCGGTGCTGGCACCGAAGGGCACCAGCACCGGTGCTGGTGCGGTGCGGTGCCATTTTTGATGGTGCCCTGCCGGTGCCGGTGCCATTTTTTTAAGAATAGCACCGGTGCCAATGCGGTGTGGTGCCATTTTTTTGCCGGTGCCATTTTTTTAAGAATAGCACCGGTGCCAATGCGGTGTGGTGCCATTTTTTTGCCGGTGCCCAAGGTGCCAGGTGTCATCTTGACCAGGGTTGGTTTTACAAAAATTCATTTTAGTAAAATTGTATAAAAATTGTATAAAAATTTTATTTTATTTTAATTTTATTCTTGTTTCATTTTTTTATATTTTATTTTATTCCCAAAAGTCATTAATAAAATAAAAAGACACATTTTACAAAAATTTTACAAAAATTGTACAAAAATTTTACAAAAAAATCAGAAACATGCATGCAAGGCCACAAAAATGTTATAATTAGACCTATACATGAAAAACCTGTGACAAATTTTTCCCTTTCTTTTCAAAAGTTGCATGCAGTATGTATTGTTAGCTAGCTGCAAGTGTAAAGTTACAATTATTGATAAGAATGGTTTGCATTTTCAGTAGAAGGACTACTGGAGTGTGCTTGGCACATTTGTAAAATGTCATGCAAAGTGTAAAATGTCATGCAAAGTGTCAATTGTCATGACAAATGTAAAGTAAAGTATCAATTGTCATGCAAAATGTCAAGTGTCATGTAAAATTTCAAGCACAGTGGCAATTGTCATGACAAATGTCATGCAAAGTGTAAATTGTGTATCGAAATCTTGTGTTTTTGTATCCATAGTATGTTTTATATCCAAATCTTATGTTTTTGTATCCAAATGTTCACATAAGATTTGGAGTCAACAACAACATAATTTGGATACAAAACATAAGATTTTGAAATAAAACATGAGATTTGAACACAATTTGCTTGACAATTGATACTTTAATTTTTTACATGTCATGACAATTTACACTTTACCATACATTTGTCATGGCAATTGACACTTTGCATGACATTTTACATGACATTTGACACTTTACAATGCTTGTGACTGCCCCCAGATCCATGAAAAAACAGGTAGAGACTCAAGCAATGAGACAAAATTTTACAAAAAATATGAATTTTTATACAATTTTACAAAAATACAAATTTTTATACAATTTTACAAAAAATTTACAAAAATTCGAATTTTTATACAATTTTCATTTTTATTCTAAAATTTTCCATTTTATTTTATTTTATTTTATTCTTGAATATTCCATTTTATTTTTATTTTATTTTTTTCCTGAGATTTTGCCAACCCTGATCTTGACGTTATGACGTTACGCTGACTTTTTCCTTCACTAGTCTTCACGCATTCACATGCTTCTTAGACATGTCGTTTTCCTGCGAATAGACTGTAAATGGGTAATTAGAAACGATGAACACACGTGTCCGATTAGAATAGGTAGGTCAGTATAAATATATTCAATTTTCATTCATTTTCAATGGGCCAAGGATAAAAAATGACAGACAAGGACCAGACATAAAACACTGATGCGTCGAAGTGAAATTGGGAAGAACAAAGATTCTACAAAAGTTCTAAACATCGCTTGTGATCATTCAATACCTAGTAAATTTAAACAAAGTTTCAAATTCACTGACAAGCGAGTCTTAATAATCTACCTAAATTTTTTACTTTTAGGAAAACTCGAAAAACTTCGCCAAATTACCTATGTCAGTTAAATTTGAAAACTTACCGTAGTTCTTCTAATAGAACGGCATACCTCCAATAGAACGGCACCTCCAATAGAACGCCAGGTTTTGGCACTTTTTTACACCCACGAAAAGAATAGAATGGCAGTCTCCAATAGAACGGCAGGTAGAAATGACGTTGTAAGTGTGCCAAAACACAAAAATACATGAGAAATTAGTGGTTAGATCATACAGGCTGTTCAGAACTATGATTAAGGGGTTGCTTTCACATTTGGTTTTGTTTGAATTGATGATCTGAGATAAAAATGTCGCTCATGCCTCACTAGAAATACTGTGTTCAAATGAAAATTGTGTGAAAAGGTTTCATGAAATAAATAGAACGGCACCTCCAATAGAACGGCAGGTAAAAAAGTTAACGAAAAAAATAGAACGGCGCCGTTCTATTAGAAGAAATACGGTATACCGTATTTCCTCGAAATACCCCGCGGGGGGTGATTGTTTCAAAGTGGTCCCGAGAGGGGGGGGGGGTTAAACGAGGCGGGGGGGGTATTTCGAGGGGGGGTTATTATTTCACAAGAAAATTTTTGAAAACCAAGTACGAAATTGTCGTCTGAAACGTACGCAGACGTCGAAAAATGCAACAAAAAACGCCATTTATAAGGTTCTGTAGACTAATATTAGTACGTAGATGGTAAAAACACTGTTCTAACGTGATGCCGACATTGTTTTAACGTGTGTTCTGCACTACGCAGAACACAAACTGCAGTATTCGGCATGTACGTTCTCTTTACACTCAATCTGGGGGGGGGGTATTTCGAGGGGGGGTGATTGTTTCATAGTGGTCTCGAGAGGGGGGGGGGGTCAAACGAGGGGGGTATTTCGAGGGGGGGGGGGGTGGGGTATTTCGAGGAAATACGGTATGTGAATTTAAAATTTCACTGGACGAATATCATTTCAATATAGGTACCTATTGATTCATTCCTATCATTTCAAGCGAAGTTCAATACAGCTTTACATTTTTGGTACAGTGCCAGATTTTCTTCATGCAGGATTCATTGAAGGATCACGTGCGGTTCATCGGACCATTAAAATTTAAAAAAATTACCCACAGCAAAAAGTCGCTCGAGTTAATTTGAATTGTCACTGGAAACTCAATTTGAAATATACGGTACATTGCTCTGAAATTCGTAAATTGATCATCTAGGTATAAAAGTAAATGACAAGAACAATGCCAAATTGCTAACACGTCGGAAAGACGAGACAAAAACAACACAAAAAAGCAATCAAGTAAAGTGACTTAAAAGGCACACATTCTGAAAAATAGCAAAAATTGATCTGGAAAATGACAAAAAGTGGCAGGTATGCATTTATCGTGTAGCGTGTTTTTTTACCTTTAGTTTTGGGTTGTTCCAATTACCGTATTTCATCGAAATACTCCCCCCTTGAAATAGCCCCCTTAAAATGGCAATTATGAATTGATAAGCTACTTGTCGAACTACCCCCCACTCCCACCCCCACCCCAAATTGAGTGTAAAGTGAGCGTAAATGACAAAAGCTGCAGTTTATTACCCGGACAGTGCAGAACACACGTTAAAAACAATGACTGTGTTACGTTTATACCATATACATAATTCTCTAAGTCTATAGACTCTTACACATGGCAGTTACCGTATTTACTCGAATAATTCCCCCTACTTGAATAATTCCCCCACTTGAATAATTCCCCCCTGTTAGGCGAGTGAGGAAAATATAATTCCCCCACTTGAATAATCCCCCCCCAACGATGGAAGGTAGTTAATGCACATTTATTAAAAAAGCAATCGATGAAGTCAACCCAAGCAAAAGAGCTGTGTGTGGTTTGATTTACTGAATGCAAATGCAGTACATCCGGTGTTCAAAGATGAAATGTAATGTGCACTACCAATGGAAACAGGATGTGTGTTTAGCGTGATAGAAACATGGCAAAAAATTGACAAAATAATAATCCCCCCACTTGAATAATTCCCCCCCTTGAATAGTTCCCCCCTCAAAAATGTCTGACGAAAAAATAATTCCCCTGGGGAATTATTCGAGTAAATACGGTATTTTTGCAATTTTGTAACGTTAAAACAACAAATTAGTATAATACTGTGAGTTCAAGAAATTTCTGGCGAAATAATAACCCCCTCGAAATACCCCCCTCGTTTAACCCCCCTCAAAATTTCCGCTCAAAAAAAATACCCCCCCCCCCCCCGGGGCGAATTTGAGGAAATACAGTAGTTGGTTGAACTTTTTAGTTAAGGCTTGAAGTTCAATCAACTACTACAATAGGAAAATTTACGTTGCCCGGTGCTTGAAAAATGACTTGTAACTTATCTATCACTCGTAACTAGGGTGTCAACAAAATTTTTTTACGGAAAACGGAAACGGAAACGGAAAATTTTTTGCACTTGCCGGAAAACCGAAACGGAAACGGAAAAATATTTGCACTTGCCGGAAAACGGAACGGAAAAAAATTGCCTGCAGAAAGCGGAAAACGGAAAACAGAAAACGGAAAGAATTTTGCTTGCGGAACAGCGGAAATGGAAAAAATTTGGCACTTGACGGAAAACGGAAACGGAAACGGAAAATTGTTTGCACTTGCCAGAAAATGGAACGGAAAACGGGAAAAAATTGCCTGCGGGAAGCGGAAACGGAAAGCAGAAAACGGAAATTTGACACCCTACTCGTAACTTGACCTTACATTTGTTATTTGTCAGAACGTACAAAAAATGCCCAGTAAATGTTATGCAAAGTGTCCAAAGTCATCACTAATCATTTTTATCATTTCACGTCATCATCATTTCACGTCACAGTGTCAGGGAACAACTTGACATTGCACGTCAGACTGCTGCTTGCAATAGTCTGACGTGAAATGTCAAGTTGTTCCCTGACACTGTGACGTGAAATGATGATGACGTGAAATGTTAAAAATTGAATTTTTCAATTCGCTCTAGTTGTGGCTGATAACACTCAGTATTGGACACGATTAAGGTATTGATTCATATATTATCCTTAGAAAATTGGAGACCCGTAGCATGATCCACACTCGTGTAATTAATTTCACGACGTCATTTCACGTCATCATTTCTCGTCGAATCGACGCTGAGCTCTAATTCCCGCTTAAAGTGTAAAATCTCGAATTGCCAAAGAATGATACTGTACTTGTCTTTTACTGGGTCCGGGAGTGGCGCCTAACACAATTGGAAACCATCTTCAATAAATGATCAATGATACTGACAATAAAAGCCATAGGGGATGGATGTCCACCAGACTTTCATGACGTCACATTCTGTTGTATTTACCAGAGTTGTTAAAAGTACTGAACTTTATTAAAAGTAAACGTAAACGGAAAGTATTATTCTTTTACTCACCCCTCAGTACAGAAAACGTAATTATTTTTATAAATACTTTAACAATGCGTAAAACGTGTGTAAAATACTTTTTTCAGAGAAAACGTAAAAAACGAGATTTTTTTACTGGGGAAAATGTAATTGTGTATCTTTTCTCACAGAAAACGTAAAAGTTAGTATTTTCTCACAGAAAGTCAGTATTTTTCAAATTTTTACTATGATAGTATGCATAAAGACGTGTTTTTCTCTCCTGCTAAGCATTTCTTAGGAAAATGTTATAGGTATGTTTGTCACTATCTGTTTGGCAAAATGACATTTTCTATCCCCTAAAAATACGTTTTTTTGTACTCGTGTATTTTCATAAAAGTTGTGAGTAAATAAGTACCGGTATTTTTTGCGAGGATACGTAAACGTATTTACGCAGTACCCGAGTATACGTAACAACTATGGTATTTCCGTTGGCCGATTTCGATGCCGTACGAGTAAATATGATGGGGTTTGTGGCCGGTGCTACGACGAAACTTCTATGGTTTGCTCGAATAACCCCCCCCCCCACCCGAATTAAAGGGGGTCTATAATAAGTTGGTCATTTTACATGGCCGATCCGCCCGATTGACTTTGAAGCTTGCGCGAAAATTCTGCAGGGTACGTTTTCGGACAGTCGTCGACTGCGAAAATCGACAAATTTCAATTGCATTTTGTGATTTGACGTTCTGTTAGCTTAAGCAGCGTTTACACGCTTTCATGTGCTGACAAAAAAGATTGGTGAAAAAATTCCATAATTCTGGAATTAAGTTCCATATCTGCAACCAAAGGCGGTGAAGTGTGCTCAATAGTTAAGTGTACACACATGCCAATTTGCAGATAATTTGAGCATGTAGCTCAAGAATTATAGGCATTTGAAAATGAATTTTGATTGTCGGTTCGGTTTTCGTTTTGAAACCGAACCGACAACTGAAATTCATCTTCAAATGCTTATAATTATAAGTCTTGAACGACAGGCCCGAATTATCTGCAAATTGGCATGTGTGTAAACTTAACTAGGTAGTAAGTATACTGAACTGGCTTTTCCCGTAGATACGGAACTTTATTCCAGAATTATGGAACTTTCTTGCTTGACCTTTTTGTCGGCACACGAAACCGTGTAAACGACCCTTTAGCAGATCCCGCTCAGCTGCTTGTGAGTGCATAAAGATAAGTGCACATACCGTATTACTGTATATGGTAAAATTGTCTATAACGCATTCGGTCTGATCACTATCTGTATTTACTCATGTAAGTAAATAAGACCTGCTAATACCGTATTTCCTCGAAATACCCCCAGGGGGTTTATTTTTCCAGAGTGGAAATTTTGAGGGGGGTATTTCGAGGGGGGCTTATTCGAGGGGGGGAGGGTTATTATTTCGTCAGAAATTTTCACGAAATTCATAGTAAGGCCTTTATATACCAAAAACCGGTAATCAACGTGTCCAAGTAGGGTACATTTGGACGTATCAACGAGCAACGCTACACAAACTAGTATACCGTATTACCTCTAATACAAGGTATACCTTATATTGTTTTCGTCAGTTTTTTTGAGCCAAATGTTATACCTTATATAAGAGGGTACCTTATATTAGGGGGTACCTTCAATTATTTTAGCCAGATTTTCCAGAAATGTTATCAACAGTAAACAACAATACAATTCATTTTTTTCATATTGGAACGCACGAAATAAGTGGTACATGATAAATACAAGATGGCGGAAGTCGACGAACAGTTATCGCAGTGCCATTCGGCACCATTTTTATCATTTTCCTGCATGTTTGGCAACCGTTGTTATGATTTTGAGCGTTTTGGCACGCAGCCAGCTGTGCCTTATATTAGAGGTACCGTATATCCTCGAATAAGACCCCCTCGAATAACTCCTCCCCCTTGAATAACTCCCCCCTCAACAACACTGACGAAAAAATAACTCCCTCCCTCGAATAACTCCCCCCTATTGAATAAGTCCCCCTCTGTGTGAAAAATACGCTATAAAATTTACAAAAATGATCGATGAAAATAAACACCTTCCCGGACAAGTTCACCACCCATTTTTTTATTTCACTTCAGATGCAAAATCTCTGGCTATGGGAACCGTATAAAGCTAATCTTTGGTTGGTATATAGTCCTAACACTCCGCTACTCCGTATTAATGGGGCGAGGTGCGGCGACTCACTACAGAGTGGGTCGCCCTACATGCAAACATTTGTTAGGCTTTTTCGGTGTCCCAAACAAGTTCACCACTCACTTGATTGGCTACACTACGAGGGCTATATCTCCAGATGTGTGGGCGATAGAAAGCTGAAATTTGGGGGATGTCTTGCAAACAACCCCCTCTCAGAATTCATCCGTGGGTGGCCGCCGACGACCCACTACAGCATGGGTCGCCGCATATAAAGTTGTTCATTTTTTAA
>OZ038458.1:449433-547309 GCA_964036195.1 Sphaerolaimus hirsutus
AAGCGCGCATTCTTCATCAGATATAAGGTATAATCATCAGATTTGCTCCATGTGGCCGCAAATCATCAAAAATGTTGTGCTTTTTGCTGTTTTGTATGTATATTTACATACATATACAGCGTTCCATGGCGCTGACGCCAACGCCAATGGCGCCATGGCGTGGCGCCTACTAATGGCGCCAGCGCCATGGCGCCATTCCGCCACTATGTAGCTAAAATTTTAGGGGGGGGGGCTGAGCCCCCCCCCCCTCGCCGGGCTCCGTAAACGAGCAGCCCCCCCCCGCTCAAAAATCCTGGATACGTCCCTGTTTTAAATATAAAATAAATATTTATCTGCCACAAAATGCGCCCAAAAATCGGCATAATGCTTGTCAATATTTGACCCAAACGTTTTTCAGGGATTTTCGAGGCTGGCACAATTACTGCGTGAAGAAGCCGAATCGAAGTCAATGTGATAAGTGGTATTTTATTTTGTATTCGTTTGCTTGATACTGTATCTGCCCGGTTCACGTTGGCAGCATGCCAACTGAAACTCACGCGGAAAACTGTTGTATTTAAAATAACGGAAAACCCCTAGCTATTACAGTGTAAAATAATTAAAGCAAATCTTCCAGTAAACCCCCAGGGAAGTTATTTTTAATCAGATTTTTATGTTTAGGTGGTTATTTTTCATTACTCCATAGTGTTGTTCGAATGGGGTCCAGGGACGTATCCAGGATTTTTGAGCGGGCGGGGGGCTGTTCGTTAATTTTAATGTTACATGGATTTTTGAAAATTTGAAGACTAAAACACAAAGCATACAATCAGAGTTGGATGTCGCCATGTGGCCATTTCAGTTTTCACATCAGTCACGGTGAAAACTAGTGTTTGTAGGGCTATAAAGTGTCTTCACACAGCAGAGTTGTTAAAAGTACTGAACTTTTTACGAAGTATACGTAAAAGCGAGTACAGGTACTTTTTCCAAAGTATATGTAAATGTATTTACTCAGTACTCGAGTATACGTACTTTTTGGGTAAAAGTAACAACTATGTCACACAGACACCGTTTCATCCAGCAGAGTAAACTCGGGTTACTTTATGCCAGTCAATTCTGCTGACCGTACCCGTGCATGATGTCATTATGCTGGAATTCAGCCAAGAATAAAGGATGTAAAATATATTAAGCGATAAAATGCGCAATCTAAATTGCGCAATCGTCGCATGTTCTAAAGTCAGCAAACATTTCGCTATACAATTTTGTGCTGTGTAGGTACGACTAATTATGCATTGATTTCGACTTTGGACGGATATATTCCATTCAGTTATTGGTGGAATTTATTCCGTCCAACCTGTTAATGCGAGATCGGTGGACATTTTAACCTTTGGAACAGTGCCAAAAATGTGTGTGGCGTGTGTTTGTGACGGTTCCCGTATTGCGTCGGGCTGTTTCATTGCAAAAAATTGTACAGTGAAATGTAAATAGGCAGGCTTAATAATTTCTGACCGTTAAAAATACATATATCTACAAAAATAACTTATTTTGAAGGTGAAAAAGGGAAAATAATATGATTTATTTACAAAAATTGATAATTTTGGGAGAAAATTGATGCAAAATCGCAAAAAAAAATTGCTTTAGATAGATAGTTGGCCGATTTGGCCACAAATTCTGTATTTCTGTAGCTACAAAATTTGCTTTATCAATAGAAGGAGGGAGGGTGGGGGGGGGGTGTTCGCTGCAGCAAAGAGTGAAACAAGAAATGCAGGGAAATGGAACTCCGCAATAAACTTCAAACGTTTCCGTGATAAAGGTCCCACACATGCTGGTTGACATCGACACCAAATGCCAACTGGTTCCGATCCAGATTCAGAACTTGCGGACGAGCTGACAAACGACGTTCAAACACAAGCTTTGAGTTGGGATAGGAACCAGTTGACATTTGGTGTCAATGTCAAGTAGTGTGTGTGGGGCCAAATTGGGACACATTTTCTCCTACATGGGGTATTGCGTATCAGCGGATATGTTCCTGCAGATGCACTCAATTTTTGTGCCTGTAATAATAATGACTACCAAGGTGCAGGAAACCGGAAGGGGTGGGGGGTTACCCCCCAAACCGCCCAGCTATCCAGGGGTCTCGAATGAGGGGGGGTTGGGTTCCCCTCCCCCAAACCACCTAGCTATCTATTTATCTTGGAGGCAAAATTTTGGGCTACTACCCCCTAACCCCCCACCCCCCCACCCAAATCGCCCAGCTATCTACCTATCTGGAGCGATTTTTGAGAAACTGTACCTTTTTCATACCTTTTTATAGATTTTCACCTCCAAAATCACTAGTCCATGTTTGTATTTGCTTATTTTCAGCCATTTTTAGTACTACCGTATTTACTCAAATAATTCCCCCACTTGAATAATTCCCCCCTCGAATAATTCCCCCCTGTTTGATGAGTGAGGAAAAAATAATTCCCCCACTTGAATAATCCCCCCCCCCCCCATGACGGAAGGTAGATAATGCACATTCTTTTAACACAAAACAATCGATGAAGCCAAAACATGCAAAAGATATGTGTGTACTTTGATTCATGGAATGGAAATGCAGTACATCGAAGTGCAAAGATGCAATGTTATGTGCACTACCAATGGAAACATGGCATACATGTGTATGTAGTGTGATAAAAACATGCTTGAGAATTGTGATGAAATAATAATCCCCCCACTTGAATAATTCCCCCCCCTCGAATAATTCCCCCCTCAAAAATTTCTGACGAAAAAATAATCCCCCGGGGGAATTATTCGAGTAAATACGGTATATGCTCTTGTATAGCCATTTTGAGCTATTTTACACCTACTTTGAGCGATTTTTCTCCCTTTTCTTCCTTCTACACCCCAAAAAGCCTATATATATATATATATATATATATATATATAAAGCCTTTTCCGTTTTTATTTCCACCCAGGTGGAATTCTAAGGGCGGTTCAGATTATTTTTTTTTCGACAAGACTAAAAAACTACTGAAATGTGGGTCGGTTCAGACAATTTTGAATTCCACCCCTTCTTATATTTCCGCCTTTGAATTTCGTTCTTTCAAAAACCGTTTAAACGGCTTGCGGAACTGTCCAGTGTGCGGTACGCCAAATAGTACTTGAAATCAGGTGTCTCCTAGATTTTGACCACCCAGGGGGTTCGATAGATAGCTGAGCGACCATCGGGATAGATAGATAGCGTGAAAATGTTGGGGGAGGGGTTGCGGGGTTCGATATACATCGTTTTCGGGGTGTAGAAGGAAGAAAAGGGATAAAAATCGCTCAAAATACATGAAATATAGATATATACATAGCTAAAAAGCTGAAAATGGAGAAAAGCACATGAACTACTGATTTTTAAACTGAAAATGGGTAAAAAGTTTGGAAAATAAGCGATTTTGCATAAATTAGTGTGAAATTCCCCCAAATCGCTCTGGATAGATTGATAACTGGCCGTATTTTTTGGGTTGAGGGTTACTTAAAAAAAATTATTCCTGGATAAATAGCTGAGCGACCTCCGGGATAGATAGCTGGTGCGTTGGGGGCATAGGGGATTTTGGGGTTGGCATTTGGGGGGGGGGGGGGTTCACCTGCCGGCGCGTGCTAATAACTCGGGAACCGCTTGGCGAAAAATGTTGAAATTTGGATATGATATAGTTCTAGGTTGGGGCTACGCACAATTTTGACGATTTTTTTCTACGACCCCCCAGACTGGAGATAGGGGGGGTCTATAAAAACACTGTCATTTGCGTTTTTTTGGGTGTCGCCGAGAAGACACAAACTTTAAACATCAATATCTTGGTCATTTGTGAACCGATTTTAGTCATAAAAATGTTTAAATGATCACAAGTGTTCGGAGAGTTCATTTCTGAGGTCAAATCGGAGATACACATTTGTTTATATAACGATTTAGCCCGATTTCGAAATGCAAAATTTCCGCAAAAGTTTGCTTTTTGAACATGCTATCCTATTCTCCTGATCGAGAGGAACTCAATGAAACAAAAATGAGATCGATATCTCTTTCCGATCAAAAGTTATGGCGCTTCAAACTTTTCCCTCCCATCCACATAAATAAGCACATGCATGCAAATTCAAAACTCAATATCTCGGCCATTTCTTAGCCGATTTTCACTGATGAACACTTAAAATGATCAGAACAACATGTAGATATCATTTTTATCCACAGTTTATTTGTATGCATTTTCATTATGACAATTTACTTCAAGAGTTCGCATTATTTGCTTGTCTGGGAAATCTGCTGCAAAATACGGATAATCTGGTCCTAAAAATGAAATCTCCATGTTATTCTGATCATTTTAAGGGTTCATCAGTGAAAATCGGCTGAGAAATGGCCGAGATATGGAGTTTTGAAGTTGCATGCATGTGGTTATTTATGTGGATGGGAGGGAAAAGTTTGAAGCGCCATAACTTTTGATCGGAAAGAGATATCGATCTCATTTTTGTTTCATTGAGTTTCTCTCGATCAGGAGAAAAGGATAGCATGTTCAAAAAGCAAACTTTTGCGGAAATTTTGCTGTACGAAATCGGGCTAAATCGATATATAAACAAATGTGTATCTCCGATTTGACCTCAGAAATGAACGCTCCGAACATTTGTGATCATTTTAACATTTTAATGACTAAAATCGGTTCACAAATGACCGAGATATTGATGTTCAAAGTTTGCATCTTCTCGGCGACACCCAAAAAAACGCAAATGACAGTGTTTTTATAGACCCCCCCTATCTCCGGTCTGGGGGGTCGTAGAAAAAAATCGTCAAAATTGTGCGTAGCCCCAACCTAGAACTATATCATATCCAAATTTCAACATTTTTCGCCAAGCGGTTCCCGAGTTATTAGCACGCGCCGGCAGGTGAACCCCCCCCCCCAAAATGCTAACCCCAAAATCCCCTATGGTTGCGCCTCCCTTTATGGGAAATTTATGCGCTTCTCGACTTTTAGAAATCGGTGCCCATAGTGGACTTACACATTTCTTGCGTTTTTTCCCATAAAAAAGGATGCGCAGGATGGACTTGTCGACTTTTAGCCCAAAACTAAGTGGACTTGTCGACTTCTTGCCCAAATTTTTTGCATTTTTCCCCAAAAATGTCGAATTTGGCACTATGCCATATGGGCATGTGAGGTCAAAAAATTTATGGAAAATGATGAAAAATGTGCGGAAGTAGCCCCAGATGACGTTTCCGGGCCTACCTCGAAATTTTCATATTTGGACTTTTAGAATTGGACGCCTCAATTGTCTTTTAAGCTGCAAGCCGCACGCTATGAATTTTTTCTGAAGAAAATACTCAATCATCACGTCATCGTTGATAAAATCAAATTTGCTCCAAAAACGTTTCATGAAAATAATCATCGCTAAAGGAACGTTTGCCATTTTGCAGGGCATTTTACATGACTTTTGACACTTTGCATGACTTTTGACATTTGACAGGGTTTATTACAGGGTGTGGAAGTGGCGCCTGTACAGCGCCATTGACTATCCCCTCACCCGCAGGGCGTGCGCGTGCCGGTGTGCCGGTCCAGGTACCGGACCATGGACGCGCTGCTGGACGAGCTCAGCGCCAAGGTGCCCATGGCGTACGGCGTGCGCCGCCTGTACACCTCCAGCGGCAAGACGCTCGTCAAGGACATCGCCCAGTTGCAGCCCAATGGCAGGTGGGTCGGGCGCAGGGGCAATGGCTACGCATCCTGTTGGAACGAGCCAGCGAAACTAAATTGTCGCTACGGCAGGAAACTCAAATTTGAGTGCACATAAATGAGGTTGTTAAGTGTTTGAGTGTTATTTTTGCTTAAGTTTGCCTTCAGTTGACGGAGGTAAAAGAGCTAACTGAAAATTAATTTCAAATACGGTCAGAGTTGATTTATGTGCACCCGTTTTTGAGTTAACTGGTATGTAAATAGTAAACTAGCGTGCGCGGTTCTACTTTGTACGCATACTCATTGCTTAGAAGGTGCAAACACAAGCTTTGTGTAAATTTTATTCGCTAAGCACAGCAGTTATGATCTTACCGAACAGTTATTGCGCATGTAAGGGTTTGATTGTATTTACATACAATTATTGTTGATGCGTCAAAAATACTCTACAACGACATATAACCGAGGCTCATAGTCAATGAGTTGCTGTCCACTACAACACAAATGATGCCTCAGCACAAAGCTGCAAAATTCGATAATCCGTTCGAAACGTTCCAGTTGACAAAACAACCCCGAGTACCGATCAGTCAAGTGACTCGTCAACTCAGATACGTGTGCGCGTCAACTCGTTGGGCGCGTCGTCTGTCGGCGGCGACAATCGAACGACTGCACCAGCTGGAGCGGCGACGTGCAGCCATGGGCACAATGGGCACCGGCGCCGGGACGGGGCCCCCCGCCAGGTGGAGGAGTTGGCACACGGAACACGTGAGTGAGACATGACATGCACACATTTGTACCTGCTTGGGGGACACCTCTTTCTCTTGGCTGGTGTTTGTGCACAGGAAAAATTAACAATTTTTTTAAGTTTCATATTTCAAGGAAAATGTTTTGTGAGAAAAGGTAGTGAAGTATGCGTACTACAGCATTTTCTCACACTGTCTTTCTCACTTTGCACTACTTCACTGCCTTTTCTCACAGATACGGAACATTTTCTTTGAAATACAAAACTTTAAAAAGTTATTTTTTTCGTCATTAATTTCAAACACCATAAATACATCCTTAAACTGAAATGCTTTCAATGCTTTATGAGATTGTATGATATTTTTCAATCTTAATCGTTCACGTTGTTTTCAAACATGATGTATTTCTGTTGTTTTACGTGTCGCAGAGCACGCCGAACAGCAGCTCGTCGGGCAAGTCGAAGGTGACCTTCACGAACACGGTCGCCGCCGCCGCCGCAGCGCATTTCCCCGCCTCGAAGCAGGTATGTTTGATTCCTGCTCGTAACTATCAAATTTTTTTAAATCAAGTATTTCCAGTGTCAATTAGATATATTTTTATTATATTTTTAAACGGCACCAAAGGGCGCCAGCGCCATGGCGCCATTGGCGCTGAGATCCATTTTCTGTGGCGCCATCTGGCGCCTGGCGCCATTATTTCGAATGGCGCCATTGTGCCCTTGGCGCTTAGTGCCAATTTAGTTGGCGCCAATATGGCGCCAGGTGCCATTGTTTTGGATGGCGCCAGGAATAGCGCCAAGATACCGTGATTAGAGATTATTTTTTCATTCTCTTAATTGATTTGTGCATAAATTTAAGGCGATCCAATCCAGAAAGTTTCGTGGCATGTTTTTTTTCCCACAAATACTTCAAATTGTGGAATGCAATCTCAGTCACGCCACTAAATTGGCAGTAAATTGTTCACAGGTCATTTGAAACTTGACTTCACTTGACGGGAATGTATAAATTTGTCATTTTGAGGATAGAATTAATTCGCTATCATTCACAGGTCACGTTTGTTCTAAACAGCGACTCGTCCAAAACATACAAAAGCAAAGTAAAGCAGAGCCAAGTGCTGAATGCACTTTTGAATGACGTCAGCCAAAACTTGGAGTCGCCCATAGAGAAACTATTTTCGATGGATGGCCGGAAAATTGTGAATATCGCGGACATTTTCTCAGGTGTGGATAAATGCAGTGCCAATAAAGTGCCAGAGAAGATAGGCATTAGTTGTCTCTAGTTGTGATGCTAATGCCAAGTTTTTTTGCAATAGAATATTATGTCATTGTCATGTTAAGTGTAAAAAGTCATGTAAGATGATGTGAAGAATTATTTTTAATTTTGTTTACGGATCGGGCAATGGACATTTTTTAAATGAAAATTTACATTTTACAAAACATTTGAACTTTATATAAAAAACAACAGAAGTTCGTATTGCCGGTGGACTCATAAGAGGTGATGTAAAAGCGCCATGGCGCTGGCACCTGGCGCTAGCGCCAAAGCAAAAAGCACCATAGCGCTTCTGACGCTTGGCGCCATTTTGCTCTGGCGCCATTGGTCGGAAAAGCGCCGTGGCGCTATTGGCGCTTGGCGCCAAAGTTCTGGTGCTTTTCACATCACTTCTCATTAACGATGGCAAACCCCCGAGAAAAAAGTATTTAAATTTTTAAGTGTTTTTTCTAAAATTAATTTTCGAATTTTCGAATTTTTCCCCAAATTAATTTTCGAATTTCGAATTTAATTTTCGAATTTTCGAATTTTCGAATCTTTTTCAGCAATTTTCGAATTTTTTTGGCCAGTTTTCGAATTTTTTTGGAAAAATATTGAATCTGAAGCTTTAAACACATTATTTGGACTGTTTTCATACTCTCCTCAGTTTTTATAACCTTATTTTTACCATAATTTAGCATTAAAATGGTGGAAGGAGTTATACGGACCAGTGTCCAAATTCTTCATTTAATCCACACATTGACACATTTAATTCACCAACGCAGCAAAGGCAATAAAAACAACAATTGAAAAATCGGTGTCAAAAAAAATATTGGCATCAAATAGAATATTGGCATGAAATAAAATATTGGCATCAAATACCGTATTTCCTTGAATTAACCCCCCCCCCCGGGTGTCTATTACTTTGCCAGAAATTTTTCGAAATCCCAGTGCTAAATTGTTTTTGTATTAACGTGTTTCCCAGATAACAAACCGCACAAACGTTCTCTATACACCAAATTTGGGGGCGGTATTTCGAGGGGGGGGGGGTTATAAATTCATAGGGCAAATATTGAGGGGGGAGGCTATTTCAAAAAAATACGGTATAAAAACGGATGTGTCGAAGTCCGCCTCTTCGGCCGCGGATGACATTTCAATGTTTTTTTGTTACGTTTCGCTTTTTCATACGCGCCGCATATCAATTGTCGCTTTATTTAGCATGTTGAACTGTTTTGTTGCCTTGAATTGCCTGAAAAATTCGAAAACTATTTTCGAATTTTTGAATTTTCGAATTTTCGAATTTTTTGAAAAATAAATCGATTTTTAAGTGTTTTTTCTAGGGGTAAAATAAAAATTCGAAAATTCTGAAAAAATTCGAAAATTCGAAAA
The DNA here is from genome assembly GCA_964036195.1 of Sphaerolaimus hirsutus. Lineage (NCBI taxonomy): Eukaryota > Metazoa > Nematoda > Chromadorea > Monhysterida > Sphaerolaimidae > Sphaerolaimus > Sphaerolaimus hirsutus. Next base: position 458,459 of record OZ038458.1, read on the forward strand.
TGTTTTCGAATTTTCGAATCTTTTTTGGCCATCGTTACTTCTCATAAGTAAGTACCTAAATATGAGTTTTTGGTGAACTCATTTAAAAATTTCGAATGACATTCCAGTTGTTGTCTTTGGACACTGGAATTGTTGTCCATCAACTACAGTTCACGGAAAGTAAAAATTCTTAATTAGGTAACTCAATTCCAGTTAAGACTTCATTTGAGTTTACAAATTTTTACACAAAAATCTCACCCTCAAACCAGTGCGTGCAGCGACAACCCCCCCCCCCCAGTGGCCGGACCCCAAGTGCGTCTGGTGGCGTGCGCGCGGGGGGAGCGTCCGCACGACGGTCTGCTCGCGCTGGCCGACGCGTCGCCCAACAAGCTGCCCAGCGTGCACCACACCGCCAACCACGTGGTGCCCGACGCCAGCGCTAGGACCCCGGTGTGAGTGCAGTTTAACGATGGCAAACCCTCTGAAAAAAGTATTTAAATTTTTAAGTGTTTTTCCAAACTGAATTTTCGAATTTTCGAATTTTTCCTCAAATTAATTTTCGAATCTTTTGGACAATTTTCGAATTTTTTGGCTAGTTTTTGAATTTTTTCAAATAATTTTCAAATTGAAGCTTTAAAAACAGTATTTGGGCTGTTTTCATGTTTGGATCACTTTTTTAAACTAACTGTATTTGTTGGAAATACCCCCACCCCTCTGTGAATAAGCCCCTTCCACTCTGAAAAAATGAGCATCCACTCTGAAAAAATAAACCCTCTGAGTGGGTATTTCGAGAAAATACAGTATTTTCACTGTAATTTCGTTTAGTTTAGTAAATTAATATGTTTGACATTTTACATGACTCTTGACACTTTGCATGACATTTGACATTCTACAGGACATTTTACAGAATCTGGAATGGAACTGAAATCGGCAACTGACGGACTTGTCGGTCAGCGCTCTTATTCAACAACTTGCAACAAAAACTCAAGACCAATTTTTTTGATGGAGTGGTGTCTGTTTTAGCAGAAGTAGCTCAACCACTCAGCAAGAGTATGCTGGGTGCATTCCTCAACGGATCTGCCAGGTCCACTGCGGACACCATTTCAACGCTTTTTTGACGCTTTTCTTCTTTACATTTCTATTTTTCAGACGCACCTCATATCAATAGTTGATTAAATTATCACATTCAACGTAAGAGTTCGTTTTGTGGTCTCCAATTTCCTGAAAAATTCGAAAATTATTTTCGAATTTTCGAATTAATGAATTTTCGAATTTTTTGAGAAAAAAATCGATTTTTAAGTGTTTTTTCCAGGGGTGAAAAAAAATTCGAAAATTCGAAAATGTTTTTGAAATTTCCCGTCCTTTTTTTGCCAGCGTTAGTGCAGTTACCGTATATCGTCAAATACGTCCCAAGGGGAAAAGGAAAGGAGAAGAGGAGAAATGAGAAGTGTAAAGAAAGGAAAATGTAAAGCAGAGGAAACATTTTACTTCTCACTTCTCACTTTACATTTCTTTTAACCTTGTATAATATTTACTTCTCACTTCCAGAATGTTGTTTACTTCTCCACCCGCAAAACCAACCCCCGAGCTGCCACAGGCCCCGCCCCCTCTCAGCAAAGCGCCACCAGCCGCCGGCAAACGTAACCAAGCGCAGCAGCCGTCGAGCATCGCCGCCCTGCCGCCGATGCCGATCGCGAACGCCACCCGGCACAAGGGCGACACCAGCGTCAACTTGCGCAAGGGCGACACCGGCAGCAGCGTCAACGCGCACAAGGGCGACACCAGCGGCAAGAGGGCGCAGGCGATTGCTGCCAATAAAAGAATTGTGTCGCCGGCGAAGAAAAGGAAGTCTGTGAAGGGCAAGCGTGAGTGGGGATAGGTTTTTTTGAATTATAGGATAAATAGGTAGGTACAGTTTTGAAACAGACACATAGAAAAACAACTGCTTGTTCTGAAACCAGAATAAACAATAGCTTTAAAGGGCATTTCAGTTTTATCCACAAAAGGGAAACCTTTATCCAAATCATAGATAAGTCCCATTCTGTTTATCTAACGGACTGTGTTTCTGATGTTGCCCAAATACAAGATATTGAACCTAAAAACATTTAAAAAACGAACATCTCCAATCCAAACTATACTCATAACAAATACTCAGCGCAAAAGTCAAGTAACAGCCAAAATGGCAGTGACCGGAGCGAAGCCACAACAAAAACGGCGGTGCTAGTAGATGCAAAGGATCTAAACGTGGCTGCTTCGAAAATTCAAGCTGGGGTTAGGGGAATGGCAGCTAGGAAGCAATTGAAAGGTGAGTTCCTACTTTACTGTAAAATATTCTATAACATTTGTTGATAAAATGTCTGTCTTTTTGACTATACTTTTCACATGACTTATGACCATCCGGTGCACTTGCGGAATGAGCAGAAATTTCTCAATGTAAAAATACTAAAATTTCGGTCCAAAATCTATGCACGGCGTGGCGGGTTTGATTAGAGCACTAGCACTAAATTTAACTATCACATTAAAATAGCGGAATTTGAGTTGATAAAGCGAACTCGAAATTCAGCTGAAAACGAGGCGGCGCAAAAAATCCAGCAGTTTGTGCGCAAGAAAAAGACACACGCCGAGGGGCGGCACTATAAGCTAGAAGGTGAATGCTCCACGGGCTTGAATGCTACTCCCATTCCATACAGTCTGCGCAGGGCACCCTAACAAACAACCCTACCTAACAATACCTAGATATACCGTATTTCCTCGAAATATACGCCTCGTTTAACCCCCCCCAAAAAAAAAAAAAAATTCTCACTTTGAAACAATCACCACCCGGGGGTATTTCCAGGAAATACGGTATCCAAATACGATATTTCCAAATCAAATTTTCAGGAAACGTTGAGTTAGTTTTTTTACTTATTTTACGCTGCGTAAAGGGTGAGTAAACGTAAATACCAGTAAATACTCAGGGAAAACGTAAATGCATTAAAAAATTAAAATGCCATTTTTGCAGCCATTTCAATTCGTTTGAATAGGTAGTTGTTGCTTTTTGTCCACCCAAAAAATTTCAATTACGTTTTCTGTACTCGCGTAAATTCAAAAATTACGCAACAAGGTATTTTGGGGTTTTTTTGGAGGAAACGTAAACGTATTTACTCAGTACTCGAGTGAATACGTATTTTTTCAGTAAACGTAAATACGTTTCAACAACTACATTTCACACAGGCGTATTTACACTGACTAGGTATTTTATAAACGAACTATGTATTTATCCAATTCACGAACCAATCGTCGTGTCATAAGATAAGACACATTCACACATATTGTGAGAAAGTTTGCCTGTTTTTAAATTGATCCATACAAAAAAGCGTAAAAGCGGACTAAGCATTCAAGCCTTTACGGTAGCTTGCATTGCATGAATAAATGGTGCATGCCAGCCATTGTGCTTCCATCTTTCCCGTGAGAAACTCTTTCCTGAATGTTCTGTGACAGTATACACGAGCTTTTGATATCACGAATGTTTAAATATGTTCAAGAAATTTGTCCAGAATATGTCCACAGACTAACTGAGGCTAAAACCCGATGGGTTATGGTAGAAGTGGGACAAGTGAGGAGACCAAAACCCATTGGATTAAAGTCTCACTTGTATCAACGACTCGCGAAATTTCAAGAATATCTCGACAAATGTGGGCTTTTGGGACATAAATATTTACGCATTTGTAATGTCCTAGGTAGGGTTCGAACGATATGACTTTTCGATATCGATATTCGATATTTTTTCAAAATTTTCGATATCGATATTCGATGTTTTTTCAAAATTTTCGATATACATATTCGATATTCGATATTAAAAAATGGTCGATATCCAATATTCGATATTCGATACGATATATCGTTTGAACCCTGGTCCTAGTTTCTTGTATACTGCTTTCAATCCCTTCACCATATTTTCGGTCTGTTCATCACACCACAAAGAGAAATATCCCAACATTTTCCCGCACACTTTTCCCACTTCAGGTAAAGTGTCAGCCAATCAGCACAAAGCAAAAACAACACACCACCGCCGGAAAAGTGTCAAAAATAAAATTAGGAGAAAAAACATTCACTACCATAATCCACCGAATCAAAAAGAACAGGAAATTCAAATGGAACCGTGCATGTATGAATCTTCTGCGAGCATACTACAAAAAGTTTTCAGACAGTGGAAGGAACAGACAATGAGACGCAGAATTAATAGCATGGGTTTGTTCAGGAAAAAATTGATGTTTTTCTGGGATATAAATATACAGTGTCAAGTGTTCTAAACATATAAATATACAGTGTCAAGTGTTCTAAACATATAAATATACAGTGTCAAGTGTTCTAAACATATAAATATACAGTGTCAAGTGTTCTAAACATATAAATATACAGTGTCAAGTGTTCTAAACATATAAATATACAGTGTCAAGTGTTCTAAACATATAAATATACAGTGTCAAGTGTTCTCAAATATCTCTCAAAAATAAAACATTATAAAATCTCACTGAAAAAAGATAATAACAATATTTAAAAACAATATAACATTTCTCATGAAATAAATACAATTAAATCTGTCCGAAGAAACTGGAGAAAATATAAATAAATAAATAAATTTATAATGTAAGCATTTTTTATCTACCGGTAAATCTCTCGAGATTTTTGGAACGCATACAGTCGATAGTTATATTTTCAGGCGACAATGATTCTATAGTTCCTTTTGGGGCATGGGGGTTCTTTTTTCTCCACTCACAGCGGGGAGGGGGGTGATTTAATTGAAGGACCCCCCCCCCCCACCGCACAGTGAACTCAGTTGGGGAGGCAGCAGCAAACCGAGCAGCCACCAAAATCCAGTCATATTGGCGCGCCTACAAATGCCGCACCGCATACGTCGATTTGGCCACTGCAAACAGAAAACTTAGGGCCATTGACGCTACCACCGCCAGGGAGCAGATTCAATTAGGGCGTATGGTGCTCGTAAGGCGCCCTACATGCGAGTAGGCGCTGCACTTGTGCATATTTGTTTTGCATCAGTTTTGCACAATATACTTTAAAACCTGGAAATAATACAATTTTCCGTAACTTTTTATTTTTGTTTCAGCTTTAATTCGTCGTTATGATGTACGTAAATGCCCGTCATGCGCACGACTCCTGTGCTCACTGGCGTGTAGGGCGCCTTAAGTTCGCGCTTTACGCTCCAATTGAATCTAGCACCAGGAGGGCAAGTGTTGCTATTCAGGCAGCTTTTAGGGCGTTCAGGGCAAGGAAAGAAATGCGACAGTTTAGGTGCCCTGGCAGCGTGCCACATTCCGCATGGAGTTATTCGGTCGCTAGTGAGTAGAAGTCGTTTTAGATACGCCAAATATTTGGAAATCAGAGAAAAAATTTGATTTTTTTTACATGCATTAAGCGGGAATTAGAGCTCAGCGTCGATTCGACGTGAAATGATGACGTGAAATGACGTCGTGAAATTAATTACACGAGTGTGGATCATGCTACGGGTCTACAATTTTCTAAGGATAATATATGAATCAATACCTTAATCGTGTCCAATACTGAGTGTTATCAGCCACAACTAGAGCGAATTGAAAAATTCAATTTTTATCATTTCACGTCATCATCATTTCACGTCACAGTGTCAGGGAACAACTTGACATTTCACGTCAGACTGCTGCTTGCAATAGTCTGACGTGAAATGTCAACTTGTTCCCTGACACTGTGACGTGAAATGATGATGACGTGAAATGATAAAAATTGAATTTTTCAATTCGCTCTAGTTGTGGCTGATAACATTCAGTATTGGACACGATTAAGGTATTGATTCATATATTATCCTTAGAAAATTGTAGACTCGTAGCATGATCCACACTCGTGTAATTAATTTCACGACGTCATTTCACGTCGTCATTTCACGTCGAATCGACGCTGAGCTCTAATTCCAGCTTAACTATTTTAAAACTTTAAAACTGATCTCTCGACAGTTGCAAATTTTATACGGTAAACATTAGTCGGTTTTTTCTTAGAGATTGAAATTCCTTTATCCTATCTTTGCACAATGTTACCGTGGCTTGGCTCTACCCCTGTCTGTGCATGTCATTTTTTCACGTGGGCCCAAATTCAATTTGAACGTAAGGCGCCCGAAACCCGGGTATGAAATTGTACACGAATGTGTGGAACGGATGTGCACAATTTCAGCACCATGTCGGGCGCTTTACGTGCGGTTTACGTTAGAATTGAATCTGAACCCAGGTCCTTTCTTCCACACACCCTTTTTGTGATTTTCTCCTTGATCTGTCGCTGTTCCACTTAACTGGAAAAACCTAAATCGTGACCAAAATAGTGATTGCAAATGTTGTTCACCCTTCATCTTACATTAAAATTTTCACCTCTCCCCCCCAAAATACTCAAAATGTGAGTTACAAAATAATCCATTTCAGGGGCAGATGATGCCACTCGACTGGAGCAGGAAGAAAAGGCAGCTGTGTCCATCCAGGCGGGCATCAGGGGCTATCTGACCAGGTGCCACTCCCGGACCCTGTAAAATGTCCTGCAAAATGGCAAATCTTACATTGCAAAGTGTCTCAAATCATGTAAAACATTATACCAAGCAAAATGTCAAGTGTCATCCAAATGACTTTCATGACTTTTTATACTTTGCATGACATTATGACATTTGACATTGTTCAGAACATTTTCCAGGGTTTGGGAGTGCCCCCAGGAAACACCTGCGCAACCAGGAGCTCAGGGGCAGGCAGCAGACTCCTTTCAATGCTGGTGGGTGGTTTTTCACATTTGGATGGGTCATATTCCGATAAATAGATATTGCATTTATCCAAAAACAAGCTCTAAATTCCATCAACCTCAGCCAAGACAATATCCAGGGAGGGGGTGCTGCAGCCCCCCCCCCCTTCACAGGCGAGTCTGAAAACACCAATGAAATGCACCTCCCCCCCATTTTTCGCACCCTGTAAAAAGACACCACCCACTCAAAAATCCTGGATCCATGCCCGACCTAGCCTAAAATCTGCCTCAGAAGACAGCGTGTCGTTGGAATCGCACGACGACGGCGCGGACGAATCTCCACCGACTTTGCACTCGAATTCCGCTGGCAAAACACAGGCGGCCAGCTCGCCCGTGGCGCATGTTTGTGGGGGATTTCGTTGAAAGTGTACATGTGTATGGTTTGTATTTAGGTACTCTAATTAGCCATAGAGCAATTGAATAGTGAGCATAAAATAATGTGTCTTTTTCGCCGCGACAAATCGGCCTGTGGTAAAATTATTTTCAACAGAACTCGTCACATTTCATTTTCTTCATCAATTTATGGTATATTCCAATTCATATTTACGTGATACTCTGCCCTCGCACTGATTTATGTCTCGTGTTGGAAGCATGCCAATGATTATTAAATCATGTGATTTCCGTAAAAATATGAGAAAAAAATTCATCGATGTGAATATGTTAATGAATAACATTATAACAACAATCAATTTTGATCACAAGCCATTCAAACCCAAAACACCACCGCAGACCTCGCCCGGAGCGGAGCACAAGCCCTACACAGTGCTAGTCTACACGGGGAACAGATGGGGCGCGGACACTGACGCCGACCTGTACGTGCAGCTGGAGGACGACAAGGGCAAGAGCACTAAGAGACTGTGCTTGAAGCAGGATATGAATGATGTCAAGTTTGCTCAGAACCAGGTTACTGGCATCATCTTATATTATATAGTCCGCGGAGTGCATGTTATGCATATTCTGAAGGAAATAATCCATTCTCCATCATGACATCATCGTTAATAAAATCAAACTCTTTATGTTTAGGAATGTACATTCATCGAATGGGTGTATTTATTCACTACAGCAAAAGCGACACTTTCAAGTGGCTTGGGTGACTCTTGTATGCAACCCTGCCTTTTTCATTTTCAATGTTTGTTTTTCCTTTTTGTCAAGTACATGCATAAGTGTGTAGGTAAATACTTACACGCTCGTGTGTGTTCTAGCGTGTTATCAACTAAGATGTAAGTCATTTTGGACACATATATGCAGGGCTGCAGAATTATACTCCAGCAATATGATACTAAAGCCGGAATTACAGCTCAGCGGCGTTTGACGTGAAATGATGACGTCGTAAAATTGATTACATCAAAATAGACAAAGGTACAGCATTGAAATTTCAGAATTAGATAGTTCTAGTAATTGTGTGTAATGTCCCAAAAAAAATTTATCAAATAATTATTATTTAAGTAGTTATTAATCTAACGTCAAAATTTTTTGGTGACATAAAATGTTTGACATGAAATGTTGACGTAGAATGTGTAAATTTTCACGTAAAATTAATAACTTATAAAATAATAATAATTTTCTTAATTTTTAGGACATTACACACAATTACTAGAACTATCAAATTCTGAAATTTCAACGCTGTACCTATGTCTACTTTGATGTAATCAATTTTACGACGTCATCATTTCACGTCAAACGCCGCTGAGCTGTAATTCCGGCTTAATGCACACAGATTTTTTTTTTACATTGGCAGCGTAATGCAACATTCACATGGTTTTTATGTGATGGAAATGTTTAGGTTGAGAAAATGGCTCAAAATTCCAATTTGATGAGAAAATGCATTGTTGTAAAACCTTTAAGTGGACAAAAACAACTGTTTCCATAATTTTACAATACTCACATTACATAGCTTTGTTGGCACGCTGATAGTATCAACTGTCAATGCATAGTGTCAAATCAAGACACTGGAATTGACTCAATATTTATAACACAATATGAAAGGATACATTTAGGTGGACACATTTGATCTGGACTGCGAGCAGCTGGGCACCCTGCGCAAGCTAATCATTGGGCATAAAGCAAATGGATACGGTCTGTTTGTGGCTGGTGGGAATGGATATAATGTTGTATATTCAGTTTTCCAAATGTATGAAATGTGCCTATGGCCTACACACACTAGTTTTCAAATGAGACTTTGAAATTTCACAAATCAGCTTGAATGCATTTGAATTTATGGGAATGTATCATTTTTATCCCAAGACTGGAGTTGACACACATCTCATTTCAGTAAACTCAAATGCATTCAAAACTAATCTATAAGTGTTAAAAATTTCAGTTGACATTCAGGTGCGGGTATATTCATTGATCGAGTTTTGGTAGTGGACAGTGCCCAACAGCAGCAGTATGTGTTTTTCTGCAACAAGTGGCTGGATGCTGGACAGGTGGATGGAAAAATTGAAAGGACGCTAACCACTGCAGGTGACTTTTTCAAAGTCTCTATATTGACTAGCGGGATACATTCTCAACCTTCAGTCCGCTTTTCTGGTACACTTTCACACATACGAATGCATATTTTGCAATGGACTTCCGCTACAAAAATTGCAGTGAAGTGATTGGCACTCAGTTTGCACAATCAGATTATTTTTATTTGTTTTGAGCATACATTTTTTACTGGAGCATTCTTTAAATGTGGATACACCTGCAAATATCAGCAAAGGTTTTCAATGTATGCAAAGTTTGATGTTCGCAACGCTACACACAGGTTACTGCGCTTTGGACAACCCGATATCTTCACCAAGCGAGGAGCAGACACCCTCCACTAGTGAGTTACAGTCAGCCCCAAATATTCAGAAAACTTAAACCACAATCTGAACCAAAAAAGCCCATTGCTCACATCCTTCAAACATTCAAACCTCCAACCACCGCAGAAGGTCACTGGATTCTGCAACTGCATACGGTCGCTTGGGGCGGCGCGCAGCCGCAGGGGGACACTCTGTTGGCCGACACGGTGGCCTTGACTGCGTTCGGCACCCTCGCCACCTCTGACAGCGTGCTGGTCACCAGCGAGGGGTTGGCCCAGCCCGACAATGAGTGTGGGCCGTTTCAGGTCGGTTTGTTTAGAGTGGGTGTAGTACGTGATGTAGCGCAGGGACTTTGACGGTAGGCGGAAAAAGCGCCGTGGAGTGTCAACAGTTTTGTAAAATGCCATGTAAGATGTCAAACCGTCTTTTATTTTTTTACTGGTCGTTCTACATTTTTCATAACTTTTTATATGACTTTTGACATTTTCCATCACATTTTTACATGACTTTTGACACTTTCATGACATTTGACATTTTACAGGGTCCGGGACTGCCCCTGGTGTGATAAAATCTCACACATTCAAACTTCCTCGAAAATGCCAGGTGGACTTCGGCCCAATCGGCGAACTGATCAAACTGCGTCTCGAGTGCGGCTCATCATCTGAACCTGCCGCCGGAGCGGCAATTTCAAAGGGCGGCGGCGCGGTTTCGTGCCGCCTGTCGCACGTGGACATGCGCGACGCGGACAGCGGCGAACAGTGCCGGCTGCTCGTCGACGAGACGTTCGGCCGCGGCGCCGACGCTAAGCAGCCCTTTGTGGAGCTGCCCGTGATCAGACCCATGATGGATCCCTTGCCAAGTGGGCGGGGGGGTGGGTACCTGGATTGAGTTGGATTGGGACGTAAAGTAGTATTCGTTCGAAACTTGCAAATTGAAATTGAGATGAAACGACATTTTCGCGGTGAAAATGGAAAGTTTTGACGCTGCCTACGTCAGTATCGGCACACCTGGGGATGCGCTTAACCAAACAATACAGAAAATTTGCCAATAATTATTTTTAAAAACAATTTTAATTTTTGTAAATATCGTAAATACTCATCGTAAATTGTACGGAGCCCGAAAAAGTTCAGTGAACTCAATTTCAGGCTGCAGCACAAATGTTTCTCAATATCACAAAAGTGAAATTTATTCAAGACAGCAGGAATATCTTTGTTTCAAATACCCTGCTGTGTTTGAGGAAAGAAGTCTCATTCACACATTTTAAACATTGCAACGATACAGGGTCATCGGCCAACTACCCTCATTTAATTATTTTCGCCAAAGTAACAAATCTAACAATAATGATTCCTATCCAAAACCATCCCATCACATTTTCCAGCAATGTCGTACACGTGCAAAATCAGCTGCTCTGAAAGCGACGCAAATTCCAACAAAAATGGCTACATTATGCTGGTGGGAGAAGTGGGCATATCTGGCAGTGTGCCAATAACGTTCAAATGCAACAAGAAGGGTGTCATTGAACAAACTATTCGGTGTGTATCTTTGGGAAGGCTGAAACATGTACTCCTGTGGCAGCAGGCAGACGATTTGAGTAGGTTTTTCATTTGAGTCATTCGTTACAGCAAAAAATGGGTGCGTGATGTGCCGTGAAGTAGCGTGAAGCGGCCTCTGTGAAGACACTTCTACACGATTCACGGAATTTAAAGTGAAGTGTCTTCCTTTCACGTTCTTTCACCTTTCTTTCATTTCATTACGATGATCAAACTTCGTAAAGCGTGCTTTCCAAACAATGTTGTCATACTTGGCATACTTTTGAAGGCGCTGTGGTGAGGCATCGGCAGCTACAGTGAAAGGTGTTCATGCCATTACTGTGAACACACTTACCGACACTTCACGAATCATCACACACCATTTTTGCTGTGGGCTGTGGTCATTGGCGTCATTTCCTCTGGCGTCAGGTGCCATTTTTTGGGTGACACTTTGACGCCAGAGGTAATTGGTGCTCTATGCCATTTTTCCTGCTCTTTTCACACAGTCTCTCAATAGACTCATCAAAGTCGCCGCTCTCCACCCATCAACGCAGGCACGAGCACGAGCACGGGCATGGCGGCGCTGCAGGACATCTACGACAAGCACGAGGTGCCTCTGCGCGCCGGCGAAGACAACCACATGCTGGCGCAGGTGCCACTCCCAGACCTGTAAAATGTCCGGTAGAATGTCAATAGTCATGCAACGTTTCTAAAGTCATGAAAAATGCGCTGCAAAGTGTCTAAAGTCAGGTAAAATATCATGAAAATCGCAAACTGCCAGTAAAAAGCTTTCGTTTCCCATTTTATGGGGCGTTTTACATGATTTTTGACACTGCATGACATTTGACATTTTACAGGACATTTTACATCACTTTTGACACTGCATGGCATTTGACATTTTACAGGACATTTTACATCAGTTTTGACACTGCATGGCATTTGACATTTTACAGGACATTTTACATCACTTTTTACACTTTGCATGACATTTGACATTTTACAGTTCATTTTACCTGACTGTTAACACTTTGCCTGACATTTGACTTATTCCAGTGCATTTCACATGACTTTGACCCTTTGCATGATATTTGACATTTTACAGGGCATTTACAGGGTCTGAGAGTGCCCCCAGGGCGAGCAGTTGAAGGTGCTGGTAAGAGAAAGCATGCACGCTCCATACAGATACATTTTTGGTGGAGACCAGTGCAGATTGGTGGAGCCAGATATGGAAGGCTTTGTCTGTGTTAAGATGGGTGTTCAAGGTTGGTCTGCTGTTTTTGAGGATTGAGTGTGATAATTGTGTTTATGTATTGGATGGTGTGGACAGTTTTTGATTTTGATGGTAACTCAGCAAAAGATGACCATTGTACAGCAGCATGACCTGCACGAAAATATACAATTAAATGTCAAATGTCAGATAAATTTACCATGTGATGTACAATGTCAAATGCCTGGTATATTCGGCGGACATGATACTCTGCCCTCGCACTCATTTATGTCTCACGTTGGAAGCGTGCCAACGATGATGAGCATGCGATTTTCGTGTAAAAGATGAGAAAATCAATGTTATGAATGAGTCAACGTATAGCGTTATAACAGCGATGACTTTTTCAACTTTTTTTTAACAAAAATCGCATGCGTAAAAAAATCGTTGGCACGCTTCCAGCGGGAACCATGCGTGCAGGGTGTAAAGTAGCTGGAATATATCAAAACATATACAATTGTGAAAGAATTGCGTGCTAGGTATGCCTAATGTAAAAGATAGGACACACAATAACAGGCATCATTGTGCCCAATTCGTGTGTGTTTTTGCACACAATGCAGTCACTATTTATTAGTACAAATGCCCTTTACAAACACGATCCACAATCTTGACAAACAGGGTTAGTAGATGGCAAAGTTGCTTCCCAAGAATGCAATTGCACATGTATAGGGGGTTGACTTGAGTTTTTAGGGGCTGAGTTTACAATTCAGGGTTGAGTTGATGGGTGTTTATAAATTAGGGTTGAGTTGACAGAAGTTTAAAAATAAGGGGCTGTTGACACAAGTTCACAAATTAGAGGCCGAGTTTATGGGAGTTGAGTTGATGGGTGTTTGCCAAATTAGGGGCTGAGTTTATGGGAGTTAACAATAACATTACCATAATCCTTAAGTGAGGCCCCCGGGATTCCTTCTGATTGAACTGATTTCAAATTTAGGTTTCTGATTGCACTGATTTGATATATGCACTCCATTGACACTACATTACCATAACCCGTTAATGAACCCATGGGGCCAAATACTTTCAATTTGAGAAATGATGCATTTTTGGGTTTCTGATTGCACTCATTTGAAATATGCACTTCATTTTGACACTACATTACCATAACCCTGAAAATGAACCACTGGGGCCAAAAACTTTCAATTTGTGAAATGATGCATTTTTGGGTTTCTGATTGCACTGATTTCAAATTTGGGTTTCTGATTGCACTGATTTGATACATGCACTCCATTTTGACACTACATTACCATAACCCTCAAAATGGACCCATGGGGTTAAATACTTTCAATTTGAGAAATGATGCATTTTCGGGTTTCTGATTGCACTCATTTGAAATATGCACTTCATTTTGACACTACATAACCATAACCCTAAAATGAACCCCCTGGGCCAAAAACTTTCAAACCATAAAATGATGGATTTGTGGGTTTCTGAGTGTAGCGATTTGAAATATGCCCAGGGCTTAAAAAATTAGAAATTGTGAAATGATTCAATGTGGGTTTCTAATTGCACTGATTTGAAATATGCACTCTGTTTTGACACTACATAACCCTGAAAACTACATAACCATAACCCTGAAAATGAACCTCTGGAGCCAAAAACTTTCAATTTGTGAAATCATTCATTTTTGGGTTTCTGATTGCACTGATTTCAAATTTGGGTCTCTGATTGCACCAATTTGATATATGCACTCCATTTTGACACTACATTACCATAACCCTAAAAATGAACCCATGGGGCCAAATACTTTCAATTTGAGAAATGATGCATTTTTGGGTTTCTGATAGCACTCATTTGAAATATGCACTTCATTTTGACACTACATTACCATAACCCTAAAATGAACCCCCTGGGCCAAAAACTTTCAAACCATAAAATGATGGATTTGTGGGTTTCTGAGTGTAGCGATTTCAAATATGCCCAGGGCTTAAAAAATTAGAAATTGTGAAATGATTCAATGTGGGTTTCTAATTGCACTGATTTGAAATATGCACTCTGTTTTGACACTACATAACCCTGAAAACTACATAACCATAACCCTGAAAATGAAGCTCTGGAGCCAAAAACTTTCAATTTGTGAAATCATTCATTTTTGGGTTTCTGATTGCACTGATTTCAAATTTGGGTCTCTGATTGCACCAATTTGATATATGCACTCCATTTTGACACTACATTACCATAACCCTAAAAATGAACCCATGGGGCCAAATACTTTCAATTTGAGAAATGATGCATTTTCGGGTTTCTGAAAGCACTCATTTGAAATATGCACTTCATTTTGACACTACATTACCATAACCCTAAAAATGAACCCCCTGGGCCAAAAACTTTCAAACCATAAAATGATGGATTTGTGGGTTTCTGAGTGTAGCAATTTCAAATATGCCCAGGGCTTAAAAAATTAGAAATTGTGAAATGATTTGATGTGGGTTTCTAATTGCACTGATTTGAAATATGCAATCCATTTTGACACTACATAACCCTGAAAACTACATAACCATAACCCTGAAAATGAACCTCTGGAGCCAAAAACTTTCAATTTGTGAAATCATAAATTTTCAGGTTTCTGATTTCACTCATTTGAAATATGCACTTCATTTTCACACTACATTACCATAACCATAAAAATAAACCCCCTAAGCCAAAAACTTTCAAATCATAAAATGATGCATTTGTGGGTTTCTGATTGTAGCGATTTCAAATATGCACTCCATTTTGACACTACATTACTAAAACCCTGAAATTGAACCCCTAGACCCAAAAATTTCTTATTGTGAAATGATGCATTTTGCAGGTTTCTAATTGCACTGATTTGAAATGACTCAATTTCAACTCTACATTACTGTAAGCCTTAAATTGAACCCATGGGGCTAATAAATTAGAAATTGTGAAATGATGCATTTGTGGCTTTTTGATTGCCTTGATTTGAAATATGCACTTCATTTTGACACTACATTACCATAACCCTGAAAATGTACCCCCAGGGCCAAAAATTTTCAAATCATAAAATGATGTGTTTGTGGGTTTCTGATTGTAGCGATTTCAAATATGCACTCCATTTTGACACCACATTACTAAAACCCTGATAATGAACCCCTGGGCACAAAAACTTTCAATTTGTGAAATGATGCATTTGTGGGTTTGTTATTGCACTGATTTGAGATGTGCACTCCATTTCTACTCTACATTACCATAACTTTTTAAGTCTAACCCCTGGGGCTAAAAAATTGAAAATTGTGAATTGATGCATTTGTGGATTGATGATAGTGATTTTTTGAAATATTCATACCATTTTCCAAATTAGGGGCTGAGTTTACAGGAGTTTCCAAACTAGGGGCTGTGTTTACAGGATTTAGAGGGGGTCCCCATGGGGTGCCATTTTTGGGGGGTCTCCAGGGGGTGCCATTTTCTGGAGGTACATATGGGGGTGCCATTTAAAGGGGGTCCACATGGGATGCCATTTTTTGGGTGGTCCCCAGGGGTGCCATTTTTTGGTGGTCCTCAGGGGGGTGCTATATTTTTTTTTGCGGGGGGGGTCCATATGGGGTGCCATTTTGAGAGGGGTCCCCAGGGGGGTGCCATTTTTGGAGAGTCCCCAGGGGGAGCCAACTTTGGGTGGGTCCCCAGGGGGGTGCTATATTTTTTTTTGCGGGGGGGGTCCATATGGGGTGCCATTTTGAGAGGGGTCCCCAGGGGGGTGCCATTTTTGGAGAGTCCCCAGGGGGAGCCAACTTTGGGTGGGTCCCCAGGGGGTGCCATTTTTGTGGGGGTTCCTAGGGGGTGCCATGTTTGGGGGGTACCCAGGGGGTGCTATTTTTGGGGGGTCCCAAGGGGGTGCCATTTTTGGGGGGTCCCTAAGGGGTGCCATTTTCTGGTGGTCCTCAGGGGGTGCCATATTTGTGGGGCCCTAGGGGGTCCCACTTTTGGGCGGTTCCCAGGGGGTGCCACTTTTGGGGGGTTCCCCAGGGGGTGCCATTTGGAGGGGGGTCCCCATTGGGGTGTCAGTTTTTGCAAGCCTCTGAGAAGTGGGTACCTAAAGCAGGATTCTCTCCAACCTTCAGTTGGGTTTTGTAGAGTCCCCAGGGGGAGCCAACTTTGGGTGGGTCCCCAGGGGGTGCCATTTTTGTGGGGGTTCCTAGGGGGTGCCATGTTTGGGGGGTTCCCAGGGGTGCTATTTTTGGGGGGTCCCTAAGGGGTGCCATTTTTGGGGGGTCCCTAAGGGGTGCCATTTTTTGGTGGTCCTCAGGGGGTGCCATATTTGTGGGGCCCTAGGGGGTCCCATTTTTGGGCGGTTCCCAGGGGGTGCCACTTTTGGGAGGTTCCCCAGGGGGTGCCATTTGGAGGGGGGTCCCCATTGGGGTGTCAGTTTTTGCAAGCCTCTGAGTAGTGGGTACCTATATCAGGATTCTCTCCAACCTTCAGTTGGGTTTTGTGGTTCTCTACAATTTATACCACAAGGATTTACAAACACAAAAAAAACAGCAAAGCACAAATGTAACCAATTGAAGATTACAACAAAGTTTGACACCTTGCAAAAACCACACTATCATATCACAAAACCTATACCACACAGAATGCACAGGGTCCCCAGGGGGGTGCCATTTTTGGAGAGTCCCCAGGGGGAGCCAACTTTGGGTGGGTCCCCAGGGGGTGCCATTTTTGTGGGGGTTCCTAGGGGGTGCCATGTTTGGGGGGTCCCCAGGGGGTGCTATTTTTATGGGGTCCCAAGGGGGTGCCATATTTGTGGGGCCCTAGGGGGTCCCATTTTTGGGCGGTTCCCAGGGGGTGCCACTTTTGGGAGGTTCCCCAGGGGGTGCCATTTGGAGGGGGGTCCCCACTGGGGTGTCAGTTTTTGCAAGCCTCTGAGTAGTGGGTACCTATAGCAGGATTCTCTCCAACCTTCAGTTGGGTTTTGTGGTTCTCTACAATTTATACCACAAGGATTTACAAACACAAAAAGAACAGCAAAGCACAAATGTAACCAATTGAAGATTACAACAAAGTTTGACACCTTGCAAAAACCACACTATCATATCACAAAACCTATACCACACAGAATGCACAGGGTCCCCAGGGGGGTGCCATTTTTGGAGAGTCCCCAGGGGGAGCCAACTTTGGGTGGGTCCCCAGGGGGTGCCATTTTTGTGGGGGTTCCTAGGGGGTGCCATGTTTGGGGGGTCCCCAGGGGGTGCTATTTTTATGGGGTCCCAAGGGGGTGCCATTTTTGGGGGGTCCCTAAGGGGTGCCATTCTCTGGTGGTCCTCAGGGGGTGCCATATTTGTGGGGCCCTAGGAGGTCCCATTTTTGGGCGGTTCCCAGGGGGTGCCACTTTTGGGAGGTTCCCCAGGGGGTGCCATTTGGAGGGGGGTCCCCATTGGGGTGTCAGTTTTTGCAAGCCTCTGAGTAGTGGGTACCTATAGCAGGATTCTCTCCAACCTTCAGTTGGGTTTTGTGGTTCTCTACAATTTATACCACAAGGATTTACAAACACAAAAAGAACAGCAAAGCACAAATGTAACCAATTGAAGATTACAACAAAGTTTGACACCTTGCAAAAACCACACTATCATATCACAAAACCTATACCACACAGAATGCACACTGCACACCATCATACCAAATCGCAAACTGTCTACATTTTACTACCGAGTTTCATGCCCAACCATTTTACAGAAGTTTACAAAAATCCATTCCAAAACATTGCATCTTTGGTATTGGTCTTGTTATTGTTGGTAGATTACATACCGCATTTCAAAACACATGCCTAGCATGTGGGCAAACTTAACTAAAGTATCATATTTTCTCCAATGGTATTAATTGTAGAGAACCACAAAACCCGACCGAAGGTCGGAGAGAATCCTGCTAGTTATACAATATTTTGACAGGCATTTTGCATTTTAATTGACATTAACCAAATTTGTGTGACATTTTACATTACATTTTACTGGTGCTTCCGGTACCAAGAAATTTTTTTATAAGTGGTCAGTAATTTGAGAAATGGCAAATGAAAATGTGTAGAGGCAAGTAAAAAGTACAGAGAGAAGTAAATCAATGATATAACGCTCGCCGTTGCAGCCATGGAAGGTCTATCAACGAAACACAAAAAGGTGCCCACATCGAGCACTGGCACCATCATCAAATACAACGTTTCACTTTTGTCTGGGGAGCACAAAGATGCAGGCACTGATGGCAAATTGTGGCTGACTTTGTGTGATGCCAGTGGCAAAAATACCGCTGGCCCGGTATTGATTAATAGAGATAAAGCTATTGAGGCTGGAAAAATACAGAAATTTCAGGTTGGGGTCTTTTTGATGTTGCTTTTATAAGTGGGTTGCTTTTGGGTATTAGTAACCGTAAAATCCCTGGTGATTTTCCCTTTGCAGAGTAAAATTAATTTTAATTGCACCTGCGATATTTATCGTCCGACAGTTTACATGGCAGTTTGCAAGCTGCGGGAGTAGTCCAAAAATAAAAAAATGTAAAAATTCGAAATTTTCACTGTCAACGCGGCAGAATAAACAGCATATACCGTATTTGCTTGAATAGTTCCCCCCTCGAATAATTCCCCCCCCTCCGAATAATCCCCCCCCCCCGTAAGACGAGTGAGGGAATAATAATTCCCCCTTGAATAATCCCCCCTTTAAAGATTTGAGTAATATGTTGTACCTAATTTTAACAAAAATGACACGTTTTTGTGTTTATAAACAATATTTCATGAAATGAGTTGATAGAAACAGGCTTGAATACTTTGACGAAATAATAATTCCCCCTCTTGAATAATTCCCCGCTCGAATAGTTCCCCCTCAAAAATGTCTGACGAAATAATAATCCCCCAGGGGGATTATTCAAGCAAATACGGTAGAAACATTGAACATCCGAACAAATGCCTCGATAAAACCCATCTGAATCCTCACAGTTCCAAATCCACCCATAGGTCAGACTGCCGTTCATAGCGTTGGGGTACAAACTGCGGCTGCAGCTGGAGCACGACAACGAGTTGGCCGACGCGGGCACCAAGCGCGCGCCCGACGAGCCCGACTTGAACACGGCTTGCTACATTCGACGCATCGCCGTCGGGCAGAAGTTGGACCCGCCTGGCAGACACTGCTACAGGGCGCAGGTGCCACTGCCGGGCCCTGTAAAATGCCCTGTAGAATGGAAAATGTCACGCAAAGTGTTTTAAGTCATGGAGAATATCAAATGTCATGCAAAGTATAAAAGTCATGGAAAACGCCCGCGAAAATGGCAAACGTCCCAATGGCGTTTATTTACCATTTCACAAAACATTTTACAGGACTTTTGACACTTTACATGACATTTGACATTTTCCAGGGCCATTTATATGACTTTAGACACTGCATGATATTTGACATTTCACAGAGTAATTTACATGACTTTAGACACTGTGTGACATTTGAGATTTTGAAGGGCACATTACAGGGTCAGGGAGTGCCCCCAGGTGGAGATGTGGATCGACTGCGGCAACGTGGTTGAGATTCCCCTCGCGTGGCCAGACGTGCCCCCGGCCTCTGGTTGGTGCTTGTATACTCCAAGTGACTCCGTGGCGTGCACGTGCAGTTCGCGTTGGCAGTGAGCCAAGTTTGGGGTATTGATCGGACAGTTTTAAACGATTTTGAAAAAAATCTGATTTTGATAAAAATCAATTTAGAAAAAATTGATTTTAAAAAATCAAGGCTTTAAAAAAATTGATTTCTTTCCAACCTTAGTAAATCGCAATGACAATTAGCAGAAGAACCGCATTATTAACAACTGCTCCTTATCGATTTTTTTTCGTTTTCCGCTGAGATACATCAAACCCGCAATGCGCATGTTTCAAAACAGCTCGCATTTCTTAAAAACAACTCAAAGGCGCACTAGATTTGTCCTCACGGGACACACTAGGGTGTCAACAAAAACTTTTTGGCGGAAAACAGAAACGGAAACGGAAAAAAAATTTGCACTTGCCGGAAAATGGAAACGGAAACGGAAAAAATTTTGCACCTGCCAGAAAACGGAAAAATGAAAGGCCGGAAAACGGAAACGGAAACGGAAAAATTTGCTGAAATTATGCCGGAAACGGAAAAAATTTGCTGAAATTTTGCCTGAAACGGAAAAAATTGCAGTAATTTATCCAGAAATCAAAAAATTTGCAGAAATCTTGCTAGAACTAGAAACAATTCACATAATTGAGAACCTGCATGCATGTTTATCAGTTTGGTAGAAATAGAAAACAGGGAATTGAGCCAGAAAATGAAAAAAAGTTGGAAAAACAGACAATTGAGCCGGAAAATGGAAAAAAGGCGGAAAAACTGAAATTTTAGCCGGAAAACGGAAAATGAGCCGGAAAAACGGAAACGGAAAAAAAATTCAGCAGCCGGAAAACGGAAACGGAAACGGAAAAAAATTTGCCTGCGGAAAGCGGAAACGGAAAACGGACACGGAAAGTTGACACCCTAGACACATCTCACTGGCATATTCTTATTCTGTGCATGGTGAAAATCTCATGAATATGTTGTGGATGTTCAGAAGACTGTGGCCATGTCGAAGATGTTGTGAAAGCCGTGGAAGTGGACGTATGACGTCTGTATCTCACTCTGCAATCTCTGACCGCTACCGTTCACATGACCTCACAGATTAGAGGCTGATTAATTGACGTGACCTTCATACAGTTTTGGAACGATACACAAATAAGCATCAAATGTCAGAATCTTGAAGCGTTCCACAATCTTTTTGCTAAAATCTTATTGAAATTATTGTGCTATGAACTTTCTCATCCCAACAAAAACAACAAGAAAACTACCTATTTACCTACCTCAGAAAGAAAATCTTGAAAAACTTTTTCCTAACTACACCAATTGGTCTGAAAATTGGAATCCGGGTACTTTCCGACACGGACTTTCCAATGCTGTATAATTTGTGTTTTTATAGCTCATGGCGTGCAGGAGCTACTCTAGTTTTAAAATGTTCGAATTTCCGCACTTCGCTGGGTTTGAACATGTGATCCTGTACCATCTGCATTTTATGGGTTATCCTAATTCCACCGTGCCCCCCCCCCCTCACAGTGATCCTGTACCAAGTTTGGCTGGCCACCGATGAGGGGAGCGAAAGTCAACAGGGAACCCCCGTGGTTCAGTTGAAGCTGACTGGCAGCGCGGGCGACACTGGCGTCAGGAAAATTGTGCCGGGGGGTGATAAGGCTCTGGCGCCTGGAACTGTGAGTTGACTAGGGGACACTTCGAGATACTGTAAAATGCCCTGCAAAATGTCAATGTTTCTTTTATGTTTTACCGGTTATTAGCCATTTTACACGACTTTTTACAGTTAGCAAGCTTGACACTTAGCATCCAACAGGGTATTAGATTTCATTGCCTGTAACACTGTATTTACACGGTCCAGTAAAGTTTTCTTTACCAATCTAAAACTGCCTGTCTGTCTGTAAATTTTTGCTGCATCGTTTCCAGGGAGAGTTATTCAAGGGGGGGGGGGTATTTTTCCACACCTGGTGAGCATGGAGAGGTATGCAAGGGGGGGGGGAATTTGTTCGAGGATTTGAGATAGGTATATAAAATCCATAACCCCCCCCAGACAATCCCCTTCGACATAGAAGCGGTGAGTCTGGGCGACATAAGCCAGGCGCAAGTGAGTCTGCCCCCAGAGGAGGGCAGGGAGGGCGGGGAGGGCTGGTCGCTGGCAAGGCTCCAGGTACTGGACCCGGACAAGGCGCTCATGTATACCTTTGAGTGTGGATGGTTGGTGGGGGGCGTGTGTTTGGTTTTTTGGCTTACGCGTATGGCGGGCGTTTTTAAAAACGTTTAAAAATACGTTTTGTTTAAAAAAATGCAAGCATGAAAAACGGCCGCCAAAATTTTTAGTAGGTATTTCCTTATTCACTATTAGTATCTTGCAAATTATTTCAATTTCACGTATGAATTGACATTTCTGCTTGGTTCCATTGGTTTCTGTTGCATTTTTAGTGTCAACTTTCAATTTCGGTATGCTGCCATGTAGTAATAAGCCATACAGGGATCTCCAAATGGGGGTTAGGGGGGGGGGATTACCCCCGCTCCAAACCGCCCAGCTATCTATCCTAGTATTAGCATTTAAGTGACTAGAGAAGCGGCAATTTGTAAGTGAAGTGACAAAATGGATCAAGTGGATCAAAATGCTTGTCACTTACAAGGTTTAACTGTCACTTACACGGTTAACTGTCACTTGACGGGGGGGGGACTAAATTACATCGCAATAAGTCAGCAAAGTTTCTGACCTACCAATTCTACTGTCACCTGTCAACTGGCCATATAAAATCTAGTTTGCGAATGTCAACTCGACTGATGTGTTCATACGCAGCGTGCTCAAAGCGGATTCAAAAAACGATCAAGCGAACTGGGTGGAGCTCACGTTGGCTAGCGTAGAGGAGGCTTAATTGGATTGCCATTTGGCGGCCCGCACACTAGTTGACACGTGTGTCAACTTGTCTGTGTCAACTCAGATTATGGCTTCACGTGTCCCAGAGTGATCTCCAAATGCACATGTTGAGACGTTGAAAAAAAAAATTGCGGCAAGTGCATTGGAAGCTCGCTCTGCGACACGGGAAGCGGAAATCTGAGTTGACACAAACCAGTTCACACACGTGTCAACTCAGTGCGAGCTGCCTTTCCGGCATTTGTTTGGTATTTATTATCTGTAATTCCGTACATTCGCATGTTTTTTGAAAGGCGGGTTAAAGAATAGAGCGACTGTTGTGTTAACATATTACGTGATATCATGGTTAGCATTGAACAAATCTCTGGTAGATTTATGTTTTGAAATATCAAAAAATATTTTTTTCAGGATTGTTCGCCTGATTTTTTTATATACGCGGTGGACATCACACTTAGTATGAAAACCTACCATAACCCATCTGAATAATGAAACAAAAATTATAGTTTTTCACCTTAATATTTCGTTTTTACGATGGAATGCTTAATTACGAAATTTATCACATGATTTTATTCATCAAATTATGGTAGGTTTTCATACTAGGTGTGCTGTCCGCCGAGTATACCTGAATTTTTTGGTGAGATTTTGATAGCCGTTGTATTTAATTATATTTTCAAAAAATTACCGATTTTTGCCAATGCTCATCATGGTAGAGTTTTACTGTAAAAATTTGTTATATGGTCGCGGTGTTTTTTGGTTATATATCGATTTTCCTGTGAATCTCGTGTCGCTAAAAGTATGGTTGGGGTGGGACGAAATATCGACTATCCATTCATACCGAATATCGATACCGAAAAGTCATATCACCCCAACCCAAGCTAAAACCTAGAAAATCAGATCGCAATCGGGCGCCATGTCTGTGATAATTTATAGAAGCTAATCGTCAGTTAAACGCTTCTAAAGCCTGGGGCCACTCCCAGACTCTGTAAAATGTCAATGTCATGCATGTCATAAAATGTCAATGTCAAGTGTCAAAATTCATGCAAAATGCTCAAGAAACATGATAAGACCAGTAAAAAATAAAACAAAATTTGACATTTTAAGGTGTCTGGACGGGGCATGCCTAATACGCACATCTGCCCGTTACGCACATTTGCCTGTTTTTTCACTTGACACTTTTTCAAGTGATTTTCAGATATGAGTGAAGTGAAAAAAAGTTGCGCAATGACATAAGTGAACTTCTTTCACTTCACTCATATCTGAAAATCACTTGAAAAAGTGTCAAGTGAAAAAACGGGCAAATGTGCGTAACGGGCAGATGTGCGTATTAGTGCACCCTCGTCTGGGCATCCAGACCGGTCAGTCCGATCAGTAGATCGGTTCACAAAATATGATACATTCATACTCCGATTTGGGCAACTTGGTATTTCATGTACACTGTCACAACGTTGTTTTAACTTTGTTTGTCCCCCAGAATAATGTGACGAAACGCAAAAGAGCCAATGTATTCATTGATATCTAACATTAACATATTTGGTACAAAAAAAACTTCAAAATTACAAACATATGGTAGATCCCCGAAACAACAACGCAAATTACCACGAACACAGTACAAAGGAATTTACAACGCTAACCGTTATCAATTTAACACTTTTTATCAGTAGCGCAGAGCGGAATACACTGTAAATACATGAAAATATGTACCTCATTACAGTGAGATCCTTTCAGGGGATTAGCAATGAAAATTTCAGGGCGCTATTTCCTGGCGCCATCCCATAACTAAACCAATTTCACCATTTAAGCGCCTATACGGAAACTATTCAATGCCAATAAAGGTACTATAAAACCCCGCCAATATAAAGAAAAACACGCATAGCATTTACCTTCCCATAGATACGAAGACATTACCCACAAAAACGGCAACGGAAACAATCAGCTGTCAATTTTCGCATTTCAATTCACTTCAAATTGGCAAAGAAATCTCAGCGCTGCCCCTCAATGTAACGCCGCCCGGCGGCACTTTGTCGCACGCTGCGAGTGTATAAAAATAATATTTATTTGTTTGCATATTTGTATTTGCATATGTAAAATAGGAGGTGATGCTTGGCAGTAACTGGCACGTGACACACAATCGATGAGTGCAGCTTAAAAGTATTTTTGGCGCTGTAGGCAGTCCCCTGAAGTGTGGAGTCAGGTGTCAAATGACTTGTAAAATTTCAGACAAATTTGTCAAATGTCATGCAAAATGTCGTAAGTTCAGTAATAATTTTTTATTGTATTTTATTGACATGTTATATGACGTTTGACACTTTGAGAGGAATAATGGAAAGAAATAATATGTGCAGTGCATTGTAAAATACATCATTGAAAAAATTGATTTTCAGTGTCACTTACAAATCACAACGTAGGTGCAGTACCTCACATCACAAGACCCACGTATGTGCTTGGGGGTGCAGCTGCAACCGTAACACTTTTCCATATTTATCGATATTTGATTTCATCAGCGACTCGAAATAATTTTTTTTGAAAACATTGGTCGATATCGACATTCTACAATTTTGAATTTCACTTTACCGAAGATGGTCGATGTTGTTCTGGATATATTTATGGTTGAAAACCCGCTTATATTCATCTAAAAGAATGCGAGCACGAGTGCAGTGCGGAGGTACAGAATTAAACAAATGCTAGTCACTCGAGTGACCCAACAATCACACGACTGGCACACAGTGGTGTAAAACACACTAGTTGACACCGGGTGTCAAATGGTTTTCATGTCAACTCAGATTTCAATTGACATTTGCAGAACCAGTTTCAAATGCCGCAATACATATCTTTCACAGCAACTTGCCACGCGCATTCGAACATGGTTCAGAGACCGGTCAAGTGCAACCTGCAATGGCATGTCAACCAGTCAACTCCCAGTGTCAACTAGTTCGCGTAGCACCACCGAATAAACACAACCAGTCTTCATAGTGCATGTGCATATACCATCACACCATCTTGACAACATTCACGCTCGGCGGCACATCCACGCTTACCACGCGCTGGGGCAACGGCACGGCGGCAGTGTACATAGCACAGCGGCACCGACCGCCGCGGCACACCCACTCAAGGGGGGGGGGGCTCGCAGCTCTGTGGAAGACAGTACTTTGTAGTTGGCAGGGTGCCAGGCCCTCGGCCGGGGGGAACTACAAAATCACAAGTCTTCCACAGTGCTAGCGACCCTGTGCTCGCTGCGTCGGGCTTGAAAGCGAGTAGAGTCAAACCGGACGATTTTGGGATGGCACTTCGGTCAAAATTTGCGTTTGAACATTTTCCACCTTTCTACCGTGAAAAACGCTCATACCTTCTGACATTTTTCGCCTTTAAATTGGCTTTTGCTTTAATTTTGCCTTTTTTACAAAGCTTCAACATGTTTAGCTTTTTATACCTTATCGTAGGTGTTTTCACCCAGTTTCAGCGATTTTTCACACTTTCTTGTATTCTACACCTTCAAAAACTTTATACCTTTCCCCAATTTTTTTGAATCACCATGAGCCATGACACCTCAAAATTGAAAGGCGTGAAAAAAGACAAGCGCCGGTTAGACTCTACAAAGCGACTCGGCCAGGTCACAATTTTCATTAATCATTCCACAATTAGCGGCCAGCCCAGCGCAAATTCATTCAATCCTAGCTGTTGATTTTGAAACACAAAAACACAGAACGCTGAACATTGACCGCAGAAACGACGTGGCAACACACGCAACACACTAGTTGACGGCCGACGTTTCGGAAACTGAAAATCTTTTCTAAACCAATTTGAGCATATACTCGGCGTACGTGATACTCTGCCCTCGCACTGATTTATGTCTCGTGTTGGAAGCGTGCCAATGATTATTAAATCATGCGATTTCCATAAAAATATGAAAAAATTCGATGTGAATATGTTAATGAATAACATTATAACAACAATCAATTCTGTCATCTCTTTATGAAACTCGGACGCGTTAACCACCGTTGGCACACTTCCAGCGGGAACCACGCGTGCAGGGTGTAAAGTAACCGGAGTGTAGCATATTGGAGCTGCGCACACTAGTGCACCACCGAACTGGGAAACTGGTGAAAGTCTGTCAACTACTGTTAATAGCGATCAGAAATAATTCATACTGGTAAAAACAGATTTTTGCGTTTTATAAATTCTGTTGGTGCACTGTGTAGTCTGTGTGCTAAATATGTGTCACCCCAAACTTTTGATCTGCGTCATGAGTAGTTGACGGACGCCTTGTTCCAGTAAACTCAAATGCGTCCAAAGCTAATTTACGTTTCCTTAATTTCAGCCGAAAACTGGTGTGCGCGGGGCCAGAATCGACCGAACCACTAGTTCCGTAATACCAGCCATTTTTCTGCGCTCAAAACACACACACACAAACAAGCACAACAGAGATTTTTGCGAGCCAAAAATGTCAATGGGACATCGGGTAACGGGCACCAGGTATTTAGTAATCCCGCAAGTGGTGAAGTAAAAAACAATTTCGAAGAGATAAGTAAAAATGTAAAAAGATAAGTAAAATGAGATCTAAAATTTTATTTAAAAAAATTACTTCGCTTTTAAAACTTGAAACTTCTCAAAAAAATGTTTATTTTTACGTCACCACTTGCGGAATTGACCCCTGGTTCAGTCTGAACCCGCACAGTAGTGGGAGTGGGGATTATTTTTTGTCATGCCTAGTTACATATACACAAAAAATGCGAAATGTGTTTGTGCACCACAAGTATACATT
Source organism: Sphaerolaimus hirsutus (assembly GCA_964036195.1). Taxonomy (NCBI): domain Eukaryota; kingdom Metazoa; phylum Nematoda; class Chromadorea; order Monhysterida; family Sphaerolaimidae; genus Sphaerolaimus; species Sphaerolaimus hirsutus. The sequence continues at coordinate 486,002 of OZ038458.1, forward strand.
TAAAAGTGACGCCCCCCCGCAATTAATTGAAGCTCGTTTCGCTTACGCTCAACGAGCTTCAGTTGCGGGGGGGCGTCACTTTTAAATGTATACATGTAAACGACCTTCAGTAAAATGCGGTGGGCGTAATATTTCAGTGTAAAGTTTCCGCTAGAGGGTTCTTGCCTGACTATAAATTTCTCTATGTCATGCACAGGGCATGACAAAAAATAATCCCCACTCCCACTACTCGCACACACTTCAAAAAATACAAAACCGCAATGCGACTTCTCAAGGGGTCAACTTCTCAAGTGGACAAGTGACAAAACAAGTGGTAAGTGGTAAGTTAAGCTGTAGTTGGTGGTATGTAAAGTGACAGTAAACTTGTGACAAGTGACAAGACATGTCATAAGTAAACATATAAATGGAACACCATTGTCAGTCATCAAGTCATTTGTCATTTGACTCACCACACAACTTCACTTATCACCTAGCACTTTTCTCAGCACTCATACAGCTGATTTTTTTTTTGGGGGGGGGGGGTGCATCCAAGGGGTACCGTGGGGGGGGGGTCACCCACCACTGCTGCAGCAGATACTGGGCCGTCTGAATGGCCACCTGGTCGCCCATGATGGTGATGATGCGCTCGGTGCCCAGCTGCACGCCCGGCTCCACCGTGATGGACGCCCCCGCCTCCTGGCGAATGCGGTTGATCGTCTCGCCGCCCTTGCCGATGATCGTGCCCGCCAGCTCGTTCGGGATCGTTACCTGGAGGGGGGGGGTGTTGGATGGATGGGGTCTGGTGGAAGGTTTGATTGGGGGGGGAGGTTTGATCGGGGGGGGGGGTTGTTGGGTGGATGGCGCCTGGGGAAGGTTTGATCGTGGGGGGGGGGTCTTTTTTCAACCCACGTCCGAATATTTTTAAAAAAGCGCATTTTTCGGGGGGGGGGGGATTTCTCGAAGAAAAATATAGCCGCAGCTTCAACATACTTGAATAACGTCAAAATAGGCCACGTTTACAACAGAATGGGAAGGCGTAAAATTAGAGTGGACCCCCTTAACCGCCACCCCCGACTTTTTTTTCTGCCCCTGAACCACCTGAGTCCTAGTAACAGGCCCGCCCCTGGTGCCAAAGTCTGGCACGGCGCCAGGTGCCGCAGCGGCGCCACCCAGTGCCTGGTGCTGTGGCGGCGGCACGGGTGCTTGCGGCGGTGGCACTTGACTCGGTGGGGGGCCGCGGCCACCCCCGGAAGCAACACCCGCTGGGGGGTGCGCCCAAGGGTCTACTGCTGCGCCGCCGCCACCGTAACCTGGGTGTAGTTGATGAATGTATGCATGGATTTTAAAAACAGCTTTAAACGTGTTGTTTTTAACCTTTTTATCAATCATCATTGACAGGGCCGTATCCAGGGGGGGGGCGGGGGGGGCTGCAGCCCCCCCCCCTCCCGGGGCGAGACCAGAAAGTGACCGGAAAATGCGACTTTTTCAACGTCAGCGTAAAAATTTTTGCGCGCAAGCGCGCATTCTTCACCAGACATTAAGGTATTATCATCAGATTTGCTCCATGTGGCCGCAAATCGTTGTAAATACACTCAATGTTGTGCTTTTTGCTGATTTGTATGTATATTTACATACATATACAGCGTTCCATGGCGCTGACGCCAACGCCAATAGCGCCATGGCGTGGCGCCTACTAATGGCGCCAGCGCCATAGCGCCATTCCGCCACTATTTAGCTAAAATTTTAGGGGGGGGGGGCTGAGCCCCCCCCCCCTCGCCGGCCTCCGTAAACAAGCAGCCCCCCCCGCTCAAAAATCCTGGATACGTCCCTGATCATTGATAAATAAGTGAACGATTTTTTAAATATTTTGGTTAGGCGATAACGCACGGATAACTGAATATGGGAAGCGGTACAGGATACGAGATCCCGCCTAAGAATGACGAAGTGAAAAACAGTGCCAAAAGGCCCCAATCGACTGACACTAACCTTGCCCAGCTTGCGGCGGCGGGGCACCGTAACCCCCAGCCGCTCCACCATAAGCACCCCTGGGGTCTTGCGGGGGTCCTCCATAAGAAGGGGGTCCTCCACCACCACCGTACCCCCCAGCGCTGGGTGGTGCGTAGCCGCCCTGCTGCTGCCTGCCACCCCCGTACGCGCCACCGCCGCCGCCCCTGGCGCCGTCGCCGTAGGGCGCGCCGTGCATCTGCGACCCGTAGTTGCCGCCCGGACCGCCCATGCCGCCGCTGTGAAAGTTGGAAAGGTGCCAAGTTTGGCGGAGTGAATGGTGTGTGAATGTGTAACATGGTAACGGCACTACGGGGATAAAATTAAATCAGATTCAAATCTCGCTCAATCGGGCGTCGCGATGAAAAACACTGGAATTTTTATATAAAAAATATCAAAAATGTAACATTGGATAGACTTACTATTTGTCAGGAAGTTTCAGAAATATTCAACGATACTTCCTTTTTTGTGTTATTTTCTGATATTTCTAAAAATATCGTACAAAGCACAAATTTTTAATAAATATCGTTTTCCAGGGGGGGGGGGGGTTTCAGACAGATTTAATTTATTTTCGAGATTAGATATAATTTTTTCACCTCAAATAACTCAATTTTTCCGATGCTAGCCACGATCAACATATGTACTTACAATATTTATCTGTTGACGGCTGTTTTTTTACTGCCAACAATGCACCGAAACGTACAACCCAAAAATACCAGACTATAACCAGTAATCAGAACCCCCCTAGAACCAACCGAGGACCCCTCTGTGACCCCCCGTGCATGTTTCCCCCGCCGCCAGGGGGTGGCATGCAGCCGCACTCTTCCACGGCCATCGGGTCATAGTTCACCGTGTCGTATTCTTCTACCTGACCTTTGAGGGGTACCTGGGGGGACAGTGTAGCATTCCGCAAAAAAGCCCATTCCGCATTTTTGCCCATCCCGCAAATTATGTGACCCATCCCGCAAATGTGCCCATTCCGCAAACAGGTGATGCAACTTGCGGGATGGGTCACATAATTTGCGGGATGGGCAAAAATGCGGAATGGGCTTTTTTGCGGAATGGGCCCTTGCCCCTGGGGGTGGGAATAGAGAGTATTGAAATTGGGGACGTTTGGGACACGGGATAAGGTGGGAGAAAAAATTCATGGCCCGATTTTTCTAAAGTAAATTTTTTTATAGATTTTATAGTACATTTTTCACTTTACTCCTTGGCCGGCTCATCTCAGAATGCACACCCAGCAAATAAATGAATAAATGGAAGAAAAAGCCGACCTCATTGATAATCTCGAAGATGGCCTTGACAGCGTCGACGATCTGGTCGTCGCTGCCAGTCACCAACATGCACCTCTCCGTGGACAGCGGCAGACACTGCCCGAAGATCTGCGACACACACACTGATCACAGTTTATGGGACTGTGTGTGCAGGTGCTCTGGGCGTCGTATGGAGGGGGTTGTGGAATTACCCCCCCCCCCCCGAACGCTCCAGGTATGTAAACCCGGCGGACCGCAAAGTATATGCAGAACCCTACCATAATTTACTGAATAAAATCTTGTCATACATTTCGTAATTAATTATTCCATAGTAAAAACGAAATAGAATAAAATTGAAATGGATGATTAAACTGTAAAATTTTTGGTTCATCATTCAGATGGGTTATGGTAGGTTTCCATGCTAAGTATGACGTCCGAGTATACCTACCTATACCGTAGGCCAATTTTTGGCTACTATTCCCTGAACCCCCTATATAACCCCCTCCAATCGGCCGGTTATATACCTATCATCGGGGACTGTCTATAAAGTAAATTGCCAAATTCCATGTCAAATGTCAATTAAAATAAATAGATCTTATTACGAACTATTGACATTACCGATGACAATTGGCAAACTTGTATGACATTTCACATTTTACACTTGACGTGACTTTACAATTTACAAGGTACGAGACTGGCACCTGTCGGTTCACATGGTTTTGACGTAACAACGTTCGAGTCGAGAAAATCGACGAAATTGACAATAAACAATCCACTTTTGGGACAAAAAAGTAGACTCCCAAATTGAGTTGGCACCTTGATGTGGGCGCCGGTGTTCTGCTTGAGCTCCTTGATCTTGGCGCCCTGCTTGCCGATGATGGCGCCCGCGTGCGACTGGTGCACCAGGATGCGCGCCTCCCGCTTGTCCGATGCGTCCCTGTTGCCCTACAATTTGTTTGGCGGGTAAAGGGGGGGCACACGAAGGGTACGTCTCTATATGCCCGACAAACAAGCCCTACGCCCTACAGTTACTGGTTTCATTCAAGTTTCGAGTTTACCATATATTAGTTGGGTAAAATATACTGTTCTTCTTATTGTAAAAAAAATTGACAAAGTATATTTCTCATGATTATTAAAAGCAAGCAGATAGGGGCAAACAGACGCTTTAAACACAAAAATATGGTGTTTATTATAGAAATAGTACAAAATATCAGAGAAAATATGAGAATAAGTAATGAGAATGTACACATGACGTGTACATTCATAAATATTTTATCCAATATAAAAAAATTTCAGTCAATAGAATATTTATGTCTCGTTTAGTAAATAAAAAATCAGACAATAAATTTTACCCAAATGGGAGATAAATAGTTAGGGTTGCCTGCATCAAAAAGCGGCGTCCTATTTAAATGAATTCAAACTTATAGAAGCGGTAACACTTCAAGCTTCACGATTAAAGGCGCTACACACACCATGTGTCAACTGGTTTCCATGTCAATTCATATTTTAGTTGACGTATCGCTGAACAATTTTCAAGTGCATAGCATATGCGGAAATGTCCATAAGAACTTAATTTGATTTAAACATCGTTCCGCTAACCATCGAAAAAAATATGAATGGAAACCAGTCGTCCCAGTTGACGCCCAATGTCACTGTCAACTAAAAAGTGTGTGTAGGCTAAACCTCACAACTAAACACCAGACAAAATCGAGACTAGGGTGTCAACAAAAACTTTTTGGCGGAAACGGAAACGGAAAAAAATTTGCACTTGCCGGAAAACGGAAACGGAAAAAATTTTGCACCTGCCGGTAAACGGAAAACGGAAACATGAGAGGCCGGAAAACGGAAACGGAAAAATTTTCTGAAATTATGCAGGAAACGGACTAAATTTGCTGAAATTTTGGCGGAAACGGGAAAAAATTGCAAAAATTTATCCAGAAATCAAAAAATTTGCAGAAATCTTGTTAGAAATAGAAACAATTCACATAATTGTAAACTTGCATGCATGTTTACCAGTTTGGCTGAAACAGAAAACAGAGAATTGAGCCAGAAAATGAAAGAAAGCTGGAAAAACGACAATTGAGCCGGAAAATGGAAAAAAGGCGGAAAAATTGAAATTTTAGCTGGAAAACGAAAAATGAGCCGGAAAACGGAAACGGAAAAAAAATTAGCAGCCGGAAAACGGAAAAGGAAAAAAATTTGCTTGCGGAAAGCGGAAATGGAAAACGGAAAGTTGACACCCTAATCGAGACACCTCAATAACGCAAATGTCACAGCTCGACACAAACCCGCTTCAATTACAATCTAAATCTCAATCGCGCAGCGGAAACGACAACGCGACAAATTTAATTAGCAATTGCTCATGGATACGATCACCCGGGGTAACCGGCGTAATCAAAGCGCGCCCATCTATACGCTAATCACGGCGCCGCGGCGACTCGCGCTGAGGCAATAATAAAGCGGTAGCGTGTGCGGTGTTCGGAAAGTGGTCGGACACTGGCACTTGAAGGTTGCAAAGTGGCAAGTGACGAGAAGTGGTAAGTGGTAAGGATTCAGATAGAAATATGCTTGACGGTTAATAACTTGACTTGTTGGACTTGGAAATTACATATTTAAAATTACATATTACCAGTTTTATTGCCACTTGTGGAATTGACCCTAGCGAGAATAGAGGGAATAATGTGCCCAACTCACAGAATTTTTTTCAGCATTTAAAACAAAATTTTGCTGGGTAGTAAGTTGCTATCAGTTTACCCCTAATTGTCAGTAGAATCAGAAGTTTTCATTCTAAAAAGTACTGCAAAATATTCAGACAAATAAATGCTTTGGAGCCAAGGAATCTAAATAAAATATAAAATAAATATGACCACTGTACTATTGAATTGTCATATCATACATTCCCATAACCACAATCCATCAAATGCATCCAGTTCAAAAATAAATTCAAGTGTCTCAAGACTTTTGGAACGCCCGATACGCATGGAGGTGGGCAGGTGCCCACGGGAAGCAATCAGTGCGCGCACTTTCCTTAATGAGCGTCAAACCAGGTAGAAGCTTGAAATTAACAACAACACATAGGAAGGCTTCATTTTGTATCGCAGGTATTTATGGGCAACGTACCAGGGGCCAGTCCCACACCTTGAAAATGTCAGGTAAAATGTGTTTTCGTTCATTTTTGTGCTATGGTATGTTTTTATATACATACCTAGGTAGATGACATTTGATTAAAAAATTTCATACACCTTACATTTTACAGAGCGACCAGCCACTGGGGACTATGTACGTTTGCTATTTATACATATGTAAATATTTATATGACGATGTTTTCAAGGTTTTTCGAGTTGACGCTAAGCCGTGATTGGTTTGGGTATGTGAAATACAAAAGAAAAAATAGATATTACGACAGTGACCAAAAGTATTTATTTACCAATTACATGTTTTCTCAAAAGTGGGAACAGATTAACAGTGAGCACGGTAAAAAGCCGCTACTTAATTTATTTTCAAAGTAAATCTGGTGCTCACAGGAAATGTAGAAGCTTAGAACGATATATATAGGTAAAACCCAGAAAGTTGGCACCTGTTTTATTCAAACATTGAATATTTTAATAATTAATTTAAAGCACCGCATGCTGAAATTTTTTTAAAGTTATTCACACACACAGATAAATACAAGTGAAATCACTAAGACAATATGGCAACAATAAGAAATAAACAGCCAAATTTTATATCCACCAAAACAGCACAGGTACACATACACAGGGGTCTCGAATGGGGGGGGGGTTGGGGAGGGGGATTACCCCCCCCCCAAACCGCCCAGCTATCTATCTATCTCGGAGGCCGTTCAGCTATCTATCTATCCCGGAGGCAAAATTTTGGGCTACTACCCCCTAACCCCCCCCCCAAATCGCCCAGCTATCTACCTATCTGGAGCGATTTTTCAGAAACTATACCCCAATTTTCGCTCAAAATCGCTATTTTTCATACCTATATATAGATTTTCACCTCCAAAATCACTGGTTCATGCGTCTAACTGCCTATTTTGAGCTATTTTAAGTACTATATGCTCTTGTATACCCATTTTGAGCTATTTTACACCTACTTTTAGCGATTTTTCTCCCTTTTCTTCCTTCTATGCCACAGTGGCGTAGCCAGGATTTTTGAGCGGGGGGCGGATTGTATACGGAGCCCGACGAACGGGGGGGGGGCGGCGCCCCCCCCCCTAAAATTTGGCCCTATGATAGCGGAATGGAGTTATGGCGCTGGCGCCATTCGTAGGCGCCGCGCCATGGCGTGATTGGCGTCGGCGTTGGCGCCAATGGCTACAATATAAGAAAAGTTTTATACCTAGATGTCTGAAAATTTGTACCGCATTCAGTAATTTGAAGCGGTATTTATACTAATGCGACGTACATAACAACAAGAGAGATTGTGAGGGACGAAATGCGCGCTTGCGCGCAAAATTTTTGAAAACAACCAACAAAATCGGTATAGAAAAGTGCCATTCTCGGCAATTTTTATGTGCGGCCCGGGAAGGGGGGGGGGGCGGCCGCCCCCCCGCCCCCCCCCCTGGCTACGCCACTGCTATGCCATGAAAAAGCCTATATATCGAACCACCACAACCACCCCAAACCCCCCCAGAAGATTTTTCAGCTATCTATCCCTACGGAGGAGCGATTTGCTATCTATCCAACCACTAGGAGGGTCAAAATTCAAGATATCCCTGCACATACATTACATTAGGTAGGATGTGTACATGTGTTCAAGCCCAGTAAAAGCTGAAATAATGATAATGCATGAGAATGGGTGCTATGCTATACCTTTGCAAGCCACACACATCCATTTCTAACTAGGGATGGCAAGATTTTTTAAAACAATTTTTTAAAGTGACATATGTAACACATCCTATTCTTCTTTCTAAACCCACCCTTACACATTTTGAAAAAATCTGACTTTAATGTCATAAAATACTTTTTGTTTTTTGAAATAGATTTTTTCTAATCAAGCAGCTTAAAAATGTTTTTTTTCATCCCTACCTAAAACCTCACAAAAAAATTTTTTTTTCCAAACAGAATATAAAAAAAAAATATTCATCAGAACAATACACTTTCAAACAGAACACCAAGCTCTGATATTTTAATACACAAGCATTCCAATTTTGACACTATATATATGTACATACGCAAAGCACAGTGAATGCGCAGTGCTAAGCAGGGGGCTAGCACTCGACTCAAATTACCTTCACCTGCATTCATGTAAATATTACAGGGTGGCTCATTTTACTTGGATATTTGATCGATTCATTTCCTTTTCAGTGAGTGAATGATCAAATTATTATGCTCAAATGACCTGTTACTGTTTAACGAAATTTCACATTTCACGAAAACCAGATTTCACAATTATTTACACTTGAAAAATGTGCCACACAAATGAATCACCCTGTAGGATACCTGACCTCACAAATATACACATTGATTGGCGATTTTATTGTGCTCATGAGCACAAGGCATGAGCATGGGCTTAGCGCATGTGCTACGATGCATGACACGCGTGACACCTGGCAGGGGCACATCAGTAGTCATGGAAAAGCGCCATGGCGCCATGCCTAGCGTAATGGCGTTTGGCGCTTTTTTCACTTTTCACTCTTTTTGTGGCGCCGCAGGCAAGTGGGGGCAGTCCCAAGCCCTATAAGGTGTAAAGTAAAGTGTCAAATGCCATGTAAAATGTAAAGTAAAGTGTCAATTGTCATGCCAATTTCAGTAATAAAATCTTTTATTATTTTTTTATGAAAATTTTACATGACATTTGTCACTTTACTCTACACTTCACAGGGCTTCGGACTGCCGTCTGGACTCCAGGAAAATGCGGTACGCGGTACGGTACGGTAAATTTCTAAAAGTGCGGTAAACGGTACGGTACGGTAAATTTCCCAAAAATGCGGTACGGTACGGTACGGTAAATTCTGCCACCCTAGTCTGGAGTGCACTGTTAAAAGTGCGCCTTTGCATCACTAGACATCACACTCGCCGCTAAACAGTCAATTATTAATCGTCATGTTGTTAGCCATCCCATATTCATAAAAATATCTAATAAAAACATGAATGAAAATGAAGCATGACTAATTCAAGCAGACAGCAATCATCTGTCCAAATTAATTTGAAATTTTGACATCATATCCAGCAGAGAATTTTATGGAAAAAGAATTACTAATAAATATTTACATAAATGAGCCCCTTTCAGTGTGTTATACGTGAGGACAATAGACAAATGATAAAATATTAACCGGGTGGCATAAAGATAAAGGTTCTTTGGTAAGCAACCAACGGAATCATTACGTATATTTTTCAATCATTACGTATATTTTAAGCATACCAGTTGATAACTATGGTTCAAACGGGATTGACTTTTCGGGATCGGGGTCGGGATTGGTGTTTCGGGATCGGGATCAAGAGTGGGATTGGCATTTTTTCGCGATCGGGACTATTGAAAAAGTTATCATACTGAAACAATTTCTCTAATTTACTGCAAAAATTGGTCTAAAAACGCACATGAATGCCAGAAAAGGGCCATAAATTGAACATTGGAGGTTTCTGTTCACATTTCTTAATGCAAACATGATAGCAAAAAAGTGAGCAAATTTTAAGGGATCGGAATTTAGGAAAATATTTCGGGATCGGGATTTCCAGAAGTTTCGGGATCGGGATTCGTTTTTGAGATTTCGGTATCGGGACCACCAAATCCCGAAATTTCTCGGGATTCGAGATCGGGATCCCGTTTGAACTCTATTGATAACTGCAACTTTCAAACCTGATAAATATGTTCTGATAAAAACAAGCACTCTATAATGGATAATTCTTTATAATAGTCAAATCTAAACAGTTGACGGACGCTTCATTCCGCCAGTAAACTAGGTAGATTTAGGGTTGGAAAAAAAACGTTTTTTTTAACTCGATGTTTTTTATAAAAAAAACGTTTTTTTTAAAGCTTCCAGATATGACCTAGTGTCAACATATATAGGTATATCAGACACTGGCAATACTCTGTGATGTTAAATATGACCATATAATGGCTGCGGAGCCATGGGATAGCATTATAAGTGGTGATTTGTGTCAAAAATATCCATTTTTCGTCGACATATCGTTCGTATATCGCCTTATAGTACAATGTTCGTGACTTCAGATAAAGTTTGGCACGAAATGGTGATCAAACAAGGTTATAAAAGGAGGTTGTTACTTTGGGAGTGAAGTTACACACTGTGGAGGTACATGGAAGCACATTACCTCAATATTATATATTACAGCAACATATGTCGGCTTATTCACCCATGGTAGCACATAGAAATGGATGTTTTGATACTAAAAATGCAACAAAACCAATGAAAACAACCACCAATGTCAATTTGTGTGTGAAATTGCGCGCTTGCGCGCAAAAATTTTGCAAAATACCTAGTGCTTAGTACTAAAAATTTTGGCCGATGTTTTTAAAAAAAAAAAACATTTCGGACGTCATGTTTAAAAAAAAAAAAAACGTTTAAAACAAAACATCGGCCAACCCTAGGTAGATTTCTTTTTAACTTCGGAAAATTCTGTTGCAAACTAGTGCGCGCGGGCCCATTAAATTAACCTTTGTCTACAAAATACATAAAAACCTGCATGCTGCATAACAAGTAACGAAAGACTCGAAGTGCAAGCAGCCCCTAAATGAACCCCCCCCCCCAAAAAAAAAAAAAACTGCACACACCTCACTCAATTTGGGCAGGGAGTCGCGCAGCACGCCGAGCATCCCGTCCAGGGCGGCGCCCACCACCACGATTCTGCACACGGAAAACAAGTTGAATTTTGCAAAAGTTATCGCCATTTACGTCAGGTCATAACGATTGGTTTGAGTGGTGATGAAAAAGCGCAATTTCTCAGTGACGGGGTTTCTCTGAAAAGCGAAATGGCACTCCTGGCGGCAGTGCCGCACAATATAAGGTGTGAACTGAAGTGCCAAATGTCGTTTAAAATGTCACACAAATTTGTCAATATCCTGAAAAAATATCAAAAGTACAGTAATATATTTTTTATTTTTTATTTAAAAATTGACATTTTGCATGACATTTGACACATTACTTTACACTTTACAGGGTGCGGGACTGCCCCCGGTGCCGTTTTCCATGGAACCTAGTACAAAATAGCTGAGTGCCAGGAGCACAGCAAAGAGCACCACGGTGCTGGGTGCCATTTTCTGCCTGGTGCCATTGGCGTTATTGTCCTTAAAAGGCATAAGCTAGGAAACTCGTCTTGAGAGAGAGAGAGGTATTCATTGCATCTTTGGGCCCACACACGCTAGTTGACATTGACACCAAATGTCAACTGATACCGATCCCGATTCAGAGCTTGCTGATGAGCCGATGAATGACGTTCAAACGCAAGCTTTGAATTGGGAACGGAACCAGTTGACATTTGCTGTCGATGTCAACTAGCGTGTGTGGGGCCTTTATGACATTACATCTTATGCATCTTCATTACACACACTAGTCGCCAAACGACATTTACAAAGCTGATCAATCGTTTTTTTCAATACACTCGAGTTTACTGGAATGAATGTCTGTTTACTATTGCTGATATAAATAGATCAAGAATTATTCATTATGGTAAACTCAAATGTGTTGAAAACAGATTTATTAGTTTTTAGATTTTCGGTTGTCAACTAGTGTGGACAGGCACAATGGCGGGTCGCTTTTGGCATGGATCCAAAGGGCTAACTTTTTTGGTGTAATCACTGACAAGCTTAGACATCTTAGCTTAGAAATGTATCGAATTGACAAAGTGGGCACAATCTAAATTTGTAGATACAATTGAAATGTGTAAAAAACACACTATCGATTATGTGAAAATAATATGTATTGTGTAATGAAAAAAACACTTTGCAGCTTAAAGAGGCTAAAATGGCCGTTGATTTTTTGTAATGATGATCTATGATAGTGATAATAAATATGATTTATAAAGGATCCTTTCAAACATGCCCAAACTTAATTATTCCACTCAACCATAGAAGGGTATTTAAATAAAAACTGAGGACAACGCCTGCAGCTGGTGCCTGGCTTGCTAGTAAACAATGAGGACAGGATTTATGCAGGGCCGTATCCAGGGGGGGGCGGGGGGGGCTGCAGCCCCCCCCTCCCGGGGCGAGACCAAAAAGTGACCGGAAAATGCGACTTTTTCAACGTCAGCGTTAAAAATTTTGCGCGCGAGCGCGCATTCTTCACCAGACATAAGGTATTATCATCGGATTTGCTCTATGTGGCCACAAATCATTATAAATACACTCAATGTTGTGTTTTTTGCTGTTTTGTATGTATTTTACATACATATACAGCATTCCATGGCGCTGACGCCAACGCCAATGGCGTCATGGCGTGGCGCCTACTAATGGCGCCAGCGCCATGGCGCCATTCCGCCACTATGTAGTTAAAAGTTTAGGGGGGGGCTGAGCCCCCCCCCCCCCTCGCCGGCCTCCGTAAACAAGCAGCCCCCCCCGCTCAAAAATCCTGGATACGTCCCTGGATTTATGTACAGTATAAATATGATAGGGACAATGAAAGTGCTAAATTATAAGTTTGTAGTGAAGTGAGTACTAATTCACTTGTCACTCGACTTACTATTCCACTCAGGGGTCTCCAATGGGAGGGGTATTTTACAACTTCTTTTGGCGATTTTTCCCCTTTTTCTTCCTTATACACTTTGAAATAGCCTACACATCGAACCCCCGCACCCCCCCCCCCAATTTGTTTTCAGCGATCCCCGCGAGGGTCTAAATCTAGGAGACCCCTGATTTCACTCAAAACTACCTTAACATAGCACTTTTGTTGTCAGTAAAATGGATTAAAAAAGGACCATACCCGGCTGTGACCTCATCTCAATGGCATCAGGGCAAACAATATGTCAGGGAACGATTGACCAAGTGTGACATGAATTTGTGACAGTGGATTGAACTCATCTCATCTCACTTGAAGTGACAAATTGGTGGCACTTTCGGGGCTCTGGTTACTCGCTCACTTTTTATACATTACTGAGATATTTATTTACACACACTGGAAATTTGAACAGGTTCCCATTTAATAGATAGTGTTTGGAAAAAAATTCAATTTTAGCAAGTTTTGATTGAACATGATTTTGATGTAGTTACAGTTACCAATAGCTGACAGTTTTACCATTTCAAAATTCTGACAAATGACGAGGATATTCGTAAAATTTTTCATCTATTTGAGTCAATAACAAAAAAACAGTGACATCACCGTGGGATGAAGAGATGACAATTCATCACGTCCCACAATTTTTCCACTTTTTTCAACGTCACTTGCCTTTTTTAAACTGTCACATTTTGACACTTCGAGAATAATTAGCAAATTTTAAAAAACCCGAGCAAAATATCGAAAACTCCACCCTTATTGCAGGGAATTTAGGTGTGAAGTCCATGTGGAACGCCAACTTCTTAATGTCTAGAAGTCCATAAATTGTCCGACTTTCGATATGAATCCTTAAATAGCTTCATATTTTGGCAAATAATTTAATCTCAATGTTAATTTGGGCACTGATTTTTGAGAACCAGACCAGCACAAGTGCAAATAGAAGTCTGCAATACCCAGGTATTCCAACCAGTGAAGAACTGCAATACCACTAAACATCTGTACGCCTCAAGCGCATATATGGCAAAAGCACTGTGTATGCCATATACACTTATATGTAGAATGCAGCATGTTACAGATCTCCAACAGATGAGTGGGCATGTGGCATATGACAGCCAGCCGCATATGACATACAGTGGCGTGGCGGCGGCGTGGGGACTTGGCATTTGGCACTGCGCCAAGGCGGGACAATGTAAATTACCGTTCTGGCGCATGGGAGTCTGGCACATTGACGGTCGCATTGTACTGGAAAGGGGCAATTGGGAACGTCAAAATCATTGCTTTTTGCGGATTTTGTCCTGGCGGCACTCCCAAACCGTGTAAAATGTCAAATGTCATGCCAAGTGCCAAAAACAAACGTCTGCCATTTTGCAGGACATTTTACATGCATTTAGACACTTTGCATGACATTTCACATTTTACAGGGCATTTTGCAGGGTCTGGGAGTGGCACCTGAACGTACTATGAATTCAAGGTGAGTTGAAAAAAGCCATGTGAGGATCTCTATAAAAAAGACTGATGGTTGTGATATGGATTGAGCAGTTTTTTCTACAAAATAAACCCTACAATCATAGGCATCCAGTAAAAAAGGGAAGATCTGCGGATAGTTGGCAGTGTATAAAGTTGACGGAAATTTCAACCTACAGAGGTAGATTTGGGGCCTTGTAAATTGACACAGAGACCTACTGCATGGATTAAAGGAGATTTTTCTAAACAGTAGGAAGGGATATAGAGACACTGTGCATACAGCGGTCAGTAGGCAAGCAGTGATTGACTTGGGCATTTCCGCAAACTTTACACCATTTCCCATTGAAGTATTTTATCGTTTTAAAAAGTTGAAACGCACGTCGCTGCGCAGCCGCCGTATAGTCTCGCCGCCCTTGCCTATCACGCCGCCGGCGCACTGAAAATAGGTTAAAATTGAAATGAAATCTAAATAAATACCAATGGTGCCAATTCTATGAAGGATATTTAAACGGGGGTGTTTGTTTACGGAACCCAGTGAACGGGGGGGGGGGTTCAGACCCCCCCTAGGGTTCAAACGGGACCAGTTTTTCGGACCGGGACCGGGACCGGGACCAGAAATTTTCTAATGTCGGGACCGGGACCGGGACCGGGACTGGGGGGTCGGGACCGGGTCCGGGACCGGGACTGGCTTTTTTCAATTGTCGGGACCGGGACCGGGACTGGGGGGTCGGTCCCGGGACTGGGATTTGCCGGACCATGTACCGGGACCACGGTCTCGTTTGAACCTATTGGTACATAATATCCGGCCAATGTTGTTCCACACACCTCCTGTGTGAAGGACCACGCTCAATGTATTAGCCCTTTCTCAGAACATTATTCAAGTAATGCCCCCCCTAAATTTTGGCCCTATTGTTAAGAAATAGAGCCATTTGTAGGCGCCAACGCCATGGCAGTATTGGCGCTGGCATTGGCGCCAATGTCTACTCTAGGTATCTTTATATACCTATAAATATTTTGTACTAGAATCATGTTGGGGACCTTTCTAACGCTGTTTTATTACAGAAAAATACATGTAATCATTGGGTGGGTATTTGCGCGCTCGCGCACAAATTTTTTTTAGATGTGCCTACATAATCTT
The DNA here is from genome assembly GCA_964036195.1 of Sphaerolaimus hirsutus. NCBI lineage: Eukaryota > Metazoa > Nematoda > Chromadorea > Monhysterida > Sphaerolaimidae > Sphaerolaimus > Sphaerolaimus hirsutus. The sequence continues at coordinate 501,510 of OZ038458.1, forward strand.
TAGAAAAGTGCAACTTCTGTCAAATTTTTGAAAAGGTCATCAAAAATACGTTTTTCGTCATCCCTTGTCGGGACCACTACAAAATTCCGGGACCGGGACTGGGTGGTCCGGACCGGGACCGGGACTGGCTTTTTTGAATTGTCGGGACCGGGACCGGGACCGGGACTGGGGTGTCGGGACCGGGACCGGGACCGCCCCAGTCCCGACTTTTTGCCGAACCATGTACCGGGACCGCGGTCCCGTTTGAACCCTAACCCCCCCCCACTAAAATGTGACCTACACAGCAACGGAATGACGCCATGGCACACATTTCAGCGTGCGACGCGCAAAAAATCTTCTCAAACACAAAAACTAAACCCCCACCCCAAAGAAACCTTGCTGGGAATCAGAATCCTCATCTGGCTGGCGGGCGCGGCGATGCCCTGCTTGGTGCGTTTGTTGTCGCCCCTGTCCCTGTGAGCGGGCTCGATCCTGCCGCCGCCGCTGCGCTCAGAACCGTTGTGTCTGCTGTCGTCGCGGCCGCGCTTCATGTCTGGGGGGGGGGGGGTGAGCGGCGTGCTTGGCGGGGGTAGCAAAGGGGGGTTGGGGGGGGGGGGGTTACCCGCCCAAACCGCACAGCTATCTATCTATCCCGGAGGCAAACTTAGGGGCTACTATCCCTATACGCCCCCCCCCCCCCCAAATCGGCCAGCTATCTACCTATCTGGAACGATTTTTGTGAAACTACCCTAATTTTCGCTCAAAATCGCTATTTTTCATACCTTTTTTATATATTTTCACCTCCAAAATCACTAGTTCATGCGTCTGCTGCCTATTTTCAGCTATTTCAGTACTATATGTATTTATGTACCCATGTTTACCCATCTATTTATCTATCTCGGAGACCGCTCAGCCACCTGACCAACCCCCCTGAGGGTCAAAATCTAGAACACCTCTGGCACTTGGGTTTAGTAGGGGGTCACCCGCCGAACGCTCCAGGTATATAGGTGTATGTATTGAGTCTTGAGAATGTTCGCCCAAAGTTTGATACATTTAACGCAGTTAAGGGGTGGGCGAGGCGAGTGCATCGCTCTATTTTTGATCTATAGATTTATTTTGTCCCCCATAAAGAAATTTCCGCTATCTATCCGTGCGGATGAGCGAGTGACCATCTATCCGAACCCCCGCGTGGGTCCAAATCTAAGTCAAGAAACCAGGTTTGGCACTTTGCCAGAATGACGTTAAGTTGGGTTAAGTGCGAGAAAAGTCCAAGTTTCGTAAGAGACTTACTGGCAATGATGAAACTTGTCGTCCGGGAAGTTGTCGCCAAGTTTTCTATCGTATAGATGCGCAGAAAAAGCCGTACAATCACTGAGTAAAATCAATCGATGTTTTTAAGATCTGCGATTTACAACTCCTTTCATTTATGCGTAATGACGTCACATTTTGTCAACGTTGTTCTTGAATACTAAACTTAAACGCTGAGAAAATCATTACTTTCATTACAAATTGGGCTTAGATAGATTTGCAGCGTGACATTCATGAGGTTTTACTTCGCTGCCCACCTGAAGAATCCATGCGATGTCTCACCGTGAAACATAAAACACGATACTTATGTTTCCATTAAATTCTTGGCAAGTTGCCAAGTTCCGGCGCCGTTTTGAAAGGGGTTGACAGTTTTTGACTTTGAAAGTTGACTTTGAAAGTTTTTTGCTGCGTGTCTGAACTGAAGTCTCTTCCAGGGGCCAAATTTAAATAAAAACACAATGGCGAGTGCATCCCCGGGCTGGGTGAAGCCGACCGATGCTCTGCGACGTTATGCAAAATCCCGCCGCAGACGAGCAAATGCGCAAGATGAGAATGATTCAAAATCGGTGAGTATTTCGCCTCAGACAAATTTCAGATTTTGTCAAGTTGGCAACTTGTCAAATGGCTATTTTTGAACGTTTGCAGCGGCTGGTTTCATATAACTCGACTGACAAGAACTTCTTTAACGACCACAAATTAGGTAATTTTGGGAAGGACTGGGCCAATATCTGACACTGCAAATTGTCGAATGTCATGCAAAGTTACAAAATTCGTGTAAGCTGCCCTGTCGAATGTCAAATTTTCTTTACCGATCGTTGACATTCTACATGACATTTTACTCGTGACTGGTGGCTGGTCACTGGTGAAACATCACATCCTTTTTTTCATTAAATAGTAGAATCACAATTTTTCCATTTAAATTTTTTTCAGCTCGAAGGTGCCGCGACATGTGAAGCCGGTTCAAGTGTCGATGACCAACATCAGGAGCCAATCCCAAAACGTCGGAATCCATTCAAACGGAGTCCTGGTTTGAAGAGACACGCTTCTGTAGCGGGCGGCACGGACCACACAGGATCAAATGGTTGTTTGTTGAACTGTAATGATCTGTTTTAATCGGGAAAATTCAATCAAATAAATCTTTACATAGTGTGCACCATGTGGCAGTCCCGCACCCTGTAATGTTTCAAATAAAGTGTCAAATTTCATGTAAATGTAATGCAAATTTGTCAAATGATGTGCAAAATGTCAAAACATCAGTAAATTTTATTTTATTTGAAAAATCCTATGAAATCAGCCTACTGCGTAAAAAAACTGGCAGAGAAAACTTATAAATTCTCTCGCAGAGCGCTCAGTGCACTTTCACCTGGGAAGTGAGGGCACGCCAAGTCGCACGCAAACGGCACTCACGTATGGCGGCCCCTTTGATGTGTTGTGTTCCAATTCATTGCCAGTTAATCGTTCATTGTTGGTTCGGTTTTTTTTGAATTGACAAGTTTTTGTGGTTCGGAAACTGAAAATTTGGTTGTCAATTTGTCAATCTCATTATACATATCGTCAACAATTTACTCATTTGTAATTGAAATTGTCATTTCCGCTGAAAAAACGCTAAAATTTCTCGCTAAACCGATAATTTTTATCATTTCACAACAAAATACGCGTCCTTTCACAATTTTGCAGATTCAAAAGAAGCGCGATCAAAGTGCAAAATCGCGAATTCGAGTCGTCCAGCTGGCCATTGGACCTGCGGCTGTGTACGAAATTGCGCCTTTGCAGCGCCAAACCATTCGCTGGCGCCTTTTCCGGCGCCAAGCACATCAGCGCCAGGAAAAGGGCCTTGGCTGCGGCCATTTGTGCTGGTGCTGGCGCCAGCGCCATTTTCAAGGCGCCAGAAAATGGCGTCGCCTCACCTGGAGTGGACAGCGGCATGGCGTCGCTGTTGATAAAAAGGTGCGGCGCCTTCGACGAGACTAATGATAATTCCATGATGGTGGGTGGTGGGCGGGAAAGCTTATAGTTACGTTTAGGGTTCTAACGATATGACTTTTCGATATCGATATTCGATATTTTTTCAAAACTTTCGATATCGATATTCGATATTTTTTTCTGAAATTCGATATCGATACGATATGGAACCTCGATATCGATATTCGATATTGAAAAATGGTCGATATTCGATATTGCGATATGCTTTTGGTATAGCAAGGCATACAGGGGTCTCCAGGATTTTGGCCCTCGCGGGGGCTGGATAGATAGCAAATCGCTCCTCCGGAGGGATAGATAGCTGAAAAATTTTTCTGGGGGGGGGGGGGCTGGCGGGGGCACAATATACAGGCTTTTTCAAGGTTAAGAAGGCAGAAAGGGGAAAAAATCGCTAATAATCAGTTAAAAGTAGCCAAAAGTAGGTATAAAATGGCTAAAAATAGGTATATAACCATGTATATAGCCGGAAAGCACGATTTTGAAGGTGAAAAACTATAAAAAGGTGCGAAAATTGGGGATTTTAAGCAAAAATCGGGGCAAAATTTCTCAAAAACCACTCCAGGTAGATAGATAGCTGAGCGATTTGGGGGGGGGGGTCTTTTGGGGTAGTAGCGGAAAATTTTGCCTCGGGATAGATAGATAGCTGAGCGGCCTCCAGGATAGATAGAGAGCTGGCCGATTGGGGGGGGGGGCAGCCCCCCCCAGCCCCCCCCTAGGAGACCCCTGAAGGCATATTTCAAGTGGCATATTGTATTTTCATGTGGTTGCACACATGTTTAATCATCTATTTACTGAAATTTGAATGGTGCAACTGATTTTAACAAGCTTTACATCACTCAATGGTAGAAAATAGAAGAAAAACATGATGAATCAAAGCGTATCAGACAAATAACAATTGGTAGATATTACAGTTCATCCTAACCTAATTGCTTTAGGGCATGTTGCAAAAAAAAGTATATCAGCGTTTTCTGGCTTCAAATTTAGCACTCCAACAACAATGACATTATAAATACTGTACTTTTACTCATCAAATACAATACTATAAGTAGGGATGGCCAGCGCTTTTTTTCAAGCGCTTTTTTTAAAAAAAACGCCGCTTTTTGTTAAAAAAAAGCGCAAGGGTCCCAGCGCTTTTTTTTAAAAAAGAGCGCTGGCAAAATTTTCAGTACTTATGCACTAGGCATTTTGCAATTTTTTGCGCGCAAGCGCGCAATTTCACATGCACATTAGCACTGGTATTTGTTTTCATCGGTTTTGTGGCATTATTAGCTTCATTGCTTCTATTCCTGTGTGCTATCATGTAATAATAAGTTGTGATATGTTAGTGCAGCATAGAATATTCAGCCAATGTCCTCCCACATACTTCTACAGTGGGAAACATTACTCTCAACGTATTAGCCTTCTCTTATAACCTTATTTAAGCACTATTTTATGCCTAACATTACTTGAGGTCACGAAACATTCACAAACAGCGAATATAGATCATGCGTCAACATAAAAAGTAATTTTTTTGGAAGAAATCACCACTTATCATGTTATCCCATGACTACACAGCCATTCTATGGCTGTATCATCACAAGTACTGCCACTTGTCTGATATACCTGTATATATTGATACAGAACTATATTTGGGAGCTTGTTAGAGAACGTCCACACATTTTTTGAAAAAAAGCGAAAAAAGCGCGTTTTTTAAAAAAAAGCGCTTTTTTTAAAAAAAAGCGGGGCCGTTAAAAAAAAGCGCTTTTTTTCCATCCCTAACTATAAGCACATCAGATCAGCCATAAACATCTCAAAATGAAAATGAAAAGTAAATTTGGGGACACAATGCAGGTTCGATATATCGAAAAAATGATGCAGGTTCGATATATCGAAAAAATGGTCGATATTCGATATTTTTTCAAAATTTTCGATATCGATATTTGATATTTTTTCAAAATTTTCGATATCGATATTCGATATTAAAAAATGGTCGATACCCGATATTCGATATTCGATACGATATATCGTTTGAACCCTAGTTACGTTGTTTTTTTGTTTGTTTTTTGGGGGGGGGCATTGAGGACCCTAACTAGTCGGGATGGCCAGCGCTTTTTTTCAACCACTTTTTAAAAAACGCTGCATTTTTTAAAAAAAGCGCAGAGGTCCCAGCGCTTTTTAACAACGAGCCGTTGTATGTACTTTCACATACACTCCGGGAAAAATGTCTTTATGTTCCTGAATGGCAGTAAAAATTTTCATCTGTCCTCCCAATTGAAATATGACAGCTCTTGTTGTTTACCTGGTATACCACGTCCTAAATCAAGGTGTCCTTGTGCAGCATGCCACTTTTCAGCTCAATCGATGCATTACTGCGTTTTAAGTGGTTGTCCAAAGTCAAAATATGGGTGGAAAAAAGTCTTCTTTTTTGACAAAACGATGGATAAAACAGTGATTGAAGGCACCCACACTATTGCAAATCACAATAAACACAAATCACAATTAGTGTAATTCCCCAGTAGTGGGTGGGGGGTCCCCCTAAAGCAAATGACTGGAGCGGCTATTTAGCGTACTGCTGCTGTTTACCTTCTCTTGCCGCCGGTCAACAGAAAGATATCATGCAAGCATGATGGTAGTTTTCAATTTGGTACTAAATTAAAATATCGGCATCATGCCAACCTTCCATTATGCAGTTTACAGAAACTGCAGAAAAAGCTATTAAAAAACGCCAAAGGTGCTGCACATTCAGTGAAGCTAAAGCCAGCCGTATACGCGGGTGGTCGGCGAAATTTGTACTATGTAGGGTCGACACCATAACTACCCCTGAAAATAAGTGTCACCCCAAACCAACCCTTAAATGATGATTTGTACTCAACTGAACCAAAAAAATGAAAAACATAAAGACATTTTTCCCGGAGTGTAAATAACAAGCAGCATTTTCCCCTACACCCAGTCCATGACCGCTTCCCAACTGGACCCGAGAACTGACGCTTCCTGTGGCTTGACAAAAATCTTGGCCGCCACAATGTACTGGCAATATCCGAGCGTCGCGTGGCTGCAGACATTTCCCAGGATAGCCAGTGCAGGCGGCAACCAGAGTGGCCCAGTGCGCGCCGCCAATGGGGCGACTAGCAGCGGCACCTGCGGCCCGGCCCTCATTTCACTTGGTGACGAGGTGCTCTCTTGTTTTAGGAGACAGTGGTGCGTTAGATATATTTTCCTTCATATTTGATAGAAGTTGATAGAGCAGGGGTCTCCTGGGGGGGGGGCTGCCCCCCAAATCCGCCAGCTATCTATCTATCCCAGAGGCCGCTCAGCTATCTATCTATCTATCCCGGAGGCAAAATTTTTGCCTATCTATCCCCAAAATCGGCCAGCTATCTACCTATCTGGAGGGATTTTTGAGAAATTTTGCCATAATTTTCGCTTAAAATAGTTAATTTTCATACATTTTATAGTTTTTCACCTTCAAAATCGCGGCTTCCGCCTATACACATGTTTATATACCGATTTTAGCTACTTTTAACCTGTTTTTGGCGATTTTTTTTCCCGTTTCTGCCTTCTATGCACTGAAACGCCTGTATATTTTGCCCCGCGAGCCCCCCCCCCTCGCTCCCAAGCCCCCCCAGAAATATTTTCTGCCATCTATCCCTCCGGAGAAGCGATTTGCTACCGTATTACCTCCAATATAAGGCATCCCTCTAACATAAGGTACCCTCTAATATAAGGTATAACTTTTGGCTATTTTGAACGCGACGAAATAAATATAAGGTACCCTCTAATATAAGGCATACCTCTAATAAGGCACAGCTGGCTGCGTGCCAAAACACGCAAAATAATAAAAACTGTTGCTAAACATGGCGGAAAATGAAGAAAATGGTGCTGAAGGGCACTGCGATGACTCTTCGTCGACTTACGCCGCTGAAAAGTGTGTCAGTTTACGGCGGCACTATTCACTCGAAGAGAAACTTTGAATTGTTGACCAGACGAAAATCTGGTGGAAAAAATTGAAGGTACCCTCTTAGGGATGGCCAGCGCTTTTTTTCAAGCGCTTTTTTTTAACGCCGCTTTTTTTAAAAAAAGCGCTGGCAAAATTTTTGGATCTCATGCACTAGGTATTTTGCAATTTTTTTTGGCGCAAGCGCGCAATTTCACATGCACATTACCATTGGTTATGGTTTGAATTGGTTTTGAAGCATTTTTAGTGGCATTCCTTCAATTCCTGCAAGCTATGATGTAATAATAAGTTGTGATATGTCGTTGTAGTATATAATATCCAGCCAATGTGCTTCCACACACTTTTCCACAGTTGGAAATAGGGTGGGAAAAAAACGTTTTTTTTAACTCGATGTTTTTTTTTAAAAAGCTCCCAGATATGACCTTGTGTCAACATATATATGTATAACAGACAGTGACAATACTCTGTGATGTTACATATGACCATATAATGTCTGTGGAGCCATGGGATAGCATTATAAGTGGTGATTTGTGTCAAAAATATCCATTTTTCGTCGACATATCATTCGTATATCGCCTTAGTTGAATGTTTGTGACTTCAGGTGAAGTTTGGCACGGAATAGTGATCAAACAAGGTTATAAAAGGAGGTTGTTACTTTGGGAGTGAAGTTACACACTGTGGAGGTACATGAAAGCACATTACCTCAATATTATATACTACAGCAACATATGATGGCTTATTAACCCATGGTAGCACATAGAAATGGATTCTTTGATACAAAAAATTCCACAAAACCAATGAAAACAACCACCAATGTCAATTTGTGTGTGAAATTGCGTGCTTGCGCACAAAACTTTTGCAAAATACCTAGTGCTTAGTACTAAAAATTTTGGCCGATGTTTTAAAAAAACAAAAAACATTTTGGATGTCATGTTTGTTTGTTTTTAAAAACGTTTAAAAAAAACATCGACCAACCCTAGTTGGAAACATAAGTCTCATTGTATTAGCCTTCTCTAATAACCTTCTTTGAGCACTATTCCATGCCTAACTTCACTTGAAGTCACAAAACATTCACAAACGGCGATAAAGGTCAAGTTGACCTAAAAGTGGATTTTTTGGCAGAAATCAGCACTTATAAAATATCTACAGTGCCATAATAACTACAGTGCCATTCTATGGCTATATATAATCACAAGTACTGCTACTTGTCTGATATACCTGTATATATTTACCTAGAACCATGTTTGGGAGCTTTTTAGGTAATGTCTCCATCTCGACATTTTTTGAAAAAAAGTGAAAAAAAGTGCGTTTTTTTTAAAAAAAGCGCTTTTTTTTAAAAGCGGGGTCATTGAAAAAAGCACTTTTTTCCATCCCCATACCCTCTAATATAAGGTACCCTGTAATACAAGGTATAACTTTTGGTTTTAAAAATATGACAAAAACAATATAAGGTATACCTTATATTAGAGGTAATACGGTATCTATCCAGCCCCCGCGAGTGCCAAAATCTTATAGACCCCTGTGATAAAGATGGAACGCTTGAAGTAAAATACATACAACTAGTTAACCGGCAGACAACAATGGTTGATATAAACGACGGTGTGTCGGTGTCCAAGTACGCCCGGTGCCCAAGTAAAGTGCCTGTGCTTGCGCACCAGGCAGCTTTTTCTTGTGCAGTACTTGGGCACCACTTGTGCACCGTGGCGGGTCGATATGTGCACTTGGACTCGATATTTTTTCAGGTCGTAAATACAAGCACTAGTCAACTAGCGCTTGTATTTATGACCTGAAAAAACTATCGAGTCTGGGTAACATTCCGGGTTGTGAACATAATGCTAGTTCACTAGCGATCACCTTCACAACCTGGAATGTTAACTGGGGCCAGTTCCGCAAGTGGAAAAGTTAAGAGTTAAAACTTAAGAGTTGAGTAAAATGACAAATGACAAGTTATGAGTAAAGTTAAGAGTTAAGAGTTGAGTAAAACGACAAATGATATTACTCAACTTGTCACTTTTCACTTTGCTCTTAACTTATCATTTATCATTTTACTCAACTCTTAAGTTTTAACTCTTAACTTTTCCACTTGCGGAACCGGCACCTGGACTCGATATTTTTTGGGTCGTAAATACGAGCACTAGTCAACTAGCACTTGTATTTACAACCCGAAAAAATATCGAGTCAAAGTGCACATATTGACCAGCCACGGTGCACAAGTAATGCACAAGTGGTACCCAAGTACTGCACAAGTATGCACAAGTAAATAGCCGCCCGGTGCCCAAGCACAGGCACTTTACTTGGGCACCGGGTATTCAAACTTGGGCACCGGGCATACTTGGGCACCGGGTTTACTTGGGCACCGGTCTGTCGCCGTTTGCGCCATATAAACTATGTTTAAATGCGTTTTGATTTTTGTCAACTAGCAGTCAACTAAATCAACCGGCGGTCAACCATTGCACAACAGTGAGTTAGCACGTGCGTCGCGCCGCAGGTCGGTCACCCTGGAGCGGGTGTACTACAGCGTCAAGTGCGGCCTGTGCCCGCAGCTGTACGTGTGCTGCGCCAGCTTCACGGTGCTCTTCGTGCGCGCGGACGCGCGGCACAGCGGCAGCGGCAAGAGCGGCATGTGCGCCGTGGTGTGTCCCAGCACCCCCGGCCTCAGACAGGCGCTCACTGCTGAGGGGGTCGCCTTCCGAGTGCCCCTGGGGTCGGGGGCGCCCAGAACCAGGAAAGCCATGAGCGCGGTGGAGACTGGCGCCCTTGGCTCCGCCCTGGCTGGCACGGAGTCTCAGCCGGCGCTGGGTGGGCGTGGCTTAGATGATGATTGGTTGGTGGGTCGGCTGTTTTGGATAGGTCTGGGAAGTAAGGGTGTTTTGGGCACCGCAATTCGGGGCCCGGCAAACTATTTCGATACTTCAAACGTTCAAAGTCCAAACCTAGCGAGCCGTTGCCTGTCTAGTGATGGCCGTAGTTTTAAATTTTTTAAACGTTTTTTATTTTAAAAAGAGAGGTCGTTAAGAAACTTTTTTTCATTCCCATGCATGCCTAGACATACTAACAATAGCGGTTGTTGCCACCGTTTTCTCGTGGTGTCACGTCTGTGCTGGGATTTTGTTTATGCGGCACTTTTTCCTGCCACCCTGGAATATTCCACACCCAGCGTATTAAGATGAAGCTATTCCAAAAAATTAAAAATGGTATGTATGTACACTGGAAGCGAGTGTGTTCCAGCACGTTTGCTCATTGGCTGCGCGACGCAGTTGCTCGAGCGCCGACTCCGCCCCCGTGGGAGCGTGCGCGCAGGGCGAGGACGCCGTCGCCTGGCTGGACGACTTGGCCATCTCGCCCGCAGTCGCCAAGAAGTTGAGACGAATGTGAGTGCCAAGTGCAGTAAAATATATTTACTTTGTATTTAGGGTTGGTATCTTTAGTGGCTGAAAATTTTGCCTGGCAGATGGATGGATAGCCGAGTGGCATCTATCCTAATCCCTTCGAGCGGGTGCAGCAAATGGGGGGTTACCCCCCCCTCAAAAAAAATCTATCCCGGAGACAAAATTTTGGGCTACTTTCTAATAAACCCCCCCCCCCCCAAATCGGCCAATTATTTACCTATCTGAAGCGACTTTTTAGAAACTACCCAAATTTTCACTCCAAATCGCTATTTTTCATACCATTTTATAGATTTTCACCTTCAAAATCACTGGTTCATGTGTCTAACTGCCTATTTTCAGCTATTTTTTTAAATAATGGTCTTATATACCCATTTTTGGCAATTTTTAACTACCTTTGACCCAGGGGTATCTTGAATTTTGACCCTCCGAGTGGTTGGATAGACAGCAAATCGCTCCTCCGGAGGGATAGATAGCTGAAAAATTTTCTGGGGGGGGTTGGGGGGGGGGTTGTGGTGGTTCGATATATAGGCTTTTTCGGGGCATAGAAGGAAGAAAAGGGAGAAAAATCGCTAAAAGTAGGTGTAAAATAGCTCAAAATGGGTATACAAGAGCATATAGTACTTAAAATAGCTGAAAATAGGCAGTTAGACGCATGAACCAGTGATTTTGGAGGTGAAAATCTATATATAGGTATGAAAAATAGCGATTTTGAGCGAAAATTGGGGTATAGTTTCTGAAAAATCGCTCCAGATAGGTAGATAGCTGAGCGATTTGGGGGGGGGGGGGTTTAGGGGGTAGTAGCTCAAAATTTTGCCTCCGGGATAGATAGATAGCTGAGCGGCCTCCGGGATAGATAGATAGCTGGGCGGTTTGGGGAGGGGGGGTAACCCCCCCCCCCCAACCCCCCCATTCGAGACCCCTGCTTTGACCGATTTTTCTCCATTTTCTTCCTTAAACACCTTGAAAAAGCCTATATATCGAACCTCCGCCAACCCCCCCCCCCAACCCGCCCACCCCCAAACTCGCCCCCTCCCCCAAACCCCCCAAAATTTCCAGCGATCTATCTATCTCAATCTCGGAGGCCGCTCAGCTATCTATCCAAACCCCCGGAGAGTCATAATCTACAATAACCCTGCCTTCGAAGCACTTGTGAACTTAATGAACACCCCGCCATGAAGGAAATATTGTATCAAATATTTAGTGTCTTTTTCTGCTAAACTTGCTATCTTCGTCAACTGTAGTAGACATACACCACATTTTGGTAAACTCACGTGGCTTCAAAGCTGATTTATCAGTATGCGAACATTCGCCAGCTCGTCCTACACGGACAACGTGTCGCCCACTGCGGACGACGTGTTCACCGACGACGGCTTGCCGCTGGACGCCGGCAAGAGCGGCCTGTACGTCGAGGGCGGGGCCAACGTGCACGCGCTCTACAACTTTCTGCATTGCAACAGCCAGCGCTATGGGGAGGCGGTGACTGGTTCGCTGGCCGGCGTGCCGCCTACGTTGTTGGCGCCGCGCCCGTTTGAGAATGGAGTCATGTGCCAGAATGAGGTGCGATTTTGGGGCAGTTTGCCTCGGTGCATGTAAATTGGTCCCAGTGCATGTAAACTCTCAGTGCATCTAAATTCCTCCCTGTGCACGTAAGCTCTCAGTGCATGTAAATCGGTGTATCTACACACCCTATTTGAACCGCGGAGTTTAAAAGATAAAAATAACAATTTAATGTCGCAGTTTATAATATTGTACTTCAAAATATGACCATGCTGAAATGTGTCTACGCATAATCTGCACCATGACTTCAGTGAAAACTGAAATTTAACTCAAATTCGAATGAATGAACTCAGGTGAATGATCTAATTAAATTGAAATTAAATTTGAATAATATTACAAAAACTGTACACTGGATGTCATTATGTCGCCATTTCAGTTTTCACCGGATGCACGGTGCAAACTAGGCGTATTACGTTGTTTTGAAAATCAAAAACATCGCCCCCCACTGAAACTATATATAAATAAATGCCCTTCTTTTTTTTAAACTACACGACGCACGCTGCTAGGGCTCGAAACTCGATTTTTCTCAAACTCGAGTTCGAGTCGCAACCTCAAATTTTTTCCGGTCGAGTCGGCGAGTCGAGTCGGGCGAGCCAGTAAAAGATCGAGTCGAGTCGGGCAAAAATCTCGAGTCTCGAGTCGAGTCGGATGCGTTACTTTTTGGTATGACCCTTGCAGTAATTTTTGATACTGGTTTCTCTACCAATGTTTTCACACACACTTAATGGAGTCTAAATGCCAACAGTTCATTTAAATATCAAGATAAAGCAAACATAGAACTTTTTATCACTCATGTTGCTACAAATAAAGTTGCAAAAATAAAATTGGCCTAGGGATGGAAAACCATGCTCAGTGCCAACATTGTGCAATGCATTTGAGGTGCTGTGTGTCTGTTTCACATGTGGTGCTGCACATGCTAGTTTACTGTCAGATTTTGGTAAACTCTTAAATCGGCTTTGAACGCATTTGAATTTACCATAATGATGTATCTGTCAACTGCAGTTGATGGGGATTAAGAATAACTCATTTCAGTAAACTCAAATGTGTTTTATCAAAGCCGATTTATGAGTTTACCAAAATCTGGCGCTAAACTAGCGTGCACATGCACATTATGTAGAATTGTATGGCAATACGAAATTTGAGGTTTAACACCATTCAATACATATGCCAAGCCAATCCACAATATATCACACATGTCGTGTGGAAATGCGCGCTCGCGCGCAAAATTTTTGAAAAGTAGGTTTAAAATTTCATAACAAAATTGATATTTTAGGACATTATTCAATGGAAACCCTGACTCGAAATTTGCCAAAAGTTTGAGTCGAGTCGGACAAAAACCTCGAGTCTCGAGTTTGGGCGATATTTTTTCGGTCGAGTCAGACGAGTCGAGTCGGTACCCTGTTTTACCCTCGAGTCACGAGTCGAGTCGAGTCGAGTTCGAGCCCTACACGCTGCCCTTTCCTTTACCCTTCTCAGATTACGTTGCGCGAGGGCAACGCGCCCGACAGGGAGTACACGTTGGAAATCAGCGGCGCCATTCTGCCGCACGCCGCCGACGCAGTTTTGAATTGTGTCGCTGCCGCCGCGGCGGCGGAAAACGGCGCCGCGGCGCCCGTGCGCGTTTTCGCGTCGGGAAAAAGACCTTATGATGGTTCGTTTTTTACTGCACGGTTCAGTGGCGTAGCCGGGGGCCGTTTCGGGGTGACGTATGAAAAATGTCCCGGTGTGGCGATTTTCGGCACCACTTTCGGGGGCGCTGTCAAAGATTTTGCGCGCAAGCTCGCATTTCCCTGACCCACAACAGGTATTTTCAGTTCACCTGTTTCGGGAGCCTCAAATTATGAGCAAATTCACTTGGGCGCCCCCTCCCCGCCCTTTCACCCGGCTCCGTATACAATCCGCCCCCCCCCCCCCTGCTCAAAAATCCTGACTACGCCACCGGCACTGTTGTTGTTTGTGCTTTTTGATTTGACTCTACTTTGTACAATAAATTGTATTATATAGAATTTTGAATAATTTATCATATTTTATGGAAATTTATCGTAAATATATTAATGTGAATTTGGTAAAAATACGATATCGACACCCACTGAAATCGAGTGAGTTATCGAGAACGCAGCTCATTTGAACGTATTTATATGCCTACGCACTAAAATCACACTTCTTTCAGGCATGACCGATTCCTGGGCGGCTGCGAGTGAAGTCGATTCATCAAACGGCAAAACTGCACTGAACTTTGAGCAACTTTCCTCTACGAGTGCTCAACCAACTGATTTTGCACACCTGGGACAATCTTTGGCGATGCAAAATGCAAAAAGCGCCGCTGAAACTGAACCCGGTTCTGTTTATTGTGGCGCCGCGGCGAAAACTGGCAGTCGCTTTGCAGAGTGGAGCAGTTTAGTGTTTGAAAATGGCGTCTTTCGATACACTTGTGATGGTAAAAAGAATAGTTGATTGTGACAGTATAAATTTTTGGTCTGCGGAAATCGGTGAAATCTACCGTATTCGATTTCAATAGTGTAGTGAATAATGTTTATTTTCTTCATTGCATTGCTTTCACTGTCCACGAATTTCGTGCATGGCAATATTGTCATAAAAATATGGTAACATTCTCTGTACTCGGGGTAAGTACAAATAAAATACTTTAGATTTTTTTGTATTGTTATCCGATAAAATCTCTCTGGAAAAAAACCTGGAGAAAATATAAGATTTTTCAATCATCATATTTAAAATATAAATATATGATTCTCGTTATATCTTTGGGATGCTTGCTACTCGTACTGCGGACTATCTCAAACTGCGGGTATTTACAAACTCACATCAATTTAGAATTTGTAGTTAATAGCGCCAAGCGCCAGCGCCAGGCATTTTGTTCCTAGCGCTGGTCGAAAATAGCGTCAAAAGCGGCATGGCGCTTTTTGCTTTCGCGCTATCGCCCGGAGCCAGCGCCATGGCGCTTTTACATCACTAATTTTGATCCTAGTCTGGGTTCGATAGATAGCAAATCGCTATAGATGGCACCATAAATACCCAGCTGAAAAGGGTTTTCTGGGGAAATGTTTTAGTGTTCTGGAGCAGGAGTCTCAGGATTCTGACACCCTCGGGTGCTCGATAGTCGGCAAATCGCCAAAAAAAAAAAAATCGAAAAAGCTAAGAAATTTCATATCGCCATATACACTTGCATCCAAACACATTGAATCAACAGAAGAGGCAGTCACTCGACTCAATCATCACTCAATATAATCAGCTTGAATCAAATTTGCGGCCGCCTCGGCTAGCGCCACCACCGGCAGGTACAGATTAGCCCCGATCGTGTCCGGGAAAACACTCGCGTCCACTATACGCAGTCCTTGTACGCCGTGCACTCTGGCATGTGTGTTTTACAGAAAGAAATTACCTAGCTTTAATTATAGAGATCTATATTGTGTCTAGAATTGGCCCCACACGTTTTTCAATATTTTACAATTTTTAACGTCACTTGTTCCGTTTTTCAAAGTTTCACATTTTGGTGCTTCTACTGGGACAGGGAAAACACAAAAATTTACTATTAAGATGTCGGTAATTCCACCTACTATCTGGCAAAAAGTCAACAATTTATTTTTCTGAGGAAGGCAAGCAAGTGTCAAGTCCATATGGGCATAGTTGTTCAAACATATTTACGTTTACTCTATAAATACGTATACTCGAGTACTGCGTAAATACATTTACGTTTAATCCCGAATAAAATACCGGTACTCGCGTTCTCTTTGAAAGTACGCGAGTACAGAAAACATACTTCTGATAGGCTTTTATATAGGTTTTCTCATAGCAAAAAGGGGAAGAAAAAAGCTAAAAATATCGAAAATAGCTTAAAAATAGGCAAAAACATTGACTAGTGAATTTGAGGGTGAAAACGTTTTGACATTTATGATTTTAAGTGAAAATTGGGGCAACATTTTTCAAAAAATACCCACTTTTACGTTTTCTGGGAACAAGAGTAATTTACTCACGTTTACTCATGAGTAAAAGTAAAAAAATTTACTTTACGTTTTCTGTACTCAGCTGTGAGTAACAAATAAATACTTTACATTCAGAAGGTTCAGTATTTTTAACAACTCTGCATATGAAACGCCGCTCACTTGTAAAAGTCTAAAGAGCATAAATTGTCAAAAATGGCATAAATTGTAAAGCAAAAAAATTGTCACAGACCAGATACTGATAAATAAGTGTATTTGTTTACTGGACTTCTTCCTGGATGCTTTTTTGTCCTTGTCCACAATCATTTTGTGGAATGGCTAACGCTCCCAATGTTGAGAGCGGAGGTGGAAAAAATTGACACGTATAATCAAATTTGGAACTTTGCGATTGTCGGCAAGTGCGCCCATTATACACGCGTCACCGTTAGGGTGGCAGACGGTACGGCCTTGCGGTAAACGGTACGGTACGGTAAATTTTCTATTTTGCGGTAAACGGTACGGTATGGTAAATCTTCAATTTTGCGGTAAACGGTACGGTACGGTAAATCTGAAAAGTGCGGTACACGGTACGGTACGGTAAATTTCCGATTGTCAGAAATGTATCAATGCCGGACTACAGACAACTTTACTTCATAAATTGACACCAAATTCAATGCCACAATTTGATAAATGGACTTAAAACACAATAACAGTATGATGACATAAAATTCCATTACCCACAATGTAGGGGCTCAATATATACGTTTATTCAAGGTGTAGAAGGAAGAAAAGGAAGAAAAATTGCTAAAAGTGGTGAAAAATTGCTCAAAGTATGTGAAATTTACACTTTGAGACGTGCACATGGCTTGATTTTATAAACACATTATACTAATGTAAATCATGACTTATATCAATGAAATGAAAGGGCTTCAAATCAGGAAAACAGTGTTGTGAAATTTGCGCGCTTGCGCGCAAAAAATTTCAAAACACCACATTAATTGTCATCAATAAATTGGCATATTTAAGCGTCAATCTGAGTCAAATTTACCACATTTTCTGCGGTATATGAGTGCGGTACGCGGTACGGTACGATAAATTTTGGAAAATGCGGTACACGGTACAGTAAATTTCCAAAAGTGCGGTAAACGGTACGGTACAGTAAATTTCCCAAAAATGCGGTACGGTACGGTATGGTAAATTCTGCCACCCTAGTCACCGTCACCATCAGATAATGAAAAACCAAATGCCATTTTCTAGACATTTTTTTAAAAGTTATCGACTTTTAGAAGTAGACGCTTCAAATGCTGAAAATAATTAAAATTAATAATTCAAACACTAAACAGCGCCTAGCAGCCAACCTCAAATTTTGATCCACAACGCTGTCAGTGGTGTCCTGCCCCATGCTGCACGTGCCGCTGGGATGATAAATTGTGATAGCTCGGCTACGAATGGCCTTTTCCCAGTAAGCAGCCCATTCTGGAGCCAATCCCAAACACTGTCAAATGTTGAATTTCATGCAAAGTTTCAATCAATAGTCATGTACAATGCCCCGGAAAACGTTGGAAAAACCTATTTGACATTTTGCATGATATTTGCCATGTTACAGGGCATTTTACATGACTTTCAACACTTTGCATGGGATTTAACATATGTCAAAGTCTGGGAGTGGCACCTGGTCCGGTCAAATTCCTCCCAATTTCCGCACTGTACATTTTAAAGTCCGCGCCTAAGTTCTGGCTGGAGGTTGACATAAGTTGTTGTAGTTTTTGGACGCCTGCCAACATAATTTTCACGTCTAGGGGGTGTTGCAAATAGTTCGGTTGTATGATTGGGTGTGTGAATGGGTTGTTACTAGCTAGCTTTATGTGTCCCCTGGTGGCAGTCCCGCACCCTGTAAAGTGTAAAGCAAGTGGTCAAATGTCACAAATTTGTCGAATTTGGTAGAAAATGACAAAAGTTAAGTAATAAAACATTGGTATCGGAATGACATTTTACATGACATTTGACAATTTACTTAACCTTTTGCAGGCTGCGGGACTGCCCCTGCTCTGCGGGTGGTTCAGACAAACTCCCATAGTTAGCTTGTGCATGTCTCGCTTGTGCATTTTCCAGGACTCGTTGTACACCTGTGTAGAAGTGTTTTTTGTTGTCCTCTTGAAATGCATATTCATCGTTGGGCGGTGCTCACCTGCACTCCTATTTCCCGTAAAGTGTCAAGTCGTTAAAAATGTCAAATGGCCGATAAGAATAGAGAAAATTTGACAAATGACATAATTTTTTGCACTTTATATGACATTTTACCGTGTGAGCTATTTTTAGTGAAATGTTAAGCAACAAGTGACAAGTAAATAAGCAACAAGCCGAAGCAGATAAGTGACAAGTAAATTGGTAAGTGATAAGTGAGGATTTAAGCCGGTTTTACAGCACAACGATAATTAGGAGCTGAAGTGACGAATTCAGTGCCGACAATTGCAAATACTCAAGAACGCTTAGAGATATCCATCCCCAAATTGACATGTTGAAAGCACTAACCGATATCTACATCGTGTTCAAAAATTATTTAAAAAGCTCAAGTGATTCTTAAGATATAAATCTAAATTACAAATTTCGCCGATGGTTGCCGATAAATAGCGAAATTTTTATTTTCAATCTATGTTTCGAGAACCACTTGAGCTTTTTAAATAATTTTTTAACACGATGTACATAAATAGATATCGGTAAGTGCTTTCAACATGTCAATTTGGGGATGGGTACGCGTTCTTAAGTATTTGCAATTTGTTGGGAATCGTGATGTTTGTTCATTGAGAACTACTTCCTCATCTGATCTTATATACCGTATTACCTCGAATTAACCCCCCCCCCTTGAATTAACCCCCCCCCCCCTTGAATTAACCCCCCCTCGAAATACCCCCCCTAAATTTCGGCTGAGGAAATAATAAACCCCCCCCCCTCGAAATACCCCCCCTAAAATTGAATGTAACGTGAACATACATGACAAATACCGCAGTTTGTGATCTGTACAATGCAGAACACACGTTAAAACTGATGATTAAGTGACGTTAGGGAAGGGTTTTTGTGTATGTAAAGAGCCGGACGAAAATAATGAGAAATATTTTTTTTAATTTTTGACGATTATTTCCGAGCCCCACGCAAACTTTGTAGCGGCGCCACCCGCATCAAAATATAGCCCTAACATTTCTCTAATGGAACCCCCGGGGGGACCCCTGTAGCTGCTTTGACGCGGCCGCAGGGGCGCCTCCCGTAAATTTTTTTTCATTTTTCAGTTGGTCAAAAAAATGAGAAATCAAAACCCATTTTTTTGCGCTCTTTACACGCGTTGTGTAAAGAGCGCAAGAGGGGGTCGTTTGGATATTTCTGCACAGAAATTCACGGGCTTTTGTTTGAGATGGGTGGCGACGCATGTATCCTAATATGTTCGGGGTAAATAAAACTACGAAAATTCGACGCCATTTTCAGTTGGTTTTTGGCGCTTTTGACGCCATATCTTTGCCGTCTGACAACTTTAACCCCCCAAATTTCAGCCATGGGTCGCTACACCCCCCACGAACAGATAGAGAATCTTATCCGTCTCCGCGAGACGGATAAGAAGACGTACGCGGAGATTGCCCACATGTTGGGCATGTTGCTGGCCACCGTGGCGCGCCTGTACACGCGCTACAAAGCGACCGGCCAGGTCGCCCACTGCACCGAGGGCAAGGGCCGGCCGCCCGCTTTTTCCGCCCGCTAGTGGCACATCATAAAACGGCAGCAGATTCGCAACCCGGTGATGTCCAGCACCGCGCTGGCGTCTTGGGCATCGCGCCAATTTCAGCGCCGGGTGTTTCCGCGGACCATGCGCCGGTACATGGCCACAAGGGGCTTCCCATCCCTCGTGGCCCGGCGCAGAGTTGTCCTAAAAGCTCGCCACCGCCGCGAGCGTGTCGCTTGGGCCCGCGTGCTGCTGCAGGAGAAGCGACACAAGCGACTGCACCTGAAATTTTTTTTGGACGAAAAGAAGTGAGTTTTTGTGCGCATATAAATGTGTTTTTTGGGGGGGTTTCATTTAATTCTGAGTGTGCAGAAAGATGCGCCATGTTGTTTTCTACCTCTCATTCAATTTTCACCCCCCCCCCCCCCCCGGCACAGATTTCGCCTCGCGCCCAACACGAAACGCCAGCGCGTTGGCGTGTCGCAAATGCTGTCTCCCGTCGGCCGAATGAAAATTTCGTCGATCCCGGCGATGATCGGCGGCGGCGCGTCGCTGATGACCTGCGGCGCCATCGCGTACCGCGGCACGGGCGAGGGCAGTCTGCTGGTGACGCCCAAGGGTGTCAACGTTGACCGGGCCGGCATGGTCGCCGTCGTCACTGAAATGATGCCGTGGTTCGAGGCCAGATTATTGGAAATTCCAAGGAATATGCGACAGGTTGGTTTGTGGGGGGGGGGGGGTTTAGATGTTGTTACGGTTACTTTTGAATGTTTTCGCCCCCCCCCCCACGCAGCATGCCTGGCTCATTATGGACCAGGCTAGTGTTCATACGGGCGACCTCCTGCTCGCCTACCTGCACCGGCACGGCATCACGTAGCGGTACCAGCCCGCCTGCTCGCCCGACTGCAACCCCATCGAGCACCTGTGGTCGATGGTCGATGGCGCCATCCAGCGGGACGACATGCCGAAGCTGCCGGAGCTTCGGCGCCGCGTGCTGGCGAAGTGGGCCGCGCTCACCAACGCTGACGTCCAGCCGCTCTACAATGGACTGCCTGGCCGTTTGGAGACTGTGATTAAAAATAGGGGGTACTGGACGTATTAGGTGTGACTTATTTTTATTTTTTCCGACCCCCCTGTGCTTTTTGTTGACGTTTAGGACTCTAAAACGCCGTTTTTTAAAATTTCAAAATTTCTCATTTTTTTTGACCAGCCGGACTTTGAAAATTCGTTAAAGCAGCTACAGGGGTCCCCCTGGGGGTTCCTGTAGAGAAATGTTAGGGCTACATTTTGATGCGGGTGGCCCCCCAAAAATTACTCTGGGGGGGAATGAAAATTGATTGAAATTTAAAAAAACGATTTCTCATTATTTTCGTCCGGCTCTTTACAGTTATATTATATATGCCTATAAACACATATACATCTATGTAATTGTTCAATTTTTCTACGTCTGCGTATGGGGAATTTCCGAAAATTTCTGGCGAAATAATAAACCCCCCCCCTCGAATAAACCCCCCCCCCTCGAATTGTCCCCCCTCAAATTTTGCTGGCGAAATAATAAACCCCCTGGGGGTATTTCGAGGTAATACGGTAGCTGTGTGATAGCAGCCATCAGAAGAACACTTTGAAGTACTAACTAACCAAAACCACTCAACCCTCACATCCAACATGGTGGACGACCTGGGGATTGAACCCAGGGCCTCGCGCATGTGACTCAGGTAAAATCCAACATGGTGGATAACCTAAACCGTATTCAATGCAGATGGGATGGCTGCATCATTGCTGCATGGCTGTGCTGACCTACCAAGCTCTTCATTGGCACCTGCTCACCCATCCACTGGGCACACAGCAGACCAGTGCCAACAAGCTGCTTCTATCCAGCTTCAAAGGAACCTACACCTACAGCACCTGCTCACCCATCCGCTGGGCACACAGCAGAAACGCTTCACAGGTGGGAAAAGAGGTCTCCTTCAGTGCTGCCAGCTCGCGGTGTCCACTGTCACACCGGAGTGATCCAGACAAACACGAGCACACTGGAAAGGGAGGTACCAGTCAGGTGCTTGCAGTGCCCTTGCCAGAGAGAGAGAGTGAAAGTGTGATGGTTTTGGTTAACCCTGTTCTCCCTTAACTTAACTTATCCTTAAACTGATTATCCTTTTCTTAAGGGAGAAAAGGGGGAATATGTTGGGAATCGTGATGTTTGTTCATTGAGAACTACTTCCTCATCTGATCTTATATAGCTCTGTGATAGCAGCCATCAGAAGAACACTTTGAAGTACTAACCAACCAAAACCACTCAACCCTCAAATCCAACACAATTTGTCGGCACTGAATTTGTTGCTTCAGCTCCTATTTATCGTTGTGCTGTAAAACCGGCTTTAATGAGTAATCTGGGGGCGGTCACGCACCCTGTAAAGTACGGTGTAAAATGCCAATAAAACAAAAAAAGAAAAAAAACGTTTACTGATTTTTTTGTGACATTTGACAACTTTGTATGAGATTTGACACTTCACAGGCTGCAGAACTGCCCCTAGACAAGTATTTACCTCTGGTTTGATGTTGCTCAAGTGAAGATATTCTGCCCCTCCGATAATGTCGCCCACAAAACCATAAAATTGAATGTCTCTGTCATAGTTTTTTGGCAAAAAGCCAGTGGTCATGAAACCCAAAGTAGAAATCGGTGGTTGGGTCAGTACACCTGAGCGAAGAAAATCACTCATTTATTAGCGTGTCATCGGTATATTATTCAGATAGAAAATTGAAGGGGGCAATTTGGGGGGAATTAATTTTTGTCAGGTCTATCATGCGAGTCCATGTCCATTTTTTATGCCAAGTGTAGCATTTTCGCCTTTTCCCAAGTATTAAATAAATACCTCACATTTTCAGTATCCATATAAATTTATTATTCGCATAATTGGTAGAAGTATTTCTGTCTACGTAAATACATTCACTCAAAATATCTGTATTTCAACAAAACTGCATTAAGTAGTCTAGATACCTTTTCCTGCCAGAATAAATTCCCCCAATGAATACATCAATGATAGTGTATACTTTGTCATCGTAGCGTGGAATGCTTGTCCAGTTTCTTTATTCACATCATAATTAAGTACCATTAACAGATGGTCCATTAGATTCTCACCCACCATTGGCATGTTTTTTATCACTGGAATCTAGGTTTTAAAGTGATTATTTTTTGCGTGTATATAAAGTGGAGGGTCCAAATTCAATTTGAAGGTAAGGCGCGCTGTCGGGCGCCCTAAGTGCGCCTTACCTTCAAATTGAATGTGGGCACAGGGTGTTTGAAATGTGAAACTAGCATTTAACTTTTCCAAATCTTTCTCGTTTCCCAATCCGGAAAGCATGAGCAATTTAGGTGATTCCACTGCCCCTGATGAAATTATCACCTCCTTATTTGCATGCACAGTAAAATAAGTGCCTTTGGATTCGTGGAAAAATGTCACGCCATTGGCTCTCATTATGGTCTGATCAATGTTTATCTGTTGAAAAATATTCCATAGTTAAAAATTGAATTGAAAAATTGGAAAATTTGAAATTCTTCAAAATAAAAATATTTCAATTTTGTCAACCTTTGTAACCAGAGCTCCAGTGAGCACATGAAGCCTGTCAGCATACAGTTTCATAGCTGGCCTTAAATAGTGTTTAACTGCTGATGCGCGCCTGCCATCGTTACCCACAGTCCACTGACATCTGTGCACACCTGTGACAGGTTTTTGAGAGGCGGCTCTACTTTTTAGAGTTTCAAAATGAGAAAGATTGTGCAACCATGTCAATTTCTAATGTGGAGAAGTAGGAAAACATTAGCGAATTGAAAGATTGAATTGAACGAATTGAAATGAGAAGTAAAAAGTGATAAGCTAGGTAAGTAATATTTTTACTTTTCATTTCACTTCTCATTTTACTTCTCACTTCTAAAATAGTTTTTACTTGTCCACTTGCGGAAATGGCACCTGAACTATTTGCATCTCTGCCATTGTAGTCACCATCAAAACTCCAGCCATTATCATTTCCGGCCATTGCTTTCATCAATTTTACTTGAATATCATCTAGACTTTGCCTTGCGATTGGAATGGGCCCGCTTTTACCCCTGAATTGGTCCAAATTTTCGTCGTCACTGAAAATGACCTTCTCGATCTTCTTTCCAAATTTGGCCATCATATTTCCCCACTGTTTTGGCCACCTGCCAAAATCCAGATGTGAACCGTGCACAGCTATCATATAATTGAGAACGGAAGAACCGCCTAAAAGACGGCCACGCGGCCAGCGGACTTTCTGCGTTGATTTTTGTGTGTTGCAGTGACGTTGTGCCATGAAAGTTTCAGTTGAATGTTTTGTTTTTGTCTGGTCCATAATCTGCAGTGCTGCATAACGGTGGCAAACTCTCTGGAAATTTTTTGTTGGATTGAAGTGTTTTTCTAAAATAACTTTTACGGATTTCGATTTTTTTCCATAAGTTGTGTATGGATTTAGTTTTAGAATTTTCTAAATCCATGACGATTTTTTTCCGCGAAGTAGAGCACAAAAGCGCTAGGCGCCAACGCCAAAATAAATCCGGGCCATTGCGCTTTGGCGGCTGGCACTAGGTAGGCGTCCGAAAAGGGCCATGGAACTTTGGCGCCTGGCGCCAAAATATCTCCGCTATCTAAACGCATGACGCACCCTGTCCAAGAGCCCCTCAGCTGCGTTTAGCTGCGGCTGCGTCTGATAAGCCCAGTCGGCTTTCGGTCGCCGCTGCAGGGAGGGCGCCGCCAGCGGCACGTGGCTCCAAATCGCCTGCGATAAGTTTGCACGTGTTTCAGGTGGAGTGATGACTAGTGATGGAAAGGCACCGGGGCACCGGTGCCATGGTGCTGGGCACCGAAGGGCACCAACACTGGTGCTGGTGCGGTGCGGTGCCATTTTTCCCGGTGCCTTTAACATCACTAATCGTGACACATAGGTAAGTAGCTTGATTGTCTGTGATGCTTTAAATTTTTTTTGTGTTATTTAGTTGACATTATTTGGGATTCAGTTGACATTATTTGACATTCAGTTGACAAGAATTTCGGAAAGCACGAAGCAAATTTCGGAACCGAGAACCGGAACCGAAATGTTTTAAATTGCCAACCCTAACCGACGGGGCTGTACTCGGAGGGGCCGGCCTCGAGCAGCAGCACCGTGCCGCGCTGCAGACTGGCCAGTCGCGCCGCCACGACGCAACCCGCCGCCCCGCCGCCCACTGAAACGGGTTCGCATTTTCTGGCTGATTTTACATTTTGAAAGGTAATGCTGAAAGTGCCAGCGACAAGTCGTGTTGTGTTTAAAGTGGTCTAATATGATAGGTGTTCGAGAGCGTTTGTCAAGTGTAAATACCGCAAACGCAGAGTGTTCATTAAAGAAGATTCCATTAGGTACTGGAATTTTCATATTTTGAATGACAATTGACAATTTGTTATGACATTTTGCATTAGGTACCTTTGGCACTTGACAGGGTGCGGTGATATTGGGCCCACACACACTAGTTGACATCAAAATTCGTGTCAACTGAATTCGACTAAATTTTGTTTAATTACCTATATGATTTCAACTTTCCTATGTGAGCATACCTAACCCTTTCCAAACCCTTGAGCATACCTAGGTAGTTAATTTTATATCGTGACAGTTAATTTTGGCTGTCTCTGATAACGTGATGCTCAAATTTTTGTGTTATTTAGTTGACATTTATTTGCGGTGTCAACCAGTGTGTGGGCCCATTAAACGGTGCGTAAATCGGTTCCATCGGCAAATAGGTTTAAGAAGTGTTGCATTATAATTAAAATAAAAAGCGCCATGACTTTGGCGCCAGCGCCTTGGCCCTTTTCACATGCCTATGATAAAAACAATGCTTTGTACTAAACTAACCCACAACAAAGTCATAGCTATCCAATAGCTGCTCCGGTTGAATAGCACCAGTGTGTCCGTCGGAGAAGAAAACTTTGTAGAAGTGCACCGCGGCAAAAAGAAGCGACAGCGCCACAGATAAAAATAAAAAATAAATGAAACTTTTGGACGGACGCCGGAAAATCTGGAGAACGAGAGACCTTATTCTGGCCATCTTTATTTCTTCCAAACATACTGATCAAAGATTCGTTTGTCTCTAGAACCAGTCTTTGCGTGCAGCCCAAAAAGCAGCGAAAGCATGACCCCATTACGCCCGTAATCAAAGTCTATCTGGCATTGTCTGTTTTATGCATGCGCTAACGTCCAATTTGAGTCGATTCCAAATGTGACTTCCGGATGAAAACAATGCTTTCCGTGTAAATGCATCTCATACGAAATATGTTGTGAAATACACGTGCGGCATACATATTGGCCCTACACACACTAGTTTTCACCGTGACTTATGTGAAAACTGAAATGGCCACATGGCCACATCCAGCCTACTCATTTTGTATGCTTTATGTGTTTTAGTTTTCAAATTTTCAAAGTTTAACTATCATTTATTTAAACTCAAATTTAAATAAAATCAAATCATTCAACCGTGATTTTTAATTTGCATTTTAAAAAAATTTCAGTTTTCACACGAAGTCACGGTGAAAACTAGTGTGTAGGCACAATCCGCCTTCATGGGTTTTTGTTATTTGCTGATCTGGTAGGCAACCGCGGGCCGCGATCTTTTGAAATTTTACATGACACTTGACTGGGGTGGGACTGTCCTCTGGCGGCAATCCCAAGCCCTGTAAAGTGTAAAGTAAAGTGTCAAATGT
This sequence comes from Sphaerolaimus hirsutus, assembly GCA_964036195.1. Lineage (NCBI taxonomy): Eukaryota > Metazoa > Nematoda > Chromadorea > Monhysterida > Sphaerolaimidae > Sphaerolaimus > Sphaerolaimus hirsutus. The sequence continues at coordinate 528,041 of OZ038458.1, forward strand.
AAAGTCAAATGCAAAGTAATGTGTCAAATGTAAAGTCAAATGCAAAGTAAAGTGTCAATTGTCATGCAAAGTTCAGTAATAAAATCTTTTCTTTTTTGTTTTGATTGACACTTTACTTTGCATTTGACTTTACATCTGACACTTTACAGGGCTTGGGACTGCCCCCTGGAGCAGAGTTGTTATAATTACTAAACATTTTGAAAATTATATGTAAATGTGAGTTGTTTTTACTCACCACAAAGTATAGAAAATGTAAAATATTTTTTTTACTTGTACTCATGCGTAAATGTGAGTAAAATACTTTTTCCCCAGGAAAATGTCAAAGCAACTAAACACCTTCCCGATCAAGTCCGGCCGCCAATTTTTTTTTCACTCCGCAGGCCATATCTCCGGTTGTGGTAGGGGTGGAAAACTAAAACTTGGGTGGTATATAGGCGCAACCCCCCACTACCCCTCATAAATAAATGGGGCAGCGGCGATTCACTATAGTGGGGGGCGCTGTATATGTGAAAAAAATTTACGGCGTTTTCACTGTCCCACACAGGTCCGGCCCCCACTTGATTTCTTACACTTCGGGTGCTGTATCTCCAGCTGTGGGAGGGGTATAAATCTAAATTTTTTGGGGATGTGTCGCCAACACCCCTCCCCTACTATACACTGGCCAGGTGGTTTTTGGCAACTCACCACAGTGTGGGGCGCAGCGCTAAAAGTTTGTTAAAACATTACGGTCCCACACAAGTCCAGCACCTAATTGCATTTCAAAAGAATGTACACTTTTGTGTTGTTTTAACATTTAAGTGTTTGATAATGTGACATAAATATGAAATATCCTCTAAAAATATCTTATCCCACCCAAAACAGCCCACCACATGAACCCCTCCCACCAGGTGGCTGACAAAAAAAATACTTTTTACAACTTTTTTCATTAGACACTTGAAATGCTGGTTTACAATAATTTATAGGGGAGGGTTAAAGGTTTCAAATTTGGTAAAAAACTTTAAGAACAAAAATAGGCAAAATTTACAATTTTAAATTTATCCCCAGCAAATTTTCTTATGAAGGCATTTTCGAGGTAAGGTTTTTTACACAATTTGAAACCTTTAACCCTCAACTATAAATTATTGTAAACCAGCATTTCAAGTGTCTAATAAAAAAAGTTGTAAAAAGTGATTTTTTGTCACCCACTTGGGGGAGGGGTTCATGTGGTGGGCGGTTTTAGGTTGGATAAGATATTTTTAGAGGATATTTCATGCTTATTTCACATTGTCAACCACATTAGTGTTAAAACAACACAAAAGTGTCCATTTTTTGAAAGACAATTGGATACTGCACTTGTGTGGGACAGTAACATTTTAATAAATTTTAAACGTTGCACCCCACACTGTGGTGAGTTGCCAAAAACCGTCTGGCCAGTGTATAGTAGGGGAGGGGTGTTGGCGACACATCCCCAAAATTTTAGATTGATACCCCTCCCACAGCTGGAGGTACGGCACCAGCAGTGTAAGAAATCAGTTGGGGCCGGACCTGTGTGGGACACTAAAAAAGCTGCAAATTTTTTTTGCACTCGGCGATCCACCCAGTAGGGGGTTGCTGCGACCCCTTCAATTCATGCGAAGTAGAGGGGGGTTGCGCCAATATCTACCCCAAGTTTCAGCTTCTGGCGCGTCCTAGAACTGTAGATAGGACATCAGAAGTAAAATAAAAAATTGGGGGCCGGACTTGATCGGGAAGGTGTTTACTTTTCCTCCGGAAAACATAAAAGCTACTACTTAATACACGTGAGAGTGAGGTTTACACTGGAAAGCATAATGATGTCGTTTTTACTGATCATTTAGTATTTTTTAGCAAAATCATATGATTTCTTCGAAATTTTCCTATTTTAGCAACAGAAAATTGCGATTTTATTAACAAAAATACATATTCTCTGTGTACGCGTGTACTTTTAAAACGTACGCGTAAAAGTGAGTACATTACTTGTTAAGTTTACATGTAAATGTCCTTACTGCGTACTTGCGTACGCGTATTTTTCGAGTAAATGTACATACATTTTAACAGTGCTCTGGAGAACAGTTCCGCCGCGGTAACAACCCACCGTACAAACAAATAGCTTCTGCAAGACAGAATTTACTTTGCACAGCATATTGACGTTGTTTTTAGGGAGGGGATCAACCCCCACTAGGAAACAGCTACAAAATTTCTTCTAATCTAAGAGCGCTGTTCTATTTTTCGTTAACCTTTTACCCGCCGTTCTATTGGAGGCTGCCATTGTATTTTTTCACACATTTCGTATTTGGAAATAGTCTTATTTCTCAATGAAGCCGGAGTAATATCTTAATTCAATGGAGCAACAATTTGAATTTTTTTATAAAAATACCTAGGTAAAATATCTACCTGAATGCTCTCGCCAACCAATTTGATGTATTTTTTCTGTTTTAGCACTCCAACGTAATTTCCACCCGCTGCCGTTTCGTAGTTTTCGTGAGCGCAAAAACCCAAAACCTGCCATTCTATTGGACGTATGTCGTTTTATTAGAAGAATACCGTAAACCATTTTCACTCAATGGGCCCACACACACTAGTTGACATCGCAAATTCGCGTCAACTCAGTGTCAATTGAATAAAACAAGAAGTTTGTAAAAAGCATCACACTTAAATAACAGGAACAATGAAAATGAAGTGTCATGATGTAAATTTAACTATGCTCTATCAGATAGATAAGTTGAAATCACAGTATCACTTAAATTCAGTTGACATCTAGTTGACACGAATTCAGTTGACATCCAGTGTGTATGGGCCCAATATCGTGGACTCATTCTGCTACAATTTCACGTTGTCTATTTGTATTTGTGCAATTACGCTAATATGCAGGTGACACAACACCATTTATTCAAGGATAAATTCATCCACTGTGACTTCACTATTGGTGACACCATCCAGAAATATGCAAAACACAATTATTGTAAATACCCATAGAGTAAATTTAGTTTTTTTTACTCGAGAGCATTGTGAACATGGGGCTGGGAAATGACTCTATGATGACAAAAAAAACGCCTGGCAGAAAAAATTGCAGGAAAAAAGCGACTGTCATACTGTATATGAAGGGTGTGCTTCTAAAAGTACCGATCTACAAAAAATCGATTTTGAGATAATCGCAATTGAAAGTTTGCGCATTGGGCATTGGGTATGGGAATTTTGGGTAAGGGTATTTCGGCCATATTGTTGGGTATCCACATGCATGGGTATAATCATTGATTATACACATAACACTAGCTATATAAAATTTAGGGAATTGTATTTTTGTAGTACAGTACATTTTAAAGGAACAAATTGGTAATAGCGTGTAGATCGGTATTTTTTAAAGCACAAAATCAGAAAGCTGTAGATCGGTACTTTTACCCATAATAAAAAAGCACAAAATGAGTTTTTGCGCAACCGGACACCGATCTGACATCGGTACTTTTAGAAGCACAAAAAATAATGTACAGATCGGTACATTTAAAAGAACAATTTTTAAAAAAGTGTGTAGATCGGTACTTTTAAAGACACAAAAGCTGAAAAAGCTTGTAGATCGGTACTTTTAAAATTTCAAAAACTGTATTTTGCGATTTTTTTGCTTTTTTCGACCCCCCATATCTCAAAATTGAATTTCGCACCCCCCACATATTATATATATTTTTGAAGCGCATTTTTATGGGGACCCCAAAAATGGTCCTAACTCAAATTTGAAAAATTTGTAGATCGGTACTTTTAGAAGCACACCCTTCATATGCAAAAATGGTGAACCAAAATTGACAATATTTACATTGAAGCGGTTGGTGAAAATAAAATAAAATGGCCATAGACACATTCAATAATTTTCTATCCAAATTTTTAAAAAATATGGAGAACTCATAAATCAGTTTTGAATGCATTTGAGTTCACCAAAATGAGGAGTCCCGTCAACTACTGTTGATGGAGATTGCAGATGACTCATTTCTGTCAATTCAAATGCGTTCAAAGCTGATGCACGAGTTTTACAATTTTCTGAAATTTCGGAAGGAAACTAGCGTCTATTTGTACAAATTACTCCATAAAAAACCGACAAAACGTGTACAGACAAAGTCCAAAGTTACTGAGCACATGCAGAGTTGACATAGACTGAAACTGGGGCCAGTCCAGCACTCTGTAAAATTTCACAAATGTGTAAAATGTCACAGATTTGTCAAATTAAATGAAAGTGCCAGGTAGAAAATGTGAAAAATTTACACTTTTCAGGGTGCGGGACTGGCCACCGCAAGCAAATTTTCACTAAAAGTCAACCTAAAGATGTTCATTGTAAAACGAGGGGGGGAACTTATACTTTTATGAAGACCAAATTTAAAAGATAGGAATATAAACAAACACTTGAATGTATTTAAATAAAACGTTATGTCAATATACACACATATTTAGTTAAATCATTTTAAATTTTACATTGTCGCAAATAAAAGAAAATCCCCATCTCGGAGCGTCAAAATCTATTCTTTTCCAAATATTTACAAAAATAAGCGGTCAGTCAATGCACCGACCGAATTAAATGAAAAATCGGGGTGTTCGTTTAAAGATGCGACACACGGCACTTTTCCATTTTTAATGCACAATTTTAAAGGAACGCTAAAACACTCATCCCAAATCGCCCATTCATTAAGTTTCTTTTTTTGTATAAAATACTGTGGCTTATACCACCAAATAAAATGTCAAAACAAATGTAAAACGACATGTAAAATATTTTTACTACGCATTTTACATGACGTTTGACAAATTTGTGTAACATTTTAGAGTTCAGTTCCCTGATCAGTCGCCATGCTTTGTACAGAGCGCTACCGTATTTCGACGAATAAAGCCAAGCGATAAGTATGACAAGTTTACAATAGTAAAAGCAATTTCCATAAAAAATCGGGCTACCCAAAAAGCAAAAAATAGGACGAATTAAATTTGGCTCCTGGACATGCGTGACTTGCTCAACCGATTTGTTGACCTCGCGACATTATGGACAGAAAAAAGCACAAAAGTGGCAGTGACATTTCACATGCGTACATTCCATGAGACAGATGTTCCGTCGCGAAAATCACGCGAGCATCGTTTTCAAATTTGATCTGTATACATTCCAGAAATACGCGGTCAGCGGATTTTTAACGGAATGAGAAAATGGGCCAAAAATAGACACTGGGAGAAAGTTAGAAACAGTTTTCAAAAACGCTGTGAAAGATATTTCAAAAGCGGTATCTTTTTTTGACAAAAAATGACAGGTTTTTTGGCTGGTAAACCTGCATTGGCTACACATTTTTTCTGCTTTACATATTTCTGGGCATCACTTTCTTGTAAGCTTACCTACTAATAAGTAACAAGAAAGATGGTAAGTTGTTATTTTACCATTTTTCTCGCAGCCTCAACACTTGCCGAGTTGGCACTGTGCCAAATGAAATAAACTGGGTTTTATTCTCTACCAATACACACGATAGTGGCAGTTAACTGAAAAGGAGGCATCTAACAAGTATCGAGGTGATGGAAATGCGTACTTCATAGACACCGTTAACGGTAGTTGACGGAAATTAAGTATAATGCATAAAATTAGTAAACCTGTTTTTAAAAAACGGATTTTCAGTTGACTGTTATTCGATGGTCAACTAATGTGTAGACACAAGTTGCTGAAGACTTAGAGACTCGTAGCACTGTCAACCATTTCTGCAATGCTAAATATTTACCATATATATGTACTGAATAAATAATACACCATCTTTGAACAAACGGTGATTGCAAAAAAACACTTGCACATAAAAACAGAAGTGACCATTAGAGATTGGCAAAAATATCATAAGAGAAGAAAAACAATTATGCAAAAATAAAAAGCTTTTATTTCAACAAGTGACAAAACACGCGGTTATGTGGGTCGACTTGATGTTATGCAAAAATGGCACCCAAGCTCTGTTATAAAAAATTCAGCCTGAAATATTATGAAAAATAGCAAAAACGGCTTAATTCACTCACAAAAAACACACCGAGAAAATGAACATAAGTGTACTAAAAATCGGGATTCTATGCAGTTATAAATGGGGAGATTTCTCACAAAATACACTTAAATGTGATCAGCCCAGCACTTTTTGGTTAACCACATTTACTTGTTATGGTTATGGTATGCTGACCGCACATTCTGCACTGAAATCTACCATACACAATCTGTACGATGAACTAAAAATTATACATTTTCACTGGGGATGGCTGGAGTTTCTTCAAAAGTTCAAAAAAAAACTTTTTCACCGTTCAAAACGTTTTTCATCCCTATTCCCTAATTTTTTACAAAGTATTCATTCATCAAATTATGGTAACATTCTGTGCAAAGTATACTGTTCAGTCGATTTCTACAATGAATAAAATTGCCCAAAGGGAACCCATGGCCGGGATTATTTAATTGCTCTACACAACACAAATCAGTTTTCAACCGAAATTTTCAAACTCACAATTCAGCTTTGAACGCATTTGAGTTCACCGTAATTGGGTGGCCGTCAACTACAGTTGATAGGCATTAAAATAACTCATTTTGGTAAACTCAACTTCAATTCAATTCAAATTCATTCGTTCAAAGCTGATTTGTGAGGTTTCGAAATCTTGGTTGAAAAGCAGTGTATGTAGCCACAATGGCCCTACACACACTAGTTTTCACCGTGACTGATGTGAAAACTGAAATGGCCACATGGCCACATCCAGCCTACTCTTATTGTATGCTATACGTGTTTTAGTTTTCAAATTTTCAAAGTTTAATTTTCATTAATTTATATTCAAATTAAAAGTTTATTAAATAATTCAACCGTGTTCCTTAATTTGCACTTTGAATATTTTCAGTTTTCACACGAAATCACGATGAAAACTAGTGTGTGTAGGCACAATAAAACGCCATATAAATAATGCACTAAGGGGGCACGGTGGAACTCGACTCATTGGAGAAAATTTGCCAATGCTCAACTTTTCAATTAATAAGCCATTTAATGTTCAACAACTGGCAGTTTTAGTTGGATACATGACTTGTGGCAGGCAAAAATAATTGAAAAAGCGTACCACCGCTCCGCGATTCATTTATTTACTTCATGTTTTTTCATGAAATTCTGGGGATTAAGTGTTATCAAATAAAGTTGCGGAAGTAGGAAAATCGGAATAGTTTTTTTAATACTAAAATGGCAGAAAGTAAACACACGCGTCATATTTATTATCATAAACATATGAATATTTTACAAAAACACAGAAAGGGTAATGAATAAAAGGTAAATTTTCACCGGCCACAAGACATGCGGCAAGCCGTAAATACAACACACGGCTACAAGCTCATTCACAAAAACACTGCTATTTATACACCAAGGGGCACTCCCAAACCCTACAGAATTCCCTGTCATATAAAATGTCCAGAAAAGTGTTAAATATTTTTTACCGATCGTTTGAAATTTTCGATGACTTTGTACACTTTGAATGGAATTTGTCATTCCACAGGGCATTTTACACGGTCTGGTGCCAGTCCCAGACCCTGTAAAATTCCATGTCAAATGTCAGATGTCATTCAGTGTCAAAAGTCATGTAAAATGTCCGTTAAAATGGCAAACGTACGTTTGCCACTTTACCAGGCATTTTACATGACTTTTGACACTTTGCACTACATTAGACATTTTACAGGGCATTTTACAGAGTCTGGGACTGCCCCCAGGGGGTTGCACAAAACCAAAATTGACTTTTCGGCTAACATCAATCCATACTTGGCGGGACATAATTCGGCTGCACGCTGACAAAATAATCATCGAAAAAGTGATACAAATGCTCAAAAGTGGGTCTGCAGTCGGGCACTTTGTCCCAACAGCGTAACATAACTTCGTAGATTTGACTGGGACAGTCCCTGGGACACGGCATGCGGTAGCCCCGCTCCACCTAAAAAAGGATTTTTTTGTGATGGTAAAGTTGAGCAAATAGACTGAAATAGAGTGAGTTTACGATGAAAGGGAAATAAATTTTTCTAAATCGACACTATTTACAGGTAGAGTTTTTCAACGGCAATAGACCGCAGATTCAAATGAATAAGTTAAGTAGATGATTAGAAAAAAGTGCTCAGTTGTATTAACAGTTAAAGTGGTACCTGAAGTAATAGGTAAAATTGTCACTGCAAAATTGTTACTTGTCACTGGACTTATCAGAGCCTTATTGCATTACTATTGTCGGTTGAAAAAGCGCACACACCATCTTTATAGCGCGCCTCGTCAAATTTGCACTGAACTGAATCAAACAAAACATGCAAATGAATAGAGTTAAGTATGATCCGGCTGGAATCCGCCCAACGAAATTTGAACTCGTATTCGTATTCGTAGGGTCAAGCCTATTACGCATGTAAATATACCCATCTCGCATGTAGACCCATTATAGACACATTATACCCGCAGGGGTAAGGAAGGGGGCGGGAACCCTACCCCAAACCGCCCAGTCATGCATCTATCCCTGAGGCAAATTTTTTTGCTACTTTCCCCTGAACATCCTCCCCCGCAAATTGCCTAGCTATCTGGAGCGCTTTTGGACAATTTTACCATAATTTGAACCCAAATTCGCAAATTTTCATACTTCTTAGAGATTTCCACCTTCCAAATCACTAATCATGTGTTTTATTGCCATTATTTTTGTATTCTCAGCATGCCGGGTATAAGTAAATGTGTTCCGGGTCAACATGCGGGATGGGTTTACATGCGGAATAGTGCAGGCTCGTACCTAACTGGTCCAAAACCGCACGGCAATAAGTCACTCGACTATTCACCACAAAAACCGCAGAAAGAATCCTGTCTCCCTCAAAAAACAGCCCCCCCACGCACCTGCTCAATAACCTCCCTATTATGCATGCCAGGGTAGGGCACCTGTCCCTTGGTGACCACCTCGTAGAGCAGCACGCCGTAGGACCACACGTCGGACTTGACTGTGAAGTTGCCTACCATGGCCGCCTCGGGCGCGGTCCACTTGATGGGGAACTTGGCGCCCGTGCGCGCCTCGTAGATGTCCTCTTCCATGAGCACCCTAGCTAGACCGAAGTCTGCTACCTGAGGGGGGCGGGGGGTAGGGTTGTAGGGTGAGAAATCGACTGAAATCCCTACACTGACCATTTCGGTCAGCACCGACAAATGAAGACTTTCCAGAACTCCCAGTCTCCGTAAAATGTCAAATGTCAGGCAAAGTGTCAAAAATTATGTAAAATATAATTTGAAAATGTCAACGGTCAGGTAAAAAAATCTATTTTTTTTCTATTTTCCATGAATTTTGACACTTTGCATGACATTTTATGGGGTTTGGAAGTGGCACCTGAAATGGTGACCTGACTTACGACTTTAGAAATGATTTCGATTTGGAAGTGAATTTCAAAAGTGCCAGGTTTCAGTGCTTCCACAACAAACTAATTGACACAAATCTTACCTTTACTATGGGCACACCGCTGATTTTCTCTCCCACTAAAATATTGCGGGCGGCCAAATCGCGATGCACCATTTTCCTATCTTCCAGGTATGACATGCCGTTCGCTATCTGTGAGATTAAATGTTGTTTTTCATTTGAAAAAATTCAACTTCAAATTCAAATTCACGGAGAAGGACGAAATTTGGTCATGAAAAAAGAAAAATGTAGCTGAATGCCTAAATGCCTAAAAAAGATTAGGGCGTATTTGCAGGAAAAATTAGCGTAGACAAATTTTTATACGATATTCTTTTCTGAAATTAGATATACCTATATGGATATTCGACAGGGAAAATGGTCCTTATCTGATATAAATAATAGGTTGATATACGATATTTATCAAAATGTTCCATATCGATATTTGATACTTTGATATTGAATATGACAAATTACTCAATATTAAACGATTAATCGACCAAAGCCAACTCCATAACAAAAAAACATCAAACCTGTGCCGAAATGTCGATCAGCGCACTGAATGGCAACGAATGTCCCTCGCCATTCCTCATATAGTGCAGCAAACTTCCATTTTTCATGTACTCCGTGACAATGTAAAATGGCTCCTCCCTGGTGCACACTGCATACAAGCGGACCAAATTTGGATGGTCGCACTGTTTCATTATGGCCGCTTCTTGTAGGAATGCGTCAGATGACATTGTTTGGGGTTTCATCGTTTTGATGGCTACCTCGACCACGTCGCACCAGATGCCTGGGGGGTGTTGAAAAATTGTGGGGGTTTTATTTTTTTTTAATTGTCGGAAAGAACGAAAAATGATTTTTAATTAGTATTTTCCGGATTTTCTAGAGAGATTTGATTTTTGAGATATTTAAAAAAACAGAAAATATAAAAAACATCCCATTTATATTTTTCCAAGTTTACTTGAGAAATTCACATTACCAGATACAATTGAACTACAATTAACACATCGATAAAGGATCTCGTTATTTTATGAAGGTTGCAGTTTTGTTGGCACGCTGCCAAAATGAACAGCGTGTCTACAATATCAGTGAAAAATGTCTGCTCAAAAAAAAACTACTCACCACTCCAAACTTCGCCGAAATTTCCATCACCTAATTTCGTCTTCAATACCAATTCGCTGCGAGAAATCTCCCAATTTTTAGCCGTATTATGTGAAAGATCTGGTCTGGTGGGCGCAATTCTCGGCGCGGGGAATGTCAACTTGTAGCACAACCCGTCGGCCACTTCTGCGAATTGACAAATTTTTCAATTGACAAATTTTTGTGAATTTTGTGACGATGTGTAATGTTGTTTAAATATTGATTTCATTGATGGCAAAGTAAGCAACAAGTAAAACATGCATTATCATATAACATTGTTTTCACTGTCGACCAATCTGGTGACACAATTTTGAAGTAGATTCATTTAGTGAAACATTCTTTTTGTATTGTTTAGTCAGCTTAGTATAAATATAGGTAAAATAACCATACAACCATATTTAATTTTTTTCAAACTCCGGTAATTCGTTAGAAATGCAAGTCGCCAATCAAAATTCATCAGCATTGTCGATAAATCCAGTGTTTTTTTCACTAAAAACAACATTTATTTCAAAACTCATCAAAAAATACCCATAAATACCCACCCGAATAAAAAGCGACCAAAGCCTGCAAACTGCTGAACGTTCTCCTAGTGGTGATATAAAAGCCTCCATTGTCCAATCTCTTAATCTTATAGTGCTTGACGCCGGCGCCGGCGCTCGTGGCCACGCTTTCAGTGTCTCTGATTGTCAACGCGAACTCGCCGCTATCTCCTTCTCGTTCGCGAACTAAAAACGTGCCGCGCGGCAGCCAAGACTGCAGCACCAGACGCTCGGCGCGGTTTCGCGGTACGCGGCCCGCGTACCTGGGGGAGAATGGAGAAATACAGTGGGCATAGGCTGGCACCACGCCAGGGGTCTCTGATGAGGGGAGGTTGGGAAGGGGGTTTGCGCGATTTCCACCTATTTCTGGATATTTTCTCCGATTTTTTTTCCTTTTCTACGCTCTACACCTTGAATAGCCTACATATTGAACCTCCGCGAACAGCCCCCTAGGGTTCAAACGGGACCGCGGTTCCGGTACATGGTCCGGCAAAAAGTCGGGACTGGAGCGGTCCCGGTCCCGACACCCCAGTCCCGGTCCCGACAATTTAAAAAGCCAGTCCCGGTCCCGGTCCCGACAACCCAGTCCCGGTCCCGGAATTTTATAGCGGTCCCGAAAATGGATGAAAAAACGTATTTTTCAATGACCTGGGTTTGACGAATTATGTTTTACAAAGAAATGTTTTTTTTTCAAAGGCTCCCAAATATAGTTACAATGTGTTTCACATATACACGTAAATATGTCAGACAAATAGCAGTATCTTATGATGTCATATATATTAATAGCAATATAATGGCTGTGGAGCCATGCTGTAGTATTATAAGTGGTGATTTCTGCCAAAAAATCTATTTTAGGTGTTGTTACAAGTGTCTTGTCTAACTTGTTACATAAATAAATTGCTTTTAATCAAATATTCACGACTTCAAGTGAAGATGGGAATGGAATGGTGATTTAAAAATGTTATAAGACAAGGCTGATACATTGAGAGTGGTCTTCACACAGTGGAGGTGTGTGGAACAACATTGGCTGGATATTATGTACCAATAGGTTCAAACGAGACCGTGGTTCAGGTACATGGTTCGGCAAATCCCAGTCCCGGGACCGACCCCCCAGTCCCGTGACCGGTTCCGACAATTGAAAAAGCCAGTTCCGGTCCCGGTCCCGACCCCCCAGTCCCGGTCCCGACCCTCCAGTCCCGGTCCCGGTCCCGACCCCCCAGTCCCGGTCCCGACCCCCCAGTCCCGGTCCCGACAGCAGAAAATTTCTGGTCCCGGTCCCGGTCCGAAAAAAACTGGTCCCGTTTGAACCCTACAGCCCCCCCAGAAATTTTTTTATTGAAGTGTCAAAATGAATACCCATTTAAAACTCAATTTTCAGTTGACGGCTAGCAAACTGGCAACTAAGCGCAGGTCCAAAATAACACTACTACCCAAAAAAAAGTCAAAAAGCATCACAGGGAACGAACCACTCTTCGGACTCTGCAGTCTGCTGCTTAGCTACGAAATTCCTGGGCACGTAGCCCTGCTCGCCGGTGCCCAGGTGCTGCACGTACCACCAATCTTGGTTGCTGAGGGGGAAAAGAATCTGTTAGTATATATATATATATATATATATATATATATATATATAATATGAGGTGTCCACTAATAAAAGTCGATAAATCCAAAATTTGAATGAAGCACGGAAACGTTGAGAGCAGAGGCAGAAAAGTTGACACTTAATGATCAACATTTGGAACTGTGCGATTATCATCGAGTACACCCACTGGACATGCATCACTGGCAGTTAATTGAAAATGAAACTTAAAATACTATTTTATCAAAAACGATTTTTTTTGTTATAGAATTTTTAGAAGTAGAAGCTTCATACATGTTTCCTGCGAGTATTGTATTGTAATTTACACTTGTAAAGCGGGGGTGAAATGCATATATCCCAACCTTGGAGCAACACATATCACTTGAAAACAAGTGTCAACTAGTCGTATTACAATTCAGAATTCAGTTGACCAGTCACAGAACGATGTCCAAATGCGCATGCAATGTGAATTTTAACATGGAGCATTAGACAAGTGCGCATTGGATAACCGACCTGTCGTCGAGCAGCATCATGGTGTCGGACTTGTGGAAGCTCAGGTCGCCGTCGGCGCGCGAGTCGTACTGGTACAGCGCCACCAGGATGACCGCGTCTGCAAGACAAGCATGTTTATTGAGATAGAATGTCACGAGTTTGTTATTTTTAACAACAAATTGTGAATTGTGACGCTCGATGCAAATATGTCTTAATGCTCAAGTTTCATCATTTTTATATCAATTCAACACTATAAAACTATCCATATTCAATAACTATAAAAATTCATTCAACTCTCTGTATTTTCTCTAAAAATCAACACACGAAACATCTATTTTGCCGCTAGGTCAAACTTAACAGTCACTCAATTCGTCAACCAGAAAAAAAACCAAAAGCAACCCACTGGGCGGGACGGCGAAGCTGCCCTTCTTCGCACTGATAGGCGTGCACCTATTATCCCTCAGCGCTGCGGGCGCGCCCCCACTGGCGCTCGTGCTTGGCGCCGTGCCAGCTGCACTGGCGGCGGCCGCTCGTCTGCCGCTCAGCGGCGTGCCGCAGTTGGACGACTGAGCGGCACTGGCCGCCGCGCTGGCGGTGCTCGCTTGCTGCTGCTGTTGGGCGGCTACGCTGGCCGCTTGAGCGGCAACTGAGGCGCCCGACTGCCAGTGCACTTGGCCGCCTGAGTGGGGCAAGTGCTTTGTGGGTGGTTGTTCTTGTTGGGGGGCTACTATGGCGGGTCACCTGGGGACCACTTGCACTTGAAATCCCCTTGAAATGTCCCGCGCCCTGTAAAGTGTCAAATATCACGCAAAATTTTAGTTGACTTTATGGGCTACCAGCTGCCACTTTATGAATTGTTCTGGCTAAAATGTTCGGGTTAAAACCTTTGTTCAATGTCTACAGATAAAACTAGCTGAACATAGAATTTTGCATTCAGACTTATGATACAAATGCGAATATTCTCGTTAAAATACATAGAAAAGATAAGATCCTGTTAAATTTTGACTATTTGACAATTTGTCCAAAAATTGACAATTTTGTGACATTTCACATGACATTTGACACTCGAAATTACACGGTGCGCGACCTCCACCGACAATAATAACAGCCACCGAACCACAAACCCCACTAACCGGACACATTGATCATGTGCTGCTGGTGCGCCGCCGCAGCTGCGCCCGGCTGCGCGGCCGGTCTGTGCCGGCTGCCGCCGCTGTCCTTGCCCACGCAGTTGCCCATGGCTCAGCTGCAGTTGTCGTCGCGCGAGACAAGCTCTTGGCTTCACGCACTTGGCACCATTGAGGGATAGATTTGGGCTGCCTGGGGTGTGGGGGTTGTTTTTAGGCGATTTCGGCGGCTTTGGGGCTTCAGACTATGTCAAATGTCAAATATCACGCAAAGTGGCAATAGTTTTGGAAAATGTCCTAAAAAGGCAAATTTTATTACTTCATTACTGAACATTCTTACTTGAAAGTTTTACATTCTTCATAACAATTACCATGACTTTAAACACTTTCATTTGACATTTTACAAGGTCTGGGAGTAGCAAATGGGCGTGTACATGAACAAGTGTTTATTGCAGTGCCGCAGACACTTAATTCCACAAGTATACAAGTGACAGGAAAAGTAGTATATGATTAGCAGCGATCCCGCAACGCACGTGAAGATAAATGCAAAGAAAAAAGATTTTTATCGGCCAGCCAAACTGCGACTGCACGATCTATGCATTTAACACAAATTGACAAAAACAACCAGAAAAGATACAATTTCTGTTGTCCAATATGTTCAGTTGTAACTTGACACTCGTAAAAGATGCGCATTTTCAGGATGACTAACCAGCGAAGGGGAAAAATCGACGGGCGCGCCGATGCGGAAAAACGCGGCTGAAAAATCAACATACAGTATGCAAGGATTTTTATATGACGTCATTTTTAATCATGACAATTATATCTCAGAATACTCTTTTAATTAAGTCAAAACTATGATATGTGAGAATTAAAACGATATATTCAAATTTATTTGTGTCCACAAAAGCTACACAACAATCCAGAATCTCACGGTTTTAGAACGATGGACGAACGTAAGAACCAAATTGAGTTTTTAAGATAGGGTCCGACGAGCAATCGTTGACAACATTCCCACAAACTATGAAACTGCGACAAATTTAAATACGCATGCAAACACAGAATTTTATATATATCGATTCTCTCTCCAAAACCATCAAAAACTCTAGAAAAAAAGCTATTTATATATCTCGCAAATAAAAACTGGAACTAGTGTATCTACAACCCTCTTGGCACCTTTCCAAAGTAATCAAATCGATAAAAACGGAAAAGCTCGATCAGCGGTGGACCAGCATGGAAGGCTAGCGATTTTTGCACTAAATCCATCAAATCCAACCATTTTTCAACATGGACTGGTCCCGGACGCCCTACACGCCCTCGTTTTGGCTTGCGACGGGTGCGGCAGGAACGCCCTGGCCCCCTACAAGCGTGAGTTTGCCCTACAACCCTACAGGGTGAATCAGGTGGACTGCCCGGCAACCCTGGTACACGGTGGTGCATGTTTCGGGATGTGTTAATGTGATTATTTTAATTAATTTTGTGTGAGATGTTTTGTGAAGTGGGGTTGTGAAGGGTTTGAATAGTTTTTTGGTGCCCCCGATTTCGGTTTCGATGGTTCACCGTGGAAAAACACGCGGCGGTCTGAACTACGTTGAATGTGTGATGAAATCGGTGTTCTTTGATTGTTGTGTGGGTGCCGCCACTCCCATCCGACAAAATGTAGTGGGAGTTGGGTAAAACGCATTTGCACATATGCATTTGTAAACGCACCTGTGCAAGATAATAACTATGCAAACCAAACTATTATTGGCAAAACAACATATTTGTTTATTCTCAGCCAGCCACAAGCTTAACACGCATTTTACGACGAAATACAGCTATGATGTTACATGGGTGAATAACCTGTGAAATACTGAAAATAATTTTTGTTGAAAAACTGGTGCCTGCCACCAGGGGATTATACAGATTTTTAAGCAGCCCCAAATAAAAGAATCCTGTGGTCGTGTGTTAATCCTGTAAAAAGTCTGCTGGCCCAGCAGTTTGGGTGCTCATGTTTTATACCAGAAGCGCGGGTTCAATTCCCGCTGATCGAAGTGCAATTTTGCACTTTTTCTTTACCATATCTTGACGAATAAAGCATCATGAAAGATTTCGTGCTTTATCAAAACGTAGTTGAAGCAATGTATGCAAATATTAGGATAAATGGAAATACTTTTTTATTTATAATTCAAATGGGAAATTACAGATTTCAGTGCATAGCGCGCATTTGGCAGCCAACTATAAATCACTAAATAATTCCTCACGAGTTGTTCGTTCGCCAGTTTTTCAACTAAGGCTTTCTTCAAGTGGGGAAACTTTTCCGACAACATACAATAAATCTATCAAATACATCAACCCACCAACTCAATCCCCCCTCCCCTGGCAGGAAACGGAAGCGCAGGCGGTGTCCAACCTGAACATGAACAGCCAGGCGCAAGCGGTGGCGGCGGTGGCGGACGCGCTCATGCCGCACATCCCGGCCATGAACGCCGCCACGCCATACATCTTCTACACGGCGCACCAGCACCAGCACTCGCAGCAGCACATCGGCCACCAGCACCTGCAGCACATACATCACCAGCAGCAGGTGGGGGGGGGGGGGGTGGAGTGAAATTGATTGCTTTTTTGATTGATTGAAAGAGGACGAGTTGATTTTGAAAAATCAATTGTCCAAAATTGTGGTATAAAGCAAAATTGAATTGAAAAAGTGCCATATTCATGGTAAGCGAGCACTTTTTGAGAGTTGGCAAGTTGCCAGATATGTGGCAAGTGATTTGTTGAGTGAATTATAGTTGTTCCTAAGAATACCTTTACTTGTCAAGTTTGAGTGGACAAATTCCTTTGAATTGACAAAGTCCATCATTTCATTATCCATCCATAAATGTCAACGTCCCCACAACAACGCCTTCAGCATCGATCGCAGGCGTTCTACCCTCAATCGGCGTCGCAGCCGCCGCACCCGCAGCCCACGCCGCCGGCGCACAACGCCCCAACTCCGGTCAATCTGGGCGGCGCGGCGGCGGCGGGCGGCGACGCCAGGTCGTGCCCGTCGGTCGACAGCGCCATGGTGCCCGTGGCGCTGCTGCACCACACGCACCACGACGTGCAGCAGCAGCAGCAGCATCATAGTGTGGTGCAGGCCATACAGCAGCAGCAGCAACAACAGCAGCAGCAGCTTGCTATGCAATGTGCGTGTTATTTTGTGCAGTCGTGAAGTGTTGTGGCCTGGCCAATTGGTGGCTGTCTTACACCATGTACCTAAGGTGAAAAGTAAGTGAAGTGTTAAGTGTCGTGCAAAATATCATCCGAATTTGTCAAATGTCATGCAAAATGTCACAACTTCAGTAAAGATATTTTAATTTATATTTAATTGACACTTTACAGGGTGTGGGACTGCCCCATGTGTGACGACTTGTTGTTAAAGTGCAAGTTATAAATTGGGTAATTTATATGGAACGGTAAATTCTATCCCCGAGGGGTCTCTAGGATTTTGACCTTCGCGTCCGCGGGGGCTGCAAAATGCAAGGGGAAAAATAGCAAATATTTTTAAAAAGTAGGCAAAACAGCTAAAAATGAGCGATTTTGAGTAAAAATTGGGGAGAAATTACTCAAAATTAGCTTTACATGAGATTGATGACTATCTGAATTGGGGGTTACTTCTATAATTCATACACTCGGTCACCAATTCTAGGCCCCTCAACACCATTTCCAAAAGCTTCAAATCCCCTCAAACTCCGCCCCTCCACTTTCAGTGCCGTCGCACATGGGCGACGTATCGGTGATGCAGACGGGGGCGTTCAACCAGCAGAACAACTCCGGCGCCGTGGGCCCCAGCTGCTCGCAGCAGCAGCAGCAGCCGCCCGCGCACATGCAGCATAATAGTACTAGGTCGCTGCAGGTGACTTGGCTGGTTTTGATGGCTTGGGAAGAGTGAATTTTTTCTGTCTCTGTCTTTTTAGGCCCACACACACTGTTGATTTCGTGTCAATTAAATAACAAAATTTTTAGAGCATCACACTAGACTAGGGATGGAAAAAAGTGCTTTTTTCTACGGCCCCGCTTTGTTTTAAAACAAGCGCTTTTTTCAATGTGAAATTGCGCGCTTGCGCGCAAAAAATTGCAAAATACCTAGTGCAAGTTAGGGTTGGCCGATGTTTTTTTAAAACGTTTTTTTTTTAAAAAAACGTTTTTTTTTATAAAAAAACATGACGTCCGAAATGTTTTTTTTTTTAAAAAAAACATCGGCCGAAATTTTTAGTACTAAGCACTAGGTATTTTGCAAAATTTTTGCGCGCAAGCGCGCAATTTCACACACAAATTGACATTGGTGGTTGTTTTCATTGGTTTTGTTGCATTTTTAGTATCAAAACATCCATTTCTATGTGCTACCATGGGTGAATAAGCCGACATATGTTGCTGTAATATAGAATATTGAGGTAATGTGCTTCCATGTACCTCCACAGTGTGTAACTTCACTCACAAAGTAACAACCTCCTTTTATAACCTTGTTTGATCACCATTCCGTGCCAAACTTTACCTGAAGTCACGAACATTCGACTATAAGGCGATATACAAACGATATGTCGACAAAAAATGGATATTTTTGACACAAAACACCACTTATAATGCTATCCATGGCTCCACAGCCATTATATGGTCATATTTAACATCACAGAGTATTGCCAGTGCTTGATATACCTATATATGTTGACACTAGGTCATATCTGGGAGCTTTTAAAAAAAAACGTTTTTTTTAAAAAAAACAAAACATTGAGTTAAAAAAAAAAAAACGTATTTTTTTCCAACCCTAGTGCAAGTACACATTTTTTGCTCAGCGCTTTTTTATAGAAAAGCGCTGGGGCCCTTGCGCTTTTTAGCGCTGGCGCTGGCCATCCCTACACTTGACAGAAACAATGAAAATTTATTGTCACGATACATATATCAATTAACTATGCGCTATCACATGAAAAGCTCAATAACTATGAATGTTGAAATCACATTAATTAACCAAAATTCAGTT
>OZ038458.1:547509-605986 GCA_964036195.1 Sphaerolaimus hirsutus
GGTCTGGGGGGTCGTAGAATAAAATCGTCGGACTTGATACTAGCCCCGACCTGAAACCATAACATATCCAAATTTCAACATTTTTCGCCAAGCGGTTCCCGAGTTATTAACGCGTGCTGACCGGCTAACCCCCCCCCCCCAACATGCTAACCCCAAAATCCGCTATGGCGGTGGCTCCGAGGAAGCAAATCGCGCCGGAGATTGATAACTGAAAATTTTGCGGAGTGCTCAATATGTTGGCTTTCTCAAGGTACAGGAGGCAGAAGGGGAAAAATAGCAAATATTTGTAAAAAGTAGGCGAAACAGGTTGAAAATAGCTAAAAATGAGCGATTTTGAGTAAAAATTGGGGAGAAATTACTCAAAATTTGCTCTACATAGATAGATGACCATCCGAATTGGGGGTCACTTCTACAATTCATACACTCGGTCACCAATTCTAGGCCCCTCAACACCATTTCCAAAAACTCCAAATCCCCTCAAACTCCGCCCCTCCACTGTCAGTGCCGTCGCACATGGGCGACGTGTCGGTGATGCAGACGGGGGCGTTCAACCAGCAGAACAACTCCGCGCCGTGGGCCCCAGCTGCTCGCAGCAGCCGCCCGCGCACATGCAGCATAATAGTACTAGGTCGCTGCAGGTGACTTGGCTGGTTTTGATGGCTTTGGGAAGAGTGGATTTTTTCTGTCTCTATGTATGTTTTTTTAGGCCCACACACACTGTTGATTTCGTGTCAATTAAAAACAAAATTTTCAGAGCATCACAATTCACACTTGACTAGGGATGGAAAAAAGCGCTTTTCTTTAAAAGTGCTTTTTTCAATGTGAAATGCGCGCTTGCGCGCAAAAAATTGCAAAATACCTAGTGCTTAAGTACAAATTTTTTGTCAGCGCTTTTTTATAGAAAAGCGCTGGGGCCCTTGCGCTTTTTAGCGCTTGCGCTGGCCATCCCTACACTTGACAGAAACAATGAAAATTTATTGTCACGATACATATATAAAATTAACTATGCACTATCACATGAAAAGCTCAATCAACTATGAACGTTGAAATCACGTTATTTAACCAAAATTCAGTTGAATCTAGTTGACACGAGTTTTGGTGTTAACTGGTGTGTGGGCCCATTTTTCCGGCTCAGGGTTCGGTCTTAAATGCTATGAAAAGCTTTGAATTAGCTAATTTAAATGTGAATACGAGCACCAAACGAAAATTAGCGATTAGAAATTTTGGGCAAATCACTAAAATATCTCATTTTCGGTGGATACATTACAAAAAATGTAAAAAAATCACTTTCTGGCCACAAATTTACCATACCTCACCGTTTCCTCTCAAATTTTTCCCATGTTTTTCTATACATACCTTCCAACCCCCATGGCAGTGTCTATCGGCGGTGGCCAGTTCGATGCACGTGGCTCACTCGGCTCCGCCCACCCAGCCGCAAGCCCCGCCCCCCACCAAGGGCAGCCGCAAGGTGCCGCAGCCGAGAGTTCGTAAGAGCGCTAATCCTAATGCGCCGAAAAAAGCTAGATTGACAGTGGGCCAAATGCAGCAACAGGTGGGTCATGCATTTTGCGACTTGTTTTTTGCTGTGGCTGGTTTATGGTGGGAAAAATTACTATTTATCGTGCCGTTTACTGCTGTTTTGCATATGAACCACACTGTCAATATCACATACAACTCATCCAGGGGAGTTTTTCAAGGGGTTATTTTCGTTCATAGCTGACTGGGGTGTTGTTCGAGGTAACGTTGTGTAAAAGCTCGTTTTTTGATCAGGCGGCGCTAGCGGCAGCGGCAGCTGGCACGGCACCCCCCGCACCCCCGCCCGCACCCCCTCTGCCAGTGTTGGCACCCCCCAAACTGCCACTTCCCCTGCCCAATGGCTCCCCATCCGCGTTGGCTGCGACCCCCGGCACCGGCACCGGCGCCATGCCACCCCCCGAAGCGACTGCGAAATTGCTGAGCAGTTTGTTGAGTTCGGCGGGAAGCAAGAACAAAATTGGCGCTGTGCCAAAAAGTGGTTAGGTTTTTTTTGATTTGAAAGCCAATTCTGCTCGATTTAAAGTTTTTCGGCAAAATGTACCGAGGCCTATGGATTCATAGCTAGTCATTTTGTTTCTGAGAGT
The DNA here is from genome assembly GCA_964036195.1 of Sphaerolaimus hirsutus. Lineage (NCBI taxonomy): Eukaryota > Metazoa > Nematoda > Chromadorea > Monhysterida > Sphaerolaimidae > Sphaerolaimus > Sphaerolaimus hirsutus. The sequence continues at coordinate 549,630 of OZ038458.1, forward strand.
CAGAAAAAATGTCGGCAAGTAAAACAGCTGGGCTGTGAGGGGCTGCTCTTGAATCTCCGGATCGGGTTCTCGGCATCAAGATTGGCATTTAGAATTTCTGGAATCGTGATTTGGACAAAAAAGTTCAGGATTTAAAAGCATAATCTCTTACAAAAATATCCAAAAACGAATCCCAGAGAAGTGTCATAAAATGCACGATGTAGATTTCCAATCATATTTCTCTACACAAACAGGTAATTTTTCATGTGTGACTTTGGAATTCCGCATTTTGTTCGGGATCGGCATTGGATTCATTTTTCGGGATCGGGACAGCCAAAACCCGAAAAGTTATGATGATTCGGGATCGGGGTCCCGTCGGAACCCCAAACCCGAATGTCACACTCCAATATGTCTCAGGCGGCGCGGGCCACACGAAAGACCTGTACGACTCAAAGTACACGGTGGGGCAGCGGCTGCGATTCGTGGAACTGTTCAAACATCGCGGCCGCATGAGCGAGAGGGATTTTATCACGCGCGCTAAGTTGACGGCTAGTCAACTGAGGAAATGGCTCCTGCTGGAGGAACAGTTTAGAGACACCATCGCTATGGGGGGTGTTAATAGGACCAGTGTTGGTTTGGGGGTCGTTTTGTGTACTGTTTGGGGGATGGGTGTGTGATGGATTTTTTGGGGTTGATTGTCTGGGGATGTGTTAAATGCCGTCTGAAATCAAAAAACAAACTGAATGTTTTACACGGCATTCTACAAATTTATGTGACATTTCACTCCCATCAAAAGAATGTTACGATATTTTGATGAATGAAGTGACATGAAAAACTGTACGCCAAATTTACCCATAGTGCGGCAATTTTTGTGAGCAGAAGAAGTGACGGGAAAACATTTTTTCTGTTTTTTTTTTAAAAACGTGATTTAATTATTTAAATTGACTGAAATCAACTTTTTGCGCAGGTCGCCTCTGTGGGTGGGCGGGGCCGAAAATCGCAGGCCAACAGCGAAATTGGCGACCAAATGAATGAGTGGTACAAAGAGAAACGACGCAACCAGGAAACGGTCACTTGGAACGGGGTCAGAGACAAATTGAAAGAAATCATCGACAATATGCCGGATGATTTCCGCAGTCGCTGCAGCAGAGGCGCCAGTCGCTTCAGCAAAAGCTGGAGAACAAGGTGGGTTCAAATGTGCCTACACGCAATAATTGACTGGATTTGGTTTCATTGATTTGACAATCAATTTTTACTTGAAACTGTGTCAAAATCATTTTTTTTTAATCTAAGAATTTAGTACCTAATTCAAATGTGAGATGTTTTGAATCAATTCATTCATATTATTCATATTTCTACGCAGTACAATAATTTTTTCACAATTCAATTGACGACTGAATTCAGTTGTTAAATGACATCAATTAAACACAAAATCGATTTTTTTCTCTCCAATTTTTCAGTAATTTTGGTCGAATATGCTTTAAAACGGGTAGAAACATGGAATCAAAACTGTACTATCACATGGATGGATGTGCAAATTGTGTGCAAAACAAACGATTTTTGTAGAGAGTTTGTCCATCGTTACACCGGTAATGGACATCAACCCCCTGAATCTATTCCCCCAATCCCAGATTCATGCGACTGTGGTGCGACAGCTACGGCATCCAGTTGGACGAGGGCCACGGCAGGCCCACAGAGACAAAGACTTACACTCTGCTGGAGAAGGTCGCCCATTTGGAGGAGATGCGCAGGCGCGGAGTTACCGTTTATAGGTCATTTTCTACGCTGCTTTGAGTCAAAGTCGATAAGTCCAAAATTTCGAAAATTGAGTTACGCACGGAAAATGTATCAGAATTGGTTGTGTACATTTTCAACCATTTTCCAATTTTTCATAAGTCATTTTCATAACCCTTCACATTTTTCCAGAAAATCGAACATAAAACTCGGAATCGATTTTTTGGAGTTATCGACATTTACGAGGACGCTTCATTTGAATTATACTCATCTTTTTTTCGCCCACTCGACCAGGTACTGCCGCGATATGGGCATCGACGAGAAGACATTGCAAACGTGGGTCAAACGCGAAGAGCGCATCAGATTTCAAGCTAGCATCAATGGCGCTAGTACTAAGGTTTGTCCCCGTTTCTGCTGACCCTGTGCCCTTTTATTTTTGGTTGTTTTCGTTGATTTTCTAGCTTATGTTGACCGCCTTGACAGGGGGTTTGCAGATTTTCAAGTATGGATTTTTGAGCGAAAATTGGGGCAAAGATTTAGCTGGCCAATTTGGGGTGGGGGTTCAGGGAATATTTGTCAAAAATTGTATGGGATTGATAAATAGATTGATAGATAGCTGATCGGCGACTTGAATAGCTTCACCTTTTGTAGGGTAACCCATTTTTCACCTACTTTTAGTGATTTTTCTCCGTTTTCCTCCTATGCCTATATGTTGAACCCCCGCGAACCCCCCCCCCCCCCCCGCAAACACCCCTCCCACCCCCCAGAAATTTTTTCTGCTATCTAACCCTCCGGAGGAGCGATTTGCTATCTATCCAACCCCCGGAGGGTCGAAATCTAGAAGACCCCTGGTAACCTTCTAACCCCCACCCAACCCCCCCGCGTACAAAACCCCTGCCTCTTGAGAGATTTCTTGTTGTTGATTCCCGTAGTGGCTCGTTTGAGGTTAGTCACATTATATACCCATTCGCAGTTGGAACGGGACATCGTGCTGGCCAACAGACTCAAGGCCCAGCAGGAAGCCATTTTCGGTCAGAAGAAACAGCCGAATAAAAAGTCGAAGCCAGGAAAAGCTGCCGCGCAGCTCGAACAGCCGCAGCAGGAGGCCGCTGCTGGTGAACATGTTGGACAGGATCAAGAGAATGCGCCGGCGGAAAATGCAACCAAAGGGAAAAAACAAAAGTCAAAGTAGGTTTAGTGGGGGTGTTTGCTTGTTGATAGGGGTCTTCAGGGAGTTTTGTAGATTAGGACCCCCGTGGGGGTTCATATAATAGTAAATCGCTCCTCCGGTGGGATAGTATGATATCCCAAATTTTTGCATACGGGATAGATAGCTGAGCGTCCTCCGGGATAGATATTTAGATAGCTGGAGGATTTAGGGGGGGGGGGGTAACACTCCGTACTAAACCCCTGTCTTGAAGAGGGGGGGGGGGGTTCCTCAATTTCAACTTTACCGTACCGTACCTATAACTGCAACATGCCGAATCACGCGGCCGGTAAATACCGTTTGCAACCCCAAATGAAACCTTCGCAGGAAATCGACGAGCTTGTCTCCGGGCCGCGGCGCGAGCAAACGGCAGGCGGCGCTGCAGGCCAACGCGCAGTTGGAAACACAGGCGGAAAATCCAGAGATGGAAACAACGTCGTGCGTGTTTCCGCAAGCGGATGGACTCGTGAAGAAATCGTTGAAAATGGACGCCAACTGGTCGCCCAGGAGAATACATCAAGTCGTTATGGACGAGGCTCTCAGGATTGTCAGGGAGGATAGGGATTGCAGGTAGGATTTGCAGGGGGCGGGGGGTTTGTCCAAAATTTGTCCAAATTTGGAACGCGTATTTACCTTTAGCTGATTATTTATGTCTTGTGTTTTTTTTGTATATTAATGTATCGCTGTTGCTTATATTGTAACCTAACCTACTAAGTTCTAATATGACTACCCGCTAATTGACGCGGCGTCAATTTTCAATTCGAGTTTTCAGTCGAATTGCACTCGTTCCATCGAATTTTTCCATTGTTTTTTTGACAGTTTCAAATGAAAAACTCAAACTACAACTAAGTTATTTACATTGAATTAAATTTAATTAAATACATTAAATCAACGCCGCGTCAATCAGCGTGTGTCTATCTAAATATACCCGTGCTACCGTTTGCCCACTCGCAGCAACGTGGTGCCGCTGGAGCCGATCGAGGACGAGTTGGAGCGGCTGCAGAACACCTCGGCGCCCGGCTGCTCCTCGCAGCACGGCGGCGCAGACGGCCAGGGCGCCAGCGAGGGGCAGCTCAACCGCGCGCACAGCGTCACCAGCGAGGGCGATCTCAGCGTCGCCGGCACTAACCGTTGGTGACGCACTCGCGTGTTGTTGTGACTCTGTGAAGGGAAGGCGTCCCCGGTGGTGTAGTTAAAAATAGCGAAGAAAAATTACTTTGATGCTGTGCTTTGTAGAAAATTGGCTCCAAATTGCTAAATGTCGGATAAATCACTACGCGAAATTTTGAACGCCGAAGTTTTTTTAGCTGACTTGATCCTCAGCTTGACATCGAAAAATGTAGAAAAAATTTGAAAAATGACATCGATTTTTCATTATTTAAGTGAATGCCTTTCCTGTTCCGAGCGATAACGGCGGGTTCGATTCCCTCCTACAACAGTGCACTTTTTGCACTCTGTCCACACCCACCTCTCCACAGCCGCGTCCCAATCGGCTTGCGACGTGGGCGGGCGGCGGGTGTTCACCGCCAGCGAGCGCCTTGCCCTGGTCGAACAACTCAAACAGCGCGACTGCAGTTTGTCGCCGTCGAAGTTCGCCAGGCGCGCCGGCGTCAGGTTAAGCACCTTGCACGACTGGGCCAAGATGGAGGACAAGTTGAGGGAGATCGTGCACAAGGGCGATGGGGATAGAGTGGATGTGAGTGAAGTGGGAAGGTTTTTTGCTTGACTTGGGACTTTTTAAGTGTGTTCCGGAAGTGGACAAGTGACAAATGTGTGATGATTACAAATATTGTATGCGAGTGCTCAGTCGAACGACGATTTAACCTGAGTAACGAGTGAATTTCGTATGAAGATTATTTGACACTTAGGTTTACTGCTCACTGAACTCACCTCTTTTTATGTCACTTGTGGAATTAGCCAAGTTTGACCGTAAATATTGAGAGATTTTTGGGGCTATTGTTACTGGTTGTATTTAATATGGAAGTCTTTTTCGCCGTGCCTATCTTGGAGGGTTCTGTGCATTGGGGGAGGGGGGGGGGGCTCGACGGCCACATAAATCGTCAAAGTGCCGCCCCATTTTCAGCTGCGACGCGGCCGTCCGCACAAGCCGTTGCCGGGCGGCGCGGCTGGCCTGGCCCTGGCCGACACCTTAGTTGGCTGGTACAAGGAGCAGGCGGCTGCCGGACTCGCGCACAGCATCACTTGGAGGAATATGAAGAGACAGGTGAGGTGTTTGTAGAGGTGGTCGAGTAATTTCTGAGGCCTAGGTGGACAATTTTTTTCTTTTTTGTTGTTGTTTTTAAATTACCTACCGTATTTCCTCGAAATACCCCCCGGGGGGTGATTGTTTCATAGTGGTCCCGAGAGGGGGGGGGTAGAACGAGGGGGGGTATTTCGAGGAAATACGTATACTTATCGTGTCAACCTTCAAAAATCAATATGGCGGCGGGTAGAAATGGTTTATCTATCGTGTTATCTCCATGACATCTCCACAAAGTAGAGTGGTAAGCCAAGTGACAATCACCTAAAAGTCACTTTATCGCTTGTCACTTTAAATACACTAGTCACTTGGCCTGCATGATCACTTATCACTTTTCCTGTCACTTGTCTACCCGCCGAATTCCCACTGCAAGTAGCCCGGTGACAAATACGCAACTTGTGCGCATTTTGCAGCTGGTGGCGCTGCAGTCGCTGCACGGACTCGAACTGAAAAAGTCGGCCATATCGCGGTTCATTTCGAAGTTTTGCGAAATGCACGGCATCACGCTGGCCGCCCCGCCCCTCACCAAAGCTGGGCATGTCAGAACACCCAGGTTATTTCAACTATTGGGATTTTGGTGGTTGGCTGTAAAATTGCGACTGGAATGTGTGTTGGTAGTGTTACTAAGCAACTGTTGACCTGGGACCACTCCCAGACCCTGTAAAATGTCAAATTTTCTTTTATTTTTATCGGTCATTCGACATTTTTATGACATTTGACATTACTTGACTTTTGGCATGGACAATGATAACGGCATGGAAGTTTACGTTTTGCAGGGAATTTACAGAGTCTGGGATTGGCCCTTGATAACGACATCACAGTCATGAAAGCAAAAAAATGACAACTTAATTGCTTTTAAATCGGTTTCCATTTACGTTTTCAATTCAATTAAAACATCAATTTAATTCAAACATTGATTCGTTAAAAGACAAACGTCAATTCAATCTAAATACCTGTTGAGCTTGAGAGTTGCAGTTGCGAGTAACGGTTGGCACCATGCCAATGTGAACCACGCCTTCATTGTATCAAATCAAATCAAATCAAGTTTACTCGTCTCAGACCGTAATAAGTCAAATTCAAGTAAACTGTAGTTTTACATTGTTATCACCATTGTATTTCTGCAGGGAGTTCACGGTGGAGCAAAAACTGCAGTACGTGCGCATACTCGAGGCACGGAAACGGGAAGGCGCCAGCGTGTACAGGGTCTCTAAGGAAACTGGCATAGACGAGCGCACACTCAAGACCTGGGCCCGGCTGCAGAACAGACTTAGGTAATTGACTATTTATACATTATGCAGTACGCTTCGTGCAGTAGTTGACGAGCGGTCAATACTGAAAATATGTTTTGAACCATTTTGGTATTGTGTATTTTGGAAATTTTTGCAGGAAAATGTTTTCACTTGTTGACGACGAGAAACATTCTTTCATGCGTATGAACGAATAATGTGGTTCAAACATATTTTTCAGTTGACTTTTTTCTGAGCTGACCAGATAAATTCATTTTCACATTTATTTTATTCAAAACTGTCAACTATTTCTGTCAACTTCTCGCAGCGCGGCAGCGGCGGCAGACCCGAGCAGCACGAAGTTGCGGCCGGAACAGAACGCCACGTTGGCCAGTCCCGAACTGGATATGAAACTAATCGAGTGGTATAGACGGCAGAGGGACAACTGCAGACCTGTGACTATAAAGACTGTCAAGGAACAGGTTGGCTCAGGTTTTGGGCGAATTATCATTGTTTAGATAAATGAAAGGTGTCGTACATGTGCTTAAGCTATTGACTTTACACTTTGCAAGCGTGGTTCACCTTGGAAGCGTGCCAACGATATATAACGCATGCGATTCTCATGATATAAAAAAACGAAAAAAATGCAATGCGTTTAAAGCGTTTTACGTTAACATATTCAGTACACTAATTTTTCATATTATCGCAGAAAGCGCATGCCTAGATTATCATTGGCACGCTTCCAACGTGAGATATAAATATCTGCGCGTGCATAGTGTCGCGTCACTGGGGTATAGCTATATTCCTGCAGAGGTGAAATAACTCTCATAAGATCCGCCCCACGCCAGCAAGGACAAAATAAAGTTCCCACGACCTACCCCCCCCCCCCCACAGATCACCCGGGTCCTTCCCGAGTGCTCGCTGCAACGGAGCAACTTCCGCGCGAGCGACGCCTACGTGCACAACTGGTGCCGGCGCCACGGCGTCACCCTGTTCTCGGAGGCGGAGTGGCAGCGCCGCAGGAGGGACGCCACTGTCAGACTGATGACTGGCTTGTTGGAGCCCGTGTTGGAGGCTGGCGCGCTGCTCGCGGTTGGTGTGAGGGGTTTAATTGGCAGTTTGCCAGGTTTTTTGGCTGTTTAAAGTTTTTACTGAGGTTTAATTTGTTAAATTTCAAGTGATTAGTGTACGGTCAGTGGACCGTAGTTGATTTAGTGTTGGGTGAAACTGGATGAAAATTTATGTTATACAATTTTTGTCCGAGCGGTGTTTCATTCATTCGCCTGAAAATTTATGAACTTCCATTGTTTGTAACATAGGCTGACGCAGAAAAATCCGTCCACATTTCCGTAGCGTAATTCGAAGCAACAAAATCAAATTTTTTCATCACTATGCACCCATAAAAAACGTCACCACTTATGCAGAACGCAGTCGGGGGGCACAAACGGGGGCCGAGGCCCCGGGGCTTCTATACGCCGCTGAACGAAGATATGGACGCCGATTCCGACTTGTATGACGACAACGAGCATTTGGGTTTGTGCCAAATATATTTACATGTTTTGACATGTTTTTTGACATATTTTTGATTGAAATGCTCATAGAGCGGTACTTTTCGGACTTTCCCAGGGGCCACTCCCAGATCCTGGTAAATGTAAAATGTCACACAAAATCTTAAACGAGCCGCAGACAAAATAAAATAGAATTTTACATATTTTTTGAAACCCTGCATGACATTTTACACTTTACAGGGCAATTTGCAAGTTGTCAGAGTTGCACCACTATTAAGTTTCTTTCAAAATCAATTTTCATATTCACGATCAAACACAGCACACAAGTTTGAAAAAAAAATTGAAAAAGAAAAATCCGCCTCAGGCGAGCGGAAATCGAAGCGCGGCAGGTATGGGCGCTCGGCGGCAACTCGCCGCGGCAGGTACGCGGCGCGGCGCGGCGGCTGCTTGAACAGCTCCAGCTGCGCGGCGGACAGCATCAAGGTGGAGGACGCATTCGATCATCTGGTGCGTTTCGCAGTTTGTAGACGCTTTTTTTGCGTGGCTAGTTGCGACAGTCTTTTGTAGGCGGACTGAGAGGTGTACGCGTATCGACGCAGCAAATATGCGCCGTAACTTCAACTGGCAGTTTCGGATTTGCGCTACTGTTCTATTTACTGTTAATCCACAGATAAATCGCCGCGCCCTAACCTAACTCAATTTCGGGAATTTGAAGACATACCCAATATTGCAGATTTACGTGTCGTAGGCTACGACCCGTACCATCCACTGTACGCACCTACAATGTCTCTGCGCTCGCAGTGAAACAATCTAAACACGTGCAGTGAAACAATCTAACAATCTCAATTGCTTGTGCGTCGCAGGCGGAGGGCGGGTCGCTGGCGGCCGACATCGCCGTGGACGTGCTGTACAACGGCGACAACGAGCAGCCCTGGGAGCACGCCCGCCCCGCCTCCCTGCCGCCGCCCCTGCTCACCGATGCGGCTGCGGGTGTGTTGAGTTGGAATGATTGCGATTGGTTGCCCAACTCGCACGTGCATTGTGGGCACCTCATTAATTAGTGCACCGTAGAAATTTGGGAAATACCGTATTTCCTCGAAATACCCCCCCCCCCTTGAAATACCCCCCCCCCCCTCGTTTGACCCCCCCCCTCTCGAGACCACTATGAAACAATCACCCCCCCCTCGAAATACCCCCCCCCAAATTGAGTGTAAAAAGAACGTACATGACAAATACGGCAGTTTGTGTTCTGCGTAGTGCAGAACACACGTTAAAACAATGTCGGTGTCACGTTAGAACAGTGTACATACCATCTACATACTAATATTAGTCTACAGAACCTTATAAATGGCGGTTTTTGTTGCATTTTTCGACGTCTGCGTACGTTTCAGACGACAATTTCGTACTTGGTTTTCAAAAATTTTCTTGTGAAATAATAACCCCCCCTCGAAATACCCCCCCCCCTCGTTTAACCCCCCCCCCCTCTCGGGACCACTATGAAACAATCACCCCCCGGGGGGTATTTCGAGGAAATACGGTATATAGATCTGTTTTGAACTCATTTGTGTTCGCTAGAATGAACGATTTTTTAATGGCGTAAACAGAAGGCCCTGTGTTAACCCAAGCCTAAACTTGTGTCACTTGTCCGTTATGTAGACCCGTTAGTTATGTAATTCTACCCTCTACTCATGTATAACCGCGAGTCATGAATGCCCCTAATTTTTTTTTTTGGGGGGGGGGCAATGTGCTCTAGGCTTACACACATAAAAGACACTTGCCAACTGTGCACGGCTGGCACTATATGCAATTGTGTAATTACAACACATGTCTGCACCAGTACACAGTTTCCAGCACAGTAATCACATAATTGCTGCACAGTGCCGTTGCTGTGAAGCCATTGGCGCTTGGCGCCATGCACATGAAAAACGCCATGGCGCTTTTGGCGCTTGGCGCTATTTTTGTCAGGTGCCAGGAACAAAATGCCTGGCGCCGGCGCTTGGCACCAATTTGCTCTGGCGCCATTGGCGCTTGGCGCTAGGGGTCGGAAAAGCGCCATGGCGCTTACACAACGTCTGTGACTATGTGACGGTGGGTATAGATGACTAGCGGGTAGACTAAGATGACTGCCGGGTCTGGATGAGTAGCGGGTTTAGATGAGTAGTAAGCATATGAGCATACAATTATTAGTATATCATTTTTATATTTACAGAATTAGACATATATTTAAGATTAAAACTGATTTTCACAATAGCTTAAAATTAAAAATATTTATTTGGCTCAATGCCAAGACAACGTTTAGGACGACATGCGTATTTCCATCGGATTGTTTCATTATTTCATAAAATAAAAAAGCCATGGAGTTTTCCCATGTACTGCATTAAGTGCTCAACCAACTGCACAGGCGCGGCGCTGCAGCGGGCCTACTCTGCGCCGCCGGGGCTGCACTGCCTGCTGAGTGCGGCCGACGCGTGTGCCGGCGACGCGGCGCTAGAACAGCACTTGGAGCATGGTGCGCCGCATGACCGCCGGCAGTTGGGCGACGCGCATGAGCGAATGGATGCATGTGATCATGACGACGCTGCGCTGGAGTTGGATGCGTGAAGTTGCGGTTGAAGTCGCTTTGAGTGACTGATTTTTTAAATATTTTTTTATATTAAAATTAGACGAAATACTGTCGAATTGCATCGCAGTTAGCGTTCCAAAATGGGTGTTTTTAGAAGATATAATTTAGATAAATACCGTATTTCCTCGAAATACCCCCTCGAAATACCCCCCCCCTCGTTTGACCCCCCCCCTCACGAGACCACTATGAAACAATCACCCCCCCTCGAAATACCCCCCCGCCAAATTGAGTGTAAAGAGAACGTACATGACAAATACTGCAGTTTGTCTTCTGCGTAGTGCAGAACACACGTTAAAACAATGTCGGAATCACGTTAGAACAGTGTTTATACCATCTACGTACTAATATTAGTCTAAATACAGGAGTCTTTACACGTCAGTTATTGATGCATTTTTCTACCCCAGCCCACATCACAAACAACGATTTTGTACTAGGATTTCAAAAAAGTTCTTGTGGAATAAACCCCCCCTCGAAATACCCCCTCCCCTCGTTTGAACCCCCCCCCCCCCCCTCTCGGGAGCACTATGAAACAATCACCCCCGGGGGGTATTTCGAGGAAATACGGTATCAGAAAACCGCTCAAAAATAAAATTGAATTTAATCTCCCTGAAAAGGACTGAGAAAAAAATGCGATATTTTATTATGTTTATCTCAAAAAAATAAATATAATTAAAGCTCTCCGGAAATGCTCGCAGAAAATATAAATACAAAATTTTTTACATATTCCTTTATTAAAAAACAAACAAACAAATCTCCCGAGATTTTTGGAACGTTAATCGCAGTTGATTGGAGACTAGGTATTTAGACTCCATGCATCCGATTTATTAGCATAAAAACTTCTCCCGGCTCTGGACAAATTTAGGAATCCTGGGGTAGTCTGTTTCATTTACTATGTGCGCATACAAATGACGTGTTTATATATATATATATTGTGTCATAATAAGCATTCGAGAAATATATTTAATATTTGTGCACTTCTATTGTGTATTTGTTTTTCCGATTTTCACACCGAATCGAATATGCGACTTTTTGCGCCCAATATTCACGATTTAGACCCGTGTTGATGATGCTGACAACGTTTTTTTGCTTTCGCAAAATGTAATTTTGTCTACGCTTGTTTACGTCGTGTTTTTTTACAAAATGTGAATGCGGCCAATTATTTTTATCTACGTAAAACAGTTAAACCAGACTCGCATTACTATTTTACATTGCACAGTAGTGCACTGTGATTACAATTTTTGACAACATTGTAGATTTTGAAATGGAAATTCTGCCACATTTATGGCATTGTGCTATTTATGTATGTGCCGCCTTGAACGTCATTTTTTAGTTTTCGCAAGCTGCACATTGCTTTTTCACAGATTCACCATTTAAAATGAACATAATGTGATTGTCTTTTCAATATTACCTCGAATGAATCCCCCAGGGATTTTTAAACGATTTTGATCGAGATTTTTCGAGGGAAAATCATTTTTCACCCGAATTTCCTCTGATTTTCCACCCGAATTTTCCAAACTGCTTGCCGCACTTCCTCGGATTATCCCCCTCGAGATACCCCAAGTCTGAGCCATAGGGCTCGAACTCGACTCGACTCGACTCGACTCGACTCGTGACTCGAGGGTAAAACAGGGTACCGACTCGACTCGTCTGACTCGATCGGAACAATATGGCCCAAACTCGAGACTCGAGGTTTTTGCCCGACTCGACTCGAAATTTTGGCAAATTTCGAGTCAGGGTTTCCATTGAATAATGTCCCAAAATATCAATCTTGATATGAAATTTTAAACATATTTTTTAAAAATTTTGCGCGCGAGCGCGCATTTCCACACCACATGCGTGATATATTGTGGATTGGCTTGGCATATGTATTGAATGGTGCTAAAACTCTAATTTCTTATTACCATACAATTCAACATAATGTGCATGTGTACGCTAGTTTAGCGCCAGATTTTGGTAAACTCATAAATCGGCTTTGATAAAATGCATTTGATTTTACTGAAATGAGTTATTCTTAACCCCCATCAACTGCAGTTGACAGATACATTATAATGGTCAATTCAAATGTATTCAAAGCCGATTTTTGAGTTTACCAAAATCTGGCAGTAAACTAGCGTGTGCAGCGCCACATGTGAAACACACACACGAGCTCAAATGCATGGCACAATGTCGGCACTGATCCAAAAAAATGTTGTAAAAGATGTTGATTTTCCATCCCTAGGCTGATTCTATTTTTGCAACTTTATTTGTAGCAACATGAGTGATAAAAAGTTATATTTTTGCTTTATCTTGATTTTTAAATGAACTGTTGGCATTTAGACTTCATTAAGTGTGTGTGAAAACATTGGTAGAGAACCCAGTATCAAAATTACTGCAAGGGTCATACCAAAAAGTAATGCATCTGACTCGACTCGAGACTCGAGATTTTTGCCCGACCCGACTCGACCTTACTTTGGCTCGCCCGACTCGACTCGTTGACTCGACCGGAAAAAATTTGAGGTTGCGACTCGAACTCGAGTTTGAAAAAAATCGAGTTTCGAGCCCTACTGAGCCAGCTTGGGAAACAAAGAACCGCCCCCCGCCTGGAAGAGTGTAAATCGTGTATTCAATGTACACGATGTATAGGGTGGCCCACGTCAGGCGCACGGTTTCAATTGGCTCCCAACACGCCAATTTTGAATGAAAACTGCTCAAATTTGGTATGGGGTTAGATGAATGTACCCCATTTGTTGTGTTAAGTGTTCGGTTCCACATCACAAAATTCATGTCGGAACGTGAAGCAAAGTTTAAGACTCGCTTCGCCTAAGGACCAAACCTCCCTTGTTACAAAAAAAAATTTTGCGTTTTTTTTCATGGATTTGGAATCTCCATAACTAGAAACTGAAAATTTCCTTCCATGCATATATCCGGAAATGTCATCTTCCTACTGAAAAAATTGATCAAAGTCAAAAGTCACCATTTTTCAGGCTGTTTTTTGGAAATTCATAACTTTTGTTTGACTTTATCTATCAATATAATATTTTGTATTTTTATTAAGACAGTTGTGGAGATTAATTGGCCCATACAAACTAGTTTCATCAAATGTTTTTTTCTCAACGAAAATGCAGGCTTAAATTTTGAAAATGGCATAAAATTTTCAGTTTGTAATTGAGAGCTTAGCTTTTTTTGCAAAAACTGTGCCCAATTGCATAGTTTATTTTACAAAAATAAAATAGAAAAAGTAATAGTAATAGTTTATTGGTTCTCTCGTCTTGTATGACTACACATCAGTGCCGTGTGCTGGAACTGACGCTGTAGAGAGTCTACGTAAAAAGATAACGCGTATCAGTCCGATGGTCACCTGACTGATTTGACAAAATCATAAATTCGCTAAATTCTATCCTATGGTTCCAAGCTAAATCCAATTGTCAGGTCCGGCTGCCCCCGGAAGTCGGGCCGCCGTGTCCGCGAGGAGAGCGATGAGCTGCCGGCGCGGTAGAGATGAAAGAAAAATTTATTTTTTTCGATAAAATCTGATTTTGACCTTGTTTCAGTTCCAATCAGTCTCGTACACATTTTGATGTGCTAGTTCCCCGTTTTGCGCCAGTGAGCATCTATTCAAGCAGGTTTTTATATGCTCGTGTATTTTTGCTCGATGGGAGTGACAGCGACTTGATGATTGCGCCCATTTTATTATCTCAGTGCCTGAGAACGATTTACCGACTGATTCGCATGAACAGAGATCCGTGTGTTTCAAATTCGACAGTCTCACATTTGACGCTTTATGTGTGCATTTGCCATCAAACATATGCAACAAAGTTAGAGGAATTTTTGCTTGTGGTGTGCTACATGCATTGCAAAATAGTAGCTCATTTTTCGGATACTGTAGGCAATTGTACCTCAGTTGCAGCCATAGCCAATATTTGCCGGACAACGTTTTCAAACATAATTTGTCAGTCAACACATCCCCGAATCTCAATTTTTGACTACCATGCGTCAGAAATGCACCAAGTTGTCTGTGTAGGCAGAAAATTGAAGTGTATTGCTTCAAGCGAGATTTTGATTGCTGCCGCGTCTGTTCAATCTTTAACCCTAAATTTTCTGCCAAATTTTTCGCCCTTCCGTACAACGTCATCCCCATTTGACGTATTTTTGATTTTTTTTCGTCCGTTTTTTTGGTCAAGTATTTATATGAGCTCATTAAGAGAGCGTTTGGTGTGGAGCTCAGATACCTATCGTAATTTATTGTGTGCCGGGCTAGGCGATCGGATGGGCTCACACTACCCATATCCATCAGCAATGCATCACCGCAGCATTTCATTGGCAGCCGCGATGCAATTTTTAAAGTCTGTAGGTATACTCTATCTAGCATATCCAGATGTTTTTGGCGCGCTCCAACCACCTCTAAACCATACATAACTGCACTTTTGGCATAGGTTTTCCATATGTGATTGGCATACCAGAGCGGTCGGTGACTTTTTTTGCTGCATCTAATAATCATCCCCTGTAGCCGTTTTGCCTTGTCCATGGCATTTTCGCGGTGAAATGAAAAGGTATCTCGTTGACTTGTGAACCACACTCCCAAATATTTGATTTTGTCGGTTTCAGTAATAAATGTGGGCAGGTTTTTTTTTGCGAACCCCAGTCTCCATTTCCTGATCACGTCTGCCTTTTTGCACCATTTCAAAACAAAGCTTTTGGATGGATTTATTTGCACGCTCCAGTCCCATGCCCAGCGGCTGAAGACATCCATAATTTTTTGCAATTCAAATTCTGTGTTTGCGGCCAAACATATATCATCCGCAAACATTAACGCCGGGATTTTTCGATTTTCGAGTCGAGCGCCGTAATCTGCCGCTTCTAAATGTAGCCGCAAATCTGCCAGGTATATTATAAACCCGGTTGGGGACCAGCAGCATCCCTGACGTAGTCCCAGTGGGTAGTCCCTTATACCCGTTGTAACATTTCCAAATTTCAGCCTACACTTCTGGTTTTCATATGTGTTTGAAATAGCCGTGATCATTTTGTGGGTAAACCCAAAATGGCTCATTTTTGCCCACAATTTTCTCCTGTCGACTCTATCGAATGCTTTCACTGCATCCACAAAGCATGTGATGAGGCTGCCCTTGTTCTTGTCCGCGTAACGTTTGCAAGCCTGCAAAATCACAACGTTGTCCAAAGTCCGACGTTTACCGCGAAAACCACCCTGCACATCACCAAAACCACCACAGTTCTCAAATGCCTCCAGCGTTCGTTTGTTCAATATCGACAGATAAAGTTTGACGACATTGCATCCAATTCCCAGTGTCCGGTAGTTTTTTATGTCCATCGTACTCCCCTTTTTGTGCAGGAAGACCATTTCGCAAATTCTCGCCTCTGAAGGTATTTTTTCGCCGTTCAGCCATCTATTGAATAGCGTCACTAACCCCAAAATTCGTGTTGTGTCAAAGCACTTTAACATTTCATGCTGGACAGACGTTGTGCCCGCCGATTTACCATTTTTCAAGTTTTTGATTGCCAATCTCACTTCGTGTTCAGAAATTTTTTCATCCATTTTCGATCTGTCTTCTCTCGTTATTAAATTCGCACCCTTCCAATTTCGTGCATCTAAGCGACCTTCACCCGGGTTGGACGTCATCACAATTTGCCAAGCCTTATCTAGTTCTTTTTTGATTTCTGCGTTTGATGTAATAATCCCATCAGCATTCTCCAAAGCAAAATTTCTAAATTCAGGTTTTTTGTAGCCATTCACATGCTTATATATTTTGTTTACGCCCCAAGTCCGGCATGCAGTATCTTTTTGTATGTACTCCGTCTCACATTTCATGTCCCTATTCTTCCTGTATTTTCGCAGCTGCATGCGACAGATTTGTAGGTGCAGTAGACCTTGACTGTCAGTTCGGTTATTTTTTAGATGGTTTCGTGCCGCATTCATTTTTTGTATCAATTTTGTCTCGATTTTATCAAAATTTTGACACTTTTTGACGCGTGCCGACCCCCCATTAGCCGACCTTGAGCTGCAGTGTTTGTGCACTGATGTAATTAATTCGGGATGACCAACGTGTTTTCCAATCGGATCATCTATCAGTGCCGCCTTGAAATTACCCATATCAGTTACCTTGATTTTTCCAATTATTTTTTTTTCAGTTGACGACGGTTGCCCTGAGGCCACATTTGCACGCACATAAAAGTCAGCATATAATGCGTTGTGATCGCTTATCAGATTACTTATTTCGCCATCCTCATCGACCATCCCACCTTTGAAATCAATCGATCTTCCTGTGAAGCATATCAAATCGATTATTGATTTACAGTTGTGCCGCGTAAACGTCCATTTTCCACGCATTCTTTTATTTGCCACCGTGACCCCCGAATGTTTCAGCCATTTGCGAACTATTTTGCCATTATCATTCACCGTTTTAGTGTTGCCTGCAATCCCCCACTTGTCGCTGCCAATATGGCCGTTAAAATCGCCCATAATAATGGTCGAAATGCCGCGGCGTTGATTTTGATGCACCATTTCACTGACACTGTGTAGGATCTCCTCATTTAGCAATATTGACGATCGATTTTGACGCGCCTTGCCGTTATTTATCAGATACACTAAAATCAGACTTACACACTCGCCACCAATTTTTATCATCACATGCAGCATGTGGTCTTGAATTTTCCCATTTTCAGTGCTACCCACGTACCGCCCCTTAAAATTTTTTTTTGTATACAGCGACAAACCTCCCGCATTTTTGTCCTTTTTGAACCGACAAAATTTGTCAAATCCGCATAGATCTGGTGTATCGAGACCACATGCGGCTTGTGTTTCACATAAACCAATAACGTCTAACCCCCTCGTTTTGTCGATATTATCCGCTGTCGAGCTAAAAGCCGTAAAGTTACCGCGCATTGCCCGTACATTTTGATAGAATATTTTCAGGTTTGTCGTTTTTTTACGTGAAAGTTTATCGCCGCCTTTTTCCAGTAACGATTTGACACCCGCGCATGCTACACCTAGCGCTGATATCCCAAATGCGCTGCCTGTTTTTCCAGTTTCATCGGTTTCTGAGTTCATGGCATGCACCCCATTTTTTGTCAGAGTTATCATTATCAAAAATCCCAGAAACACGCCGCTTTTCATACTCCATTTTTTAATCAACTTTCCAGCGATAAAACACCACATTGACGACACAAATCCATTCGTAAAAGCACCAATTAAAAATCCCAAAAATTTCATCGCTGCCGCTCGCGCGGCCGACCAATTTTCGATAAAGTGTATCAAAACTGAAAGTAAACCAGACAATAAACCGTGCGAGAACCGTCTGACATCACAACAACTCAGAGCGCAGAATTTTGATATTGCCAGTATAGTTTTTGATAACAGTTTTGGCGTGATATTCTCATTTTTCTGAGCATTCCCACCCCTGACGAGTGATGAGATTTTGAAAGTCAAATTGCTCTTTGAAGTGTGATGTGACCGATCTGCAGACGGTATTGACCGAACTGCCGCAAATAACACTTTGGAAATCTCACAACCACTCGATAGCTCATGCATATTTTTTTTTTTGTAATCGGCTGTTTGGTCAAACCGTTGAAAAGTATCACACTGTAGCACCCAAGCTGCATCCGGAACTGCCAAAATGTCACCCCCGTAGCCATCTCATATGCCTGCGAGCACATTTGTGGCGTTGAAAATGTTTTTGCGGAGATTGCTAATTTTGATGTTTTTGATCGTGATACCACCTTAATTAAAATCTGCGCAGCGCACAACTCACCCAAAAATTTAACGGTTAATCCAGCGCAATGCTTCTTCAACCCCCCCTTCCGTTCCACTGCGAATTTGCGGCAACACCAGTTTTTCGTCCAGCAGTTCCATAAGATTCGCCTCCGTTGCCGCGCCGCCCAACATCGCGCTGTGTGAACGCAAAAGTATATATTGGTTTTTGTTGGTGAATTTTGTAAGCATTTGGAGACACACTTTTTTTCCAACCCTACACAAATTTTCATGAATTCGCGGCAGCAAATCGCATCAAAGGCCGCCGATGGATGCAGACCATCAAGTTTAATCCCAAACAAGTAGCCCACTGCGCCTGACGCATTTCCCGTAACTTTTGCACAATTTTCAGATAGCCATTTTATCGGTTCCAGAACGTGAACTCTTTGGCTGGTTTCCAAGAAATTTTTCGTGTGCTCCTCGAAACACGTCATATAATCATGCATTCGCCGTATTTCAGTCACAGTTGTCATTTCGGAAATTTCAGACGGCAATATCGGGTTGTGCGGCGCGAGCACAATGACAGTTTCGGTCATTTTGTGCTCATTTAACCACTGTTCAACCCTTATCAGCAAATTTTGGACAGGTTTTAGAAAGTATTTTTCCCAAGTTTCCAGTCTTTTCGATTGCCCGTGAACCATACTCGATTCAAATAGTTCACACGCAGTCGAGTCTAAGCACGCGCGCACGAAAATCGCATCAAATGTGGTTTCCGGTTTGAAAGTTTTTAATATCACCGGAACCATGCACCCTAGGCGCCGGCCATTGAAAAGTTTTCCAAAATCTGTGACATCCAATTGCACATTGCACTGGCGGGCCAAGCTGTAATAATTTTTACCATTTTGAGCATTTTTTATTTTTGTGTCACTATTTATCACAATATATGTAACCCACCGCCTTAATTCGAGCCTACACCTAGCCGCGCTGCTGTCACCAATGATCAGAACCCTTTTTTCCGATTTTTTGAGCCCAATCATTTTGTCTTTCCAACATTCCATCTCTACAGCGAACATTTGCAGAATTGGACTTGTCCTATAGGGCGCATTTGGTGCCCAGTTTGCACCCTCAAAAAGCTCTGGCAACAAGTTTTTGACACTGCAGTCCCCGCCAGGGGACACATTCGGCGCATACACCATGTATTTGTCCGTGTCAATATCGAAACCCCGCGCCTTCAAATTCACAACCTCTGCCAAAGTTTTCAAAGCTTTTTGAGGAAGTTCCGAGACTTTTACGGGTTTTTGCCAGTTCGGCTCCGAAAAAATCCTCCCAACGCGAACCTGAGAACGATTGTGGTGTGAACCAGTGTACGAATGCGACCCATACTCAGTAGGCGCTCTCACGTTTTGGTAATCGCGCTGAGACGCCGGCGCAGAGTTTTCATTCGTGCCATACATCGCCGCTGGACGCACCGAAGCGTTGGCGCCGCGGGAGCGATCGTCTCGCGACTTATTAGAGTTGTCCAGATAGCCACCGATGCGAGCGGTGCGCGGGGCCGGGCACGTCGTGCTAGTAACCACATCAGCCATCCAACCATGCCCGCGCGACTGCGTGTTTGATAAGTTTGAATGGGCTGTGACATAGCTCATACATACGAACGGGTCCAACGCGACTTTTCGGGAATTTTTCACAGTGTAATTTAATTTGATCAGACCAATTTTAACCGTAGCCCTTTGATTTTTAAACGTTTTATCTAGCATACTCTCACACGAAACATTCAAATCCTCAACCGTTTTCGTATAACCACCTACCTTATTAAGTAGGTCTGCCAATTTTTGCCACAACAGTTTGAAACAGCCCGACACCCGTCTCACCACCACAGACAATCCCACTCTGAAGACTCAGATGAAGTTGTATGAAAAAAGTTTCCATCATAAACTTAGGTTATTTTTACATGTTCTTTCATTTGTATATCTCCATTTTTTATTAAACATACTTTGGATAGGTGCTGTCATACAAAAATGCACTTTTCACATAAAAAATTGTGACCCCCATTTTTATGGTGGATTTGGAATCTTCATACATAGAAACTAAAAATTTCCTTCCATACATATATCTGGAAATGCCATCTTCCACTAAAAAAATTGATAAACGTCAAAACTCATATTTTTTTCTGGATGTTTCTTAGGAAATTCAAAACTTTTGCTTGACATCATCTATCAATGTGATATTTTGGATTTTTACTAAGATAGTTTTGGAGATTAATTGGCCCATACAAACAAACTTCATCAGACTTTGTTTTCTCACTGAAAATCGTGGCTGAAAATTTGAAAATGGCGCCAAATTTTTTTTTCTGAATTGAGAGCTTAGCTTTTTTCACAAAAAAATATGCTCAATCGCATAGTTTATGATAAAAAAATAAAATCCAAAAACTAGGTCTGCACTTTTTTACCACAGCAGTTTGAAATGATCAACAACGCAGATGTCATGATCACAGACAATCCCACTCTGAAGACTCAGATGAAGTTTTATGAAAAAAGTTTCCATTATATTCTTAGGTTATTTTATCATGCTCTTTCATTTGTATATCTCCATTTTTTATTAAACACACTTTGAAAGGGTGCTGTCATACAAAAGTGTACTTTTTTAGCAAATATCACAAGTGTGATCATGTAAAATCCAAAAATAATTCATTTTTACCATTAGCTAACTGTTCTGACAGTACCTTTTAGCTGGCCATTTGGTTATTTTATGTTTCTGTTTGCAATCTAACTGCTATGAACTAGGGTTGGGACATGATATTCACATGTGATCATGCTTGTGATATTTATTTTTTTTATGCAAGTGCAATTTAGCAGAAACATAAAATAACCAAATGGCCAGCTAAAAGCTACTGTCAGAACAGTTAGCTACTAGTACAAATGAATAATTTTTGGATTTTACATGACCACACTTGTGATATGTGCTAAAAAGTACACTTTTGTATGACAGCACCCTTTCAAAGTGTGTTTAATAAAAAATGGAGACATACAAATGAAAGAGCATGATAAAATAACCTAAGAATATAATGGAAATTTTTTCATAAAACTTCATCTGAGTCTTCAGAGTGGGATTGTCTGTGATCGTGACATCTGCGTTGTTGATCATTTCAAACTGCTGTGGTAAAAAAGTGCAGACCTACTTTTTGGATTTTATTTTTTTATCATAAACTATGCAATTGCGCATAGTTTTTGTGAAAAAAGCTAAGCTCTCAATTCAGAACAAAAAACTTGGTGCCATTTTCAAAACTTCAGCCACAATTTTCAGTGAGAAAAAAAAATCTGATGAAGTTTGTTTGTATGGGCCAATTAATCTCCAAAACTATATTAATAAAAATCCAAAATATCAAATTGATAGATGATGTCAAGCAAAAGTTTTGAATTTCCAACGAAACGTCTGGAAAAAAAATGATTTTTGACTTCAATCAATTTTTTTGTAGGAAGATGGCATTTCCAGATATATGTATGGAAAGAAATTCTTAGTTTCTATGTACAAAGATTCCAAATGCACCATAAAAATGGGGCTCAGAATTTTTATGTGAAAAGTGAATTTTTGTATGGAAGCACCCTTCCAAATTATGTTTAAGAAAAAATGGAGATATACAAATGAAAGAACATGTAAAAATAACCTAAGTTTATGATGAAAACTTTTTTCATACAACTTCATCTGAGTCTTCAGAGTGGGCTTGTCTGCGGTGGTGAGACGGGTGTCGGGCTGTTTCAAACTGTTGTGGCAAAAATTGGCAGACCTACTTTTTCTATTTTATTTTTGTAAAATAAACTATGCAATTGGGCACAGTTTTTGCAAAAAAAAGCTAAGCTCTCAATTACAAACTGAAAATTTGATGCCATTTTCAAAATTTCAGCCATCATTTTTGTTGAGAAAAAAACATTTGATGAAACTAGTTTGTATGGGCCAATTTATCTCCACAACTTTCTTAATAAAAATACAAAATATTATATTGATAGATAAAGTCAAACAAAAGTTATGAATTTCCAAAAACAGCCTGAAAAATGGTGACTTTTGACTTTGATCACTTTTTTCAGTAGGAACATGACATTTCCGGATGTATGCATGGAAGGAAATTTAAGTTTCTAGTTATGGAGATTCCAAATCCATGAAAAAAAACGCAAAAAAATTTTTTGTAACAGGAACAAAATAGGCATGTTTGGTTCTTAGGCGAAGCGAGTCTTAATACGTCTTCGAGCGTGGCACATGTCAGGCAATCGTCTACCAAAGCACCAATTATTCATAAAAATAGTCCAAATTTGGCATGACAGTAGATAAATGTACCCTATTTAGTATGTTAACCACACACATAAATATCACTAAATTTTCACATTTATCACATCGTATGCAAAACAACGTCACTCCACAGGACCATCTACAATGGGGCACATTCAAAAACGTAAATATGAAACTCTTTCACGTTTCTGACACCAAATCTTGCGATATGAAACCGTACACTTAACACAACAAATGGGGTACATTTATTTGCCCCCATACCAAATTCGAGCGGTTTTCATTCAAAATTGATGTGTTGGGGGCCAATCAAAACCGTGCGTCTGACGTGGGCCCATAGCATAAATCGAGGGTGGCATTTTATGGGGGGGGTCCACCAGACTTTCGTGTCGTCCCATTCTGTTGTACGTTGGCCGATTTTGATGCCGTTCGAGTATGTTGGGGTTGAGGTTGGGGCTACGACCAATTTTTTTGCTTCCTCAAATAATTCCCCAGTCCCGAGATAAGGGGGGGTCTACAAAAAGGTGGTTATTTTGCATGTCCGATCTGACATTGAATTGAGAGCTCATTAACTCAGCCATTTCTGGGCCGATTCTGATCGTTTAACACTTAAAATGATCGGGACAACCTGTAGATTCGATTTTTGTAGTTGTATTAGTGATGTCTAAATTCCGTATGCCGATTTTACCCGGTTTTTCAACATGAAAAATAAATTTTTCTGAACATGCTATCATATAGTTTAGACAATGAGAATTCATATAAAACAAAAATGAGTTCAATATCTCTTTCCAATCAAAAGTTGTGGCGCTTCAAACATTTTCCTCTCATCCACATAAATAACCACATGCATGCAAATTCAAAACTCGCTATCTCTACCATTTCTCAACCGATTTTCACCAATGAACACTTAAAATGATCAGAATGAGATGAAGATTTCGTTTTGAGACCCACATTATCCGTATATTGCATCAGATTTCCCATACAAGAAAATAATGCGAACTCTTGAATGAAATTGCCACAATGAAAATGCATACAAATAAACTGTAAATAAGAACGATATCTCGATGTTTTTCTAATAATTTTAAGTGTTCATTGGTGAAAATTGGCTGAGAAATGGTCGAGATATGGAGGTTTGAAGTAGCATGCATCGTTCTTCATGCGGTTATTTATGTGAAAGGGAGGGAAAAGTTTGAAGCGCCATAACTTTTGATTGAAAGAGATATTGAACTCATTTTTGTTTTATATGATTTGTCGTCGTCTAAACTATATGATAGCATGTTCAGAAAATTTTTTTTTTTATTTTTATTTTTTTGTGTTGAAAAACCGGGTCAAATCGGCATACGGAATCTAGACATCACTAATACAACAACAAAAATGGTATCTGCAGGTTGTCCCGATAATTTTAAATGTTAAACCATCCAAATCAGCTCAGAAATGGCTGAGTTATTGAGCTTTCAATTCAATATGTCAGATCGGACATGCAAAATAACCACCTTTTTATAGACCCCCCTTATCTCGGGACTGGGGGATTATTTGAGGCTACAAAAAAATTTGTTCGTAGCCCCAACCTCAAACCCCAACATACTTGAACGGCATCAACATCGGCCAACGTACAACAGAATGGGACGACACGAAAGTCTGGTGGACCCCCCCCCCCCCATAAAATGCCACCCTCGATTTATGCTATGCGTGGGCCACCCGGTACTATTTTACTCGAATAATTCCCCTCTCTTGAGTAATTACCCACGGTTAGAAGATTGAAAAAAACGAGTGAGAAGTTCCCTCACGTTAGACGAGTGAGAAAAAAGTGATCCCCCGAAAAAAATTCCCGCTTCAGTCACCTGATAAATTTGTCGTGTATAATCTGAACAAAAATGGCATGCTATGTTAATAAAACATATTTCATGAATTCAGTTGATATAATATTTTACTACAGTTGACGGAATTTAAAAGACTCGTTCCATTAAACTCAAGTTCATTCAAGGCTGATTTATGAGTTTACTAGATATTCCACTATTAAGTGTGTGCAGGGGCAATTCTTATGTATTTACATTTTTCAAACATCATTTCCCGACACTATGTTCTAGAAAATTTCCAACGTCACGTTTTTGCGTTTTTATAGGAATCATTAAACATAGAACAATAACATTTACCAGCGTTCGTTTATAAAATCTGATGTTCACAATTTTCAGATGCTACATTTATAGTTGGTACAAAGTGAAAGTACACTAATTCAGCTTGCAAATGTAATCACAACTACCGATAACAATTGAGGCATCTAGTTCCGAATGTCGTTAAGTCCATCATTTTGGGTTTTTTCAAAATTGCATTTGAAATTTCAAAGTTGGCCTCGAGCAGGCAACTTGTAGTGACAAACCTTGCCCAAAACTTTTTGAAAAGCTTATGAATTTGTCTACATTTTCCATATTCATTACCCTCCGGCCGGAGTATATACCCAGTATTATGATGAGTTTTTTGACTTCACCTCAGCAAATTCAGTATCCTTAACCGACTTTCGGGTGAAATTTCACTCGAATGTCGGTATGTCCACTTCATCTCCACTTGATAGATCTTGAACTTGGAAATGGTGCCATTTTTATGGAATGGCACCATGGACTCCAAAATGGCGCCATTTTTATGGAGTAGCGCCATGGACTCCAAAATGGCACCATTTTTATGGAGTGGCACCATGGACTCCAAAATGGCGCCATTTTTATGGAGTGGTGCCATGGACTTTTTTTGATTTTTTTCAACTCTTTTCAGTTGTTTTTTTAATTTTAATTTTTTTATTCAATTTTTTGTTCAATTTCTTTTCAATTTTTTTCCCAAATTTTTGTTCAAATTTTTTTTCAAATTTTTGTCAAATTTTTTACTGTATTTTTTCAATTTTTTTTTGCGCCATGGACTCCAAAATGGCGCCATTTTGGAGTCCATGGCGCCATTCCATAAAAATGGCGCCATTTCCAACTCCATGGCACCACTCCATAAAAATGGCGCCATTTCCAAGTCCATGGCGCCACTCCATAAAAATGGTGCCATTTTGGAGTCCATGGCTCCACTCCATAAAAATGGCGCCATCTCCAAGTCCATGGCGCCACTCCATAAAAATGGCGCCATTTCCAAGTCCATGGCGCCATTCCATAAAAATGGCGCCATTTCCAGGTCCATGGCCCCACTCCATAAAAATGGCACCATTTTGGAGTCCATGGCTCAGGGAGTAATCTATGAGTGGACTTACCGACATTTGAGCAAAGATTTTTTTGGAGATACCGACACTCGGAAAAAGTTTTTTTGGACATACCGAGATTTCAGTGATTTTTTCAAAAAACACATTCAGATTTCTATACCATAATTCGGATGATTTTTCTAATTTTGTATGGGGTTTGTGACAAATCCCTGCAATTCTATACCGTAATTCAAAAATAGATTTCTGGCAGTGGAGATACCGAGTTTCGAGTGAAATCATTGTTGGCTTTCTTTGGACATACCGACATTCAAGTGAAATTTCATCAATTTCAGGGTGGACATACCGACATTCGAGTGATTTTTTTCATTTTTTTCAAAAAT
This sequence comes from Sphaerolaimus hirsutus, assembly GCA_964036195.1. Classification (NCBI taxonomy): domain Eukaryota; kingdom Metazoa; phylum Nematoda; class Chromadorea; order Monhysterida; family Sphaerolaimidae; genus Sphaerolaimus; species Sphaerolaimus hirsutus. The sequence continues at coordinate 575,693 of OZ038458.1, forward strand.
TGGTGTCTCTGTATCTCGGGAACGGAGTGAGATATTGAAGAAAAATTTTTTTTTATAATGAAGGTATATATATATATGCTTATATCATATCTGCACCTAACTCATTTTTTGTCAGTTTGATCTTTACCAACATTCGGAACTAGATGCCTCAATTGTGAATAAGTCCAAAATTGTCAATAGTGAGTTTTAAAAAACCTTATCTTTGGGAATTCGTTGCCATTGTTGATATTTGATTAATCCGTCTGTTAATAGTGAATAATTTGGATAATAAAGTCTGTTGGCCCCTTTTCAAAGTGACGGATTTTGAAGCTTTTGGAAAAATCAGGGAAAAAACCTAGGCAAGAATTTGACACGTCTTTGAGTGAACTGAACTTAAATCAATTTGAAAAATGAACATAAATATTAAAATGTAATTTTTGCAGTTGCACTTTTTGGACTTATCAACTTACAGGTAGACAATGTTATTCACTTGAACTCATCGACACAACTCGGCTAAAAATCATTCCATATGCTATCCATTCAGCCCTGTTTGTGGACTTCTCTGATGTGTCTGGACATGTTGCTTCTGTGCCTGATGACAGTGTTGCACTGAGGGTAAGGGCACCGGATGCACTCCCGCCACTGGTGCAGTGTCAACTCGGACATGTTGTCAAAGTTCTGCTTGCAGTTGGCACACTCGTAGCTGCCCAGCGCCGTGCTGCCGCGCTGTGACGTCATTGTGAAGTTTGAATTTTTTGTGATTTTGTATTATAATTATTCGGTGTTCAAATGACCTTGAATGAATTTAAGTGGATCAAATTGCAACGTAAATACTTGAATCATTTTGAATCTGCTGAATAATCTGGCGAAAAAAGTGCCACAGTTTTTTTGGTGCTTAGCGTTCGCAATTTTTACATGTCACATAGAGGAGAGGGCACCGTGAAGGAAAGCTCATTGGACACCATGAATGAAAATTCATTGCATCGTGGTGCTGGTGCTTGAAATGTGCCATGGTGCTGAGTGTGCTGTCTTTAAAGAAAAGAGAAAACCGTACTTCCTCGAAATACCCCCAGGGGGTTTATTTTTCAGAGTGAAAATTTTGAGGGGGTATTTCGGGGGGGGGGGGGTTACTCGAGGGGGTTTATTATTTCGCCAGAAATTTTCGTAAATATTGTAGTAAAGGATGGGCTTTTACATGCCCAAAAATGGTAATAAAACTGGTAATTTCAAGCGGGGGATTTAGGTAGCGTCAATTATTTTTATCACGTTTGTAAAGTATTTGAATCTGAAACTATTCTCCAACACATCTGTCCGCATGGCACAGTGACCCCGTTGGTGCTCGCCCACTTCTGTAGCGCTGTTTTTCAAATGACATGATTACCGTATTTCCTCGAAATACCCCCGGGGGTTTATTTTTTCAGAGTGAGAATTTTGAGGGGGGGTTAAACGAGGGGGGGGGTATTTCGAGGGGGGGTTTATTATTTCGCCAGAAATTTTTTGAAGACCAAGTACTAAATTGTCATCTGAAACATACGCAGACGTCGAAAATGCATCAAAAATCGCCATTTATAAGACTCTAAAGACTTGTATAAGTGTGTAGACGTATAATCACTGTTCTTACATAACATAGTCGTCGTTTTTAACGTGTGTTTTCCATTACCCAGATGACAAACCGCAGCCTTTGTAATTTACGTTCTCTATACACTAAATTTGGAGGGTATTTCGAGGGGGGGGGGGTTATAAGTTCATAGTGTCCATTTTGAGGGGGGTATTTGAGGGGGGGGGGGGGGGTATTTCGAGGAAATACGGTATCTACAAAGCCGAGAACGTCACCTGTTTGTCTGCATGCCTGACTTGGTGCCGCAGCTGCACGTGCCGCCGCAGTTTCGCATCGCTGTCGAATTTCTTGCCGCACCCGACTCCCTTGCACGTTTGCTGTTTGGTTGCGAGCTGCGAGCGAAGCGAAATGTTTTTGAGTTTTATGAAGCTTTTTCTGCGAGTGCCTATGATGTGTCCTATAGCAAAATGTTGAAATATTTACACCACCTAATGGTGACAGGTACCTAGGGTTGGGAATTTCAAAAATTTCGGGTTCGGGTATCGGGTCCTGAAACTTTTGTGTCGGGTATCGGGTATTGGTTCCGAAAAATTTGCGGGTATCGGGGTCGGGTATCGGGTTGGGTTTTCAGGTCAAAATGTCGGGTATCGGGTTTCGGTTCCAAAAAGTTTGCGGGTATCGGGTTCAGGCGGGTCGGGTCGTTTTCCCAACCCTAGTGACCAGCCGTGTCACACACCTTTGGAACGGGGTGCTTTTCATTTCGGTGCCTGCGGAGCCCCTGCGGGCTGGCGTAGTGCCAATTGCACAGGGTGCACGCGTGCGGCAAGCTTTCGTCATGGCGAGATGCGTGCTGAAACAGGCTCTTGCCATGCGCGAACGTTTCCATGCATTGATTGCACTGGAACGGCTTCTCGCCCGTGTGCACGCGCATGTGCGTCTCCAGACTGGACTTGCTGCCGCAGCGTTTGCTGCACCAGTTGCACTGGAATGTCTGCGTGCGTGTGCAAGTGGGATTTAGTTAGTTCAGAGTAGTGATGTGAAAAGCGACAGAACTTTGGCGCCAAGCGCCAAAAACGCCATGGCGCTTTTCCGACCTTTAGCGCCAGATGTGCCAGAGCGGAATGGCGCCAAGCGCCATGGCGCTTTTTGCTTTGGCGCTAACGCCAGGCGCCAGCGCCATGGCGCTTTTACATCACTAGTTCAGAGTTTGCTGAGAGATGCTCATTCTCAATCTCAATGAACAGTGATAGATTGTCGACCCACCTGTAGTGATGTTAAAGGCACCGGGAAAAATGGCACCGCACCGCACCGGCACCTTTGCCAACGCATGAAAAGGGCACCTGGCACCCTGGGGCACCGGCCAGAAAATGGCACCGCACCGCACCAGCACCGGTGCCTTTTGGAAAAAATGGCACCGGCACCGAAGGGCACCGGCGGGTTGCCGGTGCTAGCACCGAGAGGCACCGCACCGGGCTGGAATTTCTGAAGTGAATATCGGGCAGTTTCTCAGTGGTCTCACATTTGGAAGCGCATATTTCCATGAATTTTCAACCGATTTTGATGGTTGAACGCTTAAAATGATAAGAATGATGTGGCAATCACTTTTATGAAGCAATTACAATGATTACAAATGAAAGATAAAATATTTAATTCACTGCAATGTCCATAGCCACTATTGTCTACTGATCGGAATCGTTGCTGTACAGAGAATGGAACTATCTCTGTCATAAACTGACAACAACTTTTGAACAAACAAGTAAGATAAATATAAAATATAAAAATGATTTAAAATGCAACAAAATTTTAGATTCGTTCATCAGATCACGTATCGGGTGTAATGGATTTCACAGTAGGTATATTTATTTGATGGGAGGTTTACAAAAAAGGCAAAAACGGTTGGGTAAATATATCGCTGTTTTTTGAAATATGAATACGCACATACTATGGACAAAATTGCACAGCACATGAAGCCTTGGCCGGTGCTTTTCCCGGTGCCTTTTACTTTGGCCCGGTGTTAGCACCTTTGGCACCGGCAAAAAAATGGCACCGCACCGCACCGGCACCGGTGCTATTCTGAAAAAAATGGCACCGGCACCGGCATGGCACCCCTGAAGATTGCAATGGCACCGCACCGGCACCGGTGCTGGTGCCCTTCGGTGCCCAGCACCGGGGCACCGGTGCCCCGGTGCCTTTACATCACTACCCACCTGAGCAGTATATGTCCCCTGGTGCACATTGCGTTTGTGCAGCACCAGTCTCATATTGCTCATGAAACTTCGGCTGCACTGGGAGCACTTGTAGGGCAACCCATGCGCCCGTCGCGCGTGCATCAACATGCAGAACTTTCTGTCAAAGTGTTTGTCGCACTGGCCGCAGGCGAAATTATTGCCTGTTTTTTGTTGCGTTTTCTGTGAAATCGTGTCTTTTTCTACTGGCTGGCTGGAAGCTTCTACATCTCTAGCTTGAGCAACATTTGGTGGATTCAGGGTGCCAGTCTGAAATGTCAAAAGACTGATGAAAAACAAGTTAAATACCGGGGTCTATTTGAGTTTTCAAGGATATGTTATGGTGAAAATGATTGAGGCAAAACCTGACCGGATTACTACACCAAGAAAAACTCATCGAGGAAGTATCTAAAATGCGCGCTATCAAAAACATTTACAATATCAAATACTCCAGTGCATTTTATACTTTCATTTTTCTTTAATCTCAGAAAATATCAAACCAATTCAGATCGTGGTTCACCACACCTTTTCACCGCCATGTTTTCTACCGAAGTGTCTGCAGAGACCATTGAGCGTGGCGTAGCGCCACTGGCACAGGGAGCACACGTGCGGCAGGCTGACGTCGTGCCGCGACAAGTGCGTCATCAGGTCACACCGGTGAGGGAACGTCGCGCTGCACTGACTGCATGCGAATGGCGGCCGGCCCGTATGGAAGCGCGTGTGCTTCTCTAGATTAACTGCTTTTGTGAACTTTTTGTGACACCAGCTGCACTTGAATCCCTGCGTTATGAATAGTGATGGTAAAAACGCCAGGACTTTGATGCCAAGGAGAAGAGCGCCATGGCGCTTTTCCGAACACCAGCGCCAAGCGCCAATAGCGCCAGAGCAAAATAGCGCCAAGCGCCAGAAGCGCCATGGCGCTTTTTGCTCTAGCGCTAGCATCAAGCGCCAGCGCCAGGCATTTGGTTCCTGGAGCCAGGCAAATACTAGTGCTAGGCAAAAATAGCGCCAGACAAAAATAGCGCCATGGCGCTTTTCCATCACTAGTTATGAAGTATTTACATTTCTCTAATCTCAAGTTGACGTTCAGCCAATAGGAGCCAAAATTTCTGCCACTAGCTAGATGGCTGACCGTGTTCTGGCATAGAAACCTAGCTGGAGCGTAGGTGAGTGCACGTTGACCCTTCAACCCCCCCCCCACATTCTTGATCCTTGGCCCTACATTTTTTCATAGTTGTTAAAAGGTATTAATTTTTACTTGATAAATAGGTATGTATACTCGAGTACTGATTAAACACGTTTACATTTTCTTCTGAACCCGTACTCGCTTTAACGTATACTTTTTGAAAGTACTTGAGTACAGAGAACGTATTTCAAATACCGTATTACCTCGAATTAACCCCCCTTGAATTCACCCCCTCAAAATACCTCCCTAAAATTTGGCTGAGGAAATAATACCCCCCTCGAAATACCCCCACTCAAATTGAATGTAAAAAGAACATAAATGACAAATACCGCAGTTTGTGATCTGTATAATGCAGAAAACACGTTAAAACCGATGACTGAGTGACGTTAGGGAAGGGTTTATGTGTATATGCAGCTATATATACCTATAAACACATACATCTATGTAATTGCTTGATTTTTCTACGTTTGAGTATGGGGAATTTCCAAAAATTTATGGCGAAATAATAGCCCCCCCCCTCGAATAAGCCCCCCTCGAATTATCCCCCACAAAATTTGCTGGCGAAATAATAGACCCCTTGGGGGTATTTCAAGGTAATACTACGGTAGGCTGTTTCGAGGAGTAGGACTCATTATGCATCTGAACCGATTATGCATCTAGGCTCATCATGCGCCTTATTCTACCCATTATGCATCTAGACATATTATGCCTCTGACCAGAGTTTAAAAATGGGTATTTTTCTTACAGAAAACGTAAAAGTAAGTATTTTTCTCACAAAAATAAAATAAAAATTGGTATTTTTGAAATTTTTACCATGAAATACATCAAAGGTGTGTTTTTCTCTCCTGATAAGTATTTCTTGGGAACATGGTTGGTTTTAGTAAAATTCTTGTTAATAAAATTGTATTTTATTTTTATTAAAATTGTATTTTATTTTAATTTTATTCATGTTTCAGTTTATTTTATTTTATTCTGAAATGTCATTAATAAAATAAAATGAAACCATTTTACAAAAATTTTACAAATATTCTACAAAAATTTTACAAAAAATCTAAAATCTTGGATGCAAGGCCATAAAACAATGTGCACGCTAAAAGCGTACAGATGAATACAAAAAATTTTAAATGTAGACTTGTGACATTGTTTGCTATGTAGGTATCTTGAATTTTGACCCTCACAGGGGCCGGATAGATCTGCAGCTAATTTGCTCCTCCCGAGGGAAGATAGCTAATAATTTGTTATTTGGGGGGGGGGCTTGCGGGGTTAATATACAGGCTTTTTCATGGTATGGAACACAGTAAATGGGAAAAAATCACTTAGATTAGTCATTTTTAAGGTAACAATATATAAAAAAATGTGAAAATTTGCGATTTTGAGCAAAAATCACAACAATGAAAGCAACAACATAGCATCAGTTCTGCAAATTGGCGGCTAGAATCTTTAGAGAAGAGGATAGAAAACTTTTTATAGAATTTTACTGACACTCGAGTTTTTGTAAAAGTTTACTAAAATTGTACAAAAATTTGAATTTTTGTACAATTTTACTAAAATTCGAAGTTTTGTAAAATTGTATTTTTATTTTATTAATTTTCCATTTTATTTTATTTTATTTTATTCTCCAATTTTCTATTTTATTTGTATTTTATTTTTATTTTTTTCTGAGATTTTGCCAACCCTGCTTGGGAAAATGTCCTAAGTTTGTCACTTTTTGTCTGACAAAATGACATTTTCTGTCCCCTTAAAATACGTTTTCTGTACTCGCGTACTTTCAAAAAGTACGCGAGTAAGTGATGTAGAAGTAAGTAAGTTTCATGAGTAGATGCATAATGGGTAGAATTAGGTGCATGATGGGCCTAGATGCATACTCGGTTTAGATGCATTATGGCACGGGCTCGTTTCAAGGCCTTTCTGGGAGTAAAAAGCTAATAAGCCATAATTTGGGGATATTAACACACACACACACATAAAATCTCACCCCTGATTTAATTTGATAACATAAGTTTAATTGCGTACCTGATCCGATTGTGAAGATGTCTTAGGATGCACATTACATTCGTGCAGCTGCAAGCTTTCGTCAGTCGCGAAACTACGGCTGCACTGGGAGCACTTGTAGCGCAGTGCATGTGCCCGCCGCGCATGCGCCATCACGGATTTCATGCTGCCGAACCGTTTGCCGCACTGGTCACATGCAAACGTTTTGGCTGCTTTTGGCTGCTCATTCAGTGTAATTGTGCCTTGTTCCGTTGGCTGGGTGACGGTTTCTGCCATCGGAGTGAGATTTTCGGCCGGTGTACTGATTGGTTGGCGCATTTCACCGAGAGCCTGAAACATAGCATTTGATTCTAGGCAAGTGATTTGGCCAAAACATTGCCGGGAAAACGCATTCAAGAGAAATACATACTGTATTTCCTCGAAATACCCCCCGGGGGTGATTGTTTCGTAGTGGTCCCGAGAGGGGGGGGGTTAAACGAGGGGGGTATTTCGAGGGGGGGGGGTTATTATTTCGCCAGAAATTTGTTCAAATCCTAGTACAAAATCGTCGTTTGTGATGCACACTGGGGTAGAAAAATGCATCAATAACTGACATGTATAAACTCCTGTAGACTAATAGTGGTACGTAGATGGTATAAACACTGTTCTAACGTGATTACGACATTGTTTTAACATGTGTTCTGCACTACGCATAACACAAACTGCAGTATTTGCCATGTACGTTCTCTTTACACTCAATCTGGGGGGGGGGTATTTCGAGGGGGGTGATTGTTTCATAGTAGTCTCGAGAGGGGGGGGGGGATCAAACGAGGGGGGTATTTCGACGGGGGGGGTATTTCGAGGAAATACGGTATGTAAGTGCAAATTATGCATCTGGCTATGGCAAGTACCTAAATGTACAACAATTTATGCCCATAAAACCTTCAATAAAATTCCAAAATAGATACATTTATCCAGTTAACCGATTTCTGTGCCTTTCCGCCAGTATTTCCTTCGCCAGCCGCACATTTGCCGCGTCTCTTTTTGTTGTGCACGGCCAAGCCGAGCTTGCCTATGAACTGAGCGCCGCACAGATTGCACTTTGCCCATTGCAATGAACGTCCTGACTCCGCCCTCGCGGGGACGCACTTGTCGATGATGACATCTGGATCGCTGTTTGCACGCTGCAGCTGGTGGATTGAATCCTGCGACATGGGAACATTTTGACAAATCACGATCTTTACGTGATATTTATAAAAATTATTTTGCCTATTTTGTACACTATTTGACGTCAGCTTTTTTTGGGGTGTTGACCATTCTGAAGAATCTCTATATTGAGCCAACACATTATCATACCACATGCCATTTAACGTCGGTTGACAAACATTCCTTAATCATCATGACTAGTGATGGAAAAAGCGCCAGGACTTTGGCGCCAAGCGCCAAAAGCGCCATGGCGCTTTTCCGAACCCCAGCGCCGAGCGCCAATGGCGCCAGAGCAAAATAGCGCCAAGCGCCAAAAGCGCCATGGCGCTTTTCTAGACTACGGCGCCAAGCGCCAATGGCGCCAGAGGATGTTGGCGCCAAGCGCCAATAGCGCCAGCGCCAAAAAAATTTGCTTCTCATATATGCAGCCATGCTAATGCACTGCTATTAATTTGTTTTTGGCGCAATATATAAGTCAACTCCAGTGACTTTTGTTATTTTTGTCTTGATATTTTACAGCTGGGTGTTTGGGCTAACTATAGCAAACCATCTGTAAAAAGTGCTAAGATTTTTACGTGTTTTTTAAAATTACTTTTGGAATTAAGTAGTTTTCAACTAAAATTTTTTTCAAATTTTCAAATGAAGTTTTCAATTTTTTTGGAATACTTTCGATTTTTCTACTAGGATATTGCAGTTTTGCTGGTCACTTTTGAACATAGGATTTTGAGGTTTCAAATTTTGGATGGCCATTGTTGGAATCAGAAAGTGATTCCACACCTGTAAAATCAAGTGTCAGATGTCAAGAAGTAAATGTGATGTAAAATGTCAATCCAAATAAAAAAGAACTTATTTTGATAAAACTTTTGACATTTCACATGACACTTAACAAAGTTGTATTTACGAAATTTTGGATGATGTTTATTACTTAACGGGGTCCTTTGACCCTGCTTAAACAAAACTGCAAGGAACGAGCCCAGTATAGTGATTGAGCTAAAACCTATGTGAAAAGTGTTACCAGTCCGATGAATAGTCACATAAAGCCTTACATAATTCGAATTAGATGGGACAAGTGTTGAATACCCATGCAATCACAGGGACAATGTTAACATAGTAATGAAGAATAGGGTATGTTGATCTTGGAATACACTTACAGTAGCATGTAAACTTATGTAAATTACATTTAACAGGTCTTTCTGCATAAAATAATAATGAATTTTTAGTACTTCTTGGCGCTTTTTTGGCGCTTTTTAAAACACTAGCGCCAAGCGCCAATGGCGCCACGGTGTCATAGCGCCAAGCGCCAAAAGCGCCATGGCGCTTTTCCAAACCCTAGCGCCAAGCGCCAATGGCGCCACAGCAAAAAGGCGCCAAGCGCCAAAAGCGCCATGGCGCTTTTTGCTTTGGCGCTAGCGCCAGGCGCCAGCGCCATGGCGCTTTTCCATCACTAATCATGACTTTCAAGTGACGAAAATGATTCTTCCAGTCCAAGTTTACCTGTCCCTCCTGAGCAACTTGTGGCGCCACAGACTCTGGCGCTGGCGCCATTATTTTCTTGGCGCGCCCTCGCAAAAGCTTGTAATGGTGCACTGGATGCTCCCTGGCGCTGTGGATGTCCAGCAGCAGCGAGTCGGCGCTGGTGAACGTGCACTGGGCACATTTCATTTCTGGTTGTTTCTCCATCGTTATCCGATTTGAAACAGGGTTCGTTCTTAGATAATATGTAGCAGAAGTTGTGGTGATGCTGTGGTGTGCATGTTTAAAGGATCACCATATACAGGGTGCGGCAATTTAGACCTGCGCTCTAGATTTCGAATAACTTGTCACGGGGTGGTCGGATTTACGTAAAATTTAAGGTCAACATTTACAACTATACAGGAAAGGATCCCTAACAATATGGCTGCTATAGCTCCACTCTTTTACAAGTTATTCATGCAAACGCGTACTTGTCACTTTACCACCACCCCGTGATAGGTTTCATTCAAACGGGATCCACTTTTCGGGACCCGGATCGGGATTGGGATTATTTTTTCAGTTTTTTATCACTTTTTTTCGCAGCGGCATGCCAAAATGCGTTCGCGCGCGCCACTAATCCGCCTTACTGATAAGGAAATCGGCAGACGACGCTTGCGTAATTGGTTTTAAAACAAGGCTGTAGTAAAGCGACAATTATGGTGTTTGCATCAATAACTTGAAATCGAGTGGAGCTAGCGCAGTCATATTTTCAGGGATCCTATCCTATTGAGTTGTAAATGTTGACCTAAAATTTGCGTAAATCCGACCACCTAGTGACCATAGTTGGTTTTAGTAAAATTCTTTTTACTAAAATTGTATTTTATTTTTATTAAAATTGTATTTTTTAAATTTTTTATTCATGTTTCATTTTATTTTATTTTTTTATATTCTGAAATGTCATTAATAAAATAAAATGAAACCATTTTACAAAATTTTTACAAAAAATCGGAATCTTGGATGCAATGCAAACAATGTGCACACTAGAAACATGCAGATGAATACAAAATTTTTTAATGTAGACTTGTGACATGAGTTGCAACATAGGTATAATATCTTGAATTTTGACCCTCACAGGGGCCAGATAGATATGTAACTAATTGCTCCTCCTGAGGGAAAGATGGGGATGCATCATTTCAAATGCTAGTCACTTCAAATGCTGCCAAAAAGCTCACTTCAAATGCTGTAGTGCATCATTTCAAATGCTACTGTGCTAGAAGTGCTATGAGAAGTGAATTGGGAAGTAGAAAACAAAAAAAAACAAATGGCAAGTGACAAGAAAATGCTTAAAAAATTAAAAAAATTCTATTCACTTCTCATTTCACTACTCTATTCATTTCTAATGCTCATGAAGTCCATTTTAGTGCCGCAGATGAGCAAGCATGAGATGATTGAATGGTGGCATAATTGAGGCATCTAGTTCCGAATGTCGTTAAGTCCATCATTTTGGGTTTTTTCAAAATTGCATTTGAAATTTCAAAGTTGGCCCGAGCAGGCAACTTTAAAGTGACAAGTTTTGCCCAAAACTTTTTGTAAAGCTTATGAATTTAGTCTACATTTTTCATATTTTAAACCCTCTGGCCGGAATATATACTCATAGTTATGATGAGTTTTTTGACATCACCTCAGCAGATTCAGTGGAGATAACGAGTTTCCGGTGAAATTTCACTCGAATGTCGGTATGTCCACTTCCTATTTATTACCTGTTCCACCTCATCATACCATATCTAAATATAAGGTGTTAAAATTCCTATATTGATGCTGGCATACTACACTAAGGACTTGCTATGTATAGCATTAATGGTGGGGAAATTATGCCTTTTTCATGTAATGGCTCCAAACGGCGCCATTTTTATGGAGTGGCGCCATGGACTCTGAAACAGCGCCATTTTTATGGAGTGGCGCCATGGACTTGGAAACGGCGCCATTTTTATGGAGTGGCGCCATGGACTCCAAAATGGCACCATTTTTATGGAGTGGCGCCATGGACTCCAAAATGGCGCCATTTTTATGGAGTGGCGCCATGGACTCAGAAACAGCGCCATTTTTATGGAGTGGCGCCATGGACTCGAAAATGGCGCCATTTTTATGGACTGGCGCCATGGACTCGGAAACGGCACCATTTTTATGGAGTGGTGCCATGGGGTGCCATTTTTATGGAGTGGCGCCACGGACTCGGAAACGGTGCCATTTTTATGGAGTGGCGCCATGGACTCGGAAACGGCGCCATTTTTATGGAGTGGCACCATGGACTCTGAAATGGCGCTATTTTTATGGAGTGGCACCATGGAGTCAGAAACGGCGCCATTTTTATGGAGTGGCGCCATGGACTTGGAAACAGCGCTATTTTTATGGAGTGGCACCATGGAGTCAGAAACGGCGCCATTTTTATGGAGTGGTGCCATGGACTTGGAAACAGCGCCATTTTTATGGAGTGGCGCCATGGACTCGGAATGGACTTGGAAATGGCGCCATTTTTAGGAGTGGCGCCATGGACTCTGAAATGGTGCTATTTTTATGGAGTGGCGCCATGGAGTCAGAAATGGCGCCATTTTTATGGAGTGGCGCCATGGACTCGGAAACGGTGCCATTTTTATGGAGTGGCACCATGGACTCGGAATGGACTCGGAAACGGCGCCATTTTTAGGAGTGGCGCCATGGACTCTGAAATGGCGCTATTTTTATGGAGTGGCGCCATGGAGTCAGAAACCGCGCCATTTTTATGGAGTGGCGCCATGGACTCGGAAATGGTGCCATTTTAATGGAGTGGTGCCATGGACTCGGAAACGGCGCCATTTTTATGGAGTGGCGCCATGGACTCGGAAATGGCGCCATTTTTATGGAGTGGTGCCATGGACTCAGAAACGGTGCCATTTTTATGGAGTGGCGCCATGGACTCGGAAATGGCACCATTTTTATGGAGTGGCACCATGGACTCGGAATGGACTCGGAAACGGCGCCATTTTTATGGAGTAGTGCCATGGACTCGGAAACGGCGCCATTTTTATGGAGTAGTGCCATGGACTCGGAAACAGAGCCATTTTTATGGAGTGGCACCATGGACTTGGAAATGGCGCCATTTTTATGGAGTGGCACCATGGACTCGGAATGGACTCGGAAATGGCGCCATTTTTAGGAGTGGCGCCATGGACTCGGAAATGGTGCCATTTTTATGGAGAGGCGCCATGGACACGGAAACGGTGCCATTTTTATGGAGTGGCGCCATGGACTCGGAAACGGCACCATTTTTATGGAGTGGCGCCATGGACTCGGAAATGGTGCCATGTTTATGGAGTGGCGCCATGGACTCGGAAACGGTGCCATTTTAATGGAGTGGTGCCATGGACTCGGAAACGGCGCCATTTTTATGGAGTGGCGCCATGGACTCGGAAATGGCGCTATTTTTATGGAGTGGCGCCATGGAGTTGGAAATGGCACCATTTTTATGGAGTGGTGCCACGGACTCAGAAACGGTGCCATTTTTATGGAGTGGCGCCATGGACTCGGAAACGGCGCCATTTTCATGGAGTAGTGCCATGGACTCGGAAACAGCGCCATTTTTATGGAGTGGCACCATGGACTCCGAAACATTGTCATTTTTATGGGGTGGTGCCATGGACTCCAAAATATCGCCATTTTTATGGAGTGGCGCCATGGACTCCAAAACTCAGGTTGTTCTGGAGATGTTTCACAGCAATTTTGAAAAAGAAATCTAAAAAGTGAAATATATTAAAAATTGGTTCTGCTTGATCAGCAGATGGTTATTCTGGTGATGTTTCACAGCAATTTTGAAAAAAATTCTTACAAAAGTGAAATATATGTAAAATTGGTTCTGCTTGATCAGCAGATGATTAAACTGGTGATTTTCACAGCAATTTTGAAAAAAATTTTTTAACAAAAGTGGATTATATGTCAAATTCGTTCTGCTTGATCAGCAGATGATTATTCTGGTGATGTTTCACAGCAATTTTGAAATATATGTCAAATTGGTTCTGATCAAAATTGCTGTGAAACATCACCAGAATAATCATCTGCTGATCAAGCAGAACCAATTTGACATATATTTCACTGTTGTTAAATTTTTTTTTCAAAATTGCTGTGAAACATCACCAGAATAATCATCTGCTGATCAAGCAGAACCAATTTGACATATAATTCACTTTTGTTAAAAAAATTTTTTCAAAATTGCTGTGAAACATCACCAGAATAATCATCTGCTGATCAAGCAGAACCAATTTTACATATATTTCACTTTTGTAAGAATTTTTTTCAAAATTGCTGTGAAACATCACCAGAATAATCATCTGCTGATCAAGAAGAACCAATTTGACATATATTTCACTTGTTAAATTTTTTTTCAAAATTGCTGTGAAACATCACCAGAATAACCATCTGCTGATCAAGAGTTTTGGAGTCCATGGTGCCACTCCATAAAAATGGCGATATTTTGGAATCCATGGCACCACTCCATAAAAATAACACCATTTTGGAGTCCATGGCACCATTCCATAAAATAGTGTCATTTCCAAGTCCATGGTGCGACTCCATAAAAATGGTGCCATTTTGGAGTCCATGGCACCACCCCATAAAAATGGCACCATTTTGGAGTCCATGGCACCACTCCATAAAAATAGCATCATTTCCAAGTCCATGGTGCCACTCCATAAAAATGGTGACATTTCCAAGTCCATGGTGCCACTTCATAAAAATGGTGCCATTTCTGAGTCCATGGTGCCACTCCATAAAAATGGCACCATTTTGGAGTCCATGGCACCACTTCATTAAAATGGCACCATTTTGGAGTCCATGGCGCCACTCCATAAAAATGGCGCCATTTCCTAGTCCATGGCGCCACTCCATAAAAATGGTGCCGTTTCCTAGTCCATGGCGCCACTCCGTTAAAATGGCGCCATTTCCTAGTCCATGGCGCCACTCCATAAAAATGGCGCCATTCCCTAGTCCATGGCGCCACTCCATAAAAATGGCGCCGTTTCGATATCCATGGCGCCACTCCATAAAAATGGCGCTGTTTCCATGCCCATGGTGCCACTCCATAAGAAGCCACCCTATAAAAATGGTGTCATCTGAGAGTAAATCTATGAGTGGACATACCGACATTCGGACAAAGATTTTTTGGAGATACCGACATTCGGAAAAAGTTTTTTTGGAGATAACGAGTTTTGAGTGATTTTTTCAAAAAACACGTTCAGATTTCTATACCGTAATTCGGATGATTTTTCCAATTTTGTATGGGGTTTTAGACCAATCCGTGCAATTCTATACCGTAATTCGGAAATAGATTTCTGGCAGTGGAGATACCAAGTTTCGAGTGAAATAAATGTTGCCTTTTATTGGACATACCCATGATTCGAGTGAAATTTCATCAATTTCAGGGTGGACATACCGACATTCGGATGATTTTTTTTATTTTTTTCAAGAATCGGTGTCTCTGTATCTCGGGAATGGAGTGAGATATTGAGAAAAATTTTGTTCTATAATGAACAAATATATTTATATGCATATATCAGATCTGCACCTAACTCATTTTTTGTCATTTTGGTCCTTACCGACTTACGGAACTAGATGCCTCAATTACTAACTGTAGGTAGTTGTCGCCTTACAGCATTTGAAATGATGCAGTACAGCATTTGAAGTGAGCTTTTTTGGCAGCATTTGAAGTGACTAGCATTTGAAGCGGTCTGGGCTCAGGAAAGATAGCTAGAAATTTGTTTGCTTGTTTTTTGGGGGGTGGGGGCTTGCGGGGTTCAATACATAGCCTTTTTAAAGGTATGGAATGAAGAAAATGGGGAAAAAAACACATAAATTAGTGATTGTTAAGGTGAAAATATATCAAAATATGTGAAAATTTGCAATTTTGAGCAAAAATATTTTTCAATTACAACAATGAAAGCCACAACAAGGCACCAGTTCTGCAAATTGTCAGCTAGAATCTTAAGCAAGAGGATAGAAAAGTTTTTATAGAATGTTACATACAGACACACAAGTTTTTGTAAAAATTTTTACTAAAATTGTACAAAAATTCGAATTTTTGTACAATTTTACTATAAATTTACAAAAATTCGAATTTTAGTAAAATTGTATTTGTATTTTATAAATTTTCCATTTCATTTTATTTTATTCTTCAATTTTCCATTTTATTTTTATTTTATTTTTTTTTCTCTGAGATTTTGCGAACCCTGAGTAGTGACAAGTTATTCGAAATCTAGAGCGCAGGTCTAAATTGCCGCACCCTGTAGATCTGATTGATTAGAAAAAATGCGATAGCGGAAAAAAAACAGTTTAAATGCAATGAAATCTGCGTTTATAAAATTGCGTCATTTGCGGTTGCTGAAAAAATGTACTATTCAACTGTATGCCAAGTTATTAATGTTATTGAAGTCAATTTAAGTTTACCGCTCCGTCAAAGTCTACTAGTGTTTGTTTATACGGTACAAACAATGGCAATATTAAATTACACACACATAGAAATGTAAACGGAGATAAAAGCAAGCGCAAAGCTCAGCTCCAAAGTGTTATCTGCACATTTACACTGCAAAACATATTTTATCGACTGTATGGCATTTAGTGCGATAGCAGAGCGTTGTACATAACTAGCAGGATTCTCTCCGACCTTCGGTCGGGTTTTGTGGTTCTCTACAATTAATACCATTGGAGAAAATATGATACTTTAGTTAAGTTTGCCCACATGCTAGGCATGTGTTTTGAAATGTGGTATGTAATGTACCAACAATAACAAGACCAATACCAAAGATGCAATGTTTTGGAATGGATTTTTGTAAACTTCTGTAAAATGGTTGGGCATGAAACTTGGTAGTAAAATGTGGACAGTTTGCGATTTGGTATGATGGTGTGCAGTGTGCATTCTGTGTGGTATAGGTTTTGTGATATGATAGTGTGGTTTTTGCAAGGTGTCAAACTTTGTTGTAATCTTCAATTGGTTACATTTGTGCTTTGCTGTTCTTTTTGTGTTTGTAAATCCTTGTGGTATTAATTGTAGAGAACCACAAAACCCAACTGAAGGTTGGAGAGAATCCTGCTATAGTTACCCACTACTCAGAGGCTTGCAAAAACTGACACCCCAATGGGGACCCCCCTCCAAATGGCACCCACCGGGGAACCCCCCAAAAGTGGCACCCCCTGGAAACTGCCCAAAAATGGGACCCCCTAGGGCCCCACAAATATGGCACCCCCTGAGGACCACCAAAAAATTGCACCCCTTAGGGACCCCCCAAAAATAGCACCCATTGGGACCCCCCAAAAATAGCACCCCCTGGGGACCCCCAAACATGGCACCCCCTAGGAACCCCCACAAAAATGGCACCCCCTGGGGACCCACCCAAAGTTGGCTCCCCCTGGGGACTCCAAAAATGGCACCCCCCTGGGGACCCCCCCCCCAAATGGCACCCCCTATGGACCTCCCCCACAAAAAAAAATATAGCACCCCCCTGAGGACCACCAAAAAATTGCACCCCTGGGGACCACCCAAAAAATGGCATACCATGTGGACCCCCTTGAAATGGCACCCCCATATGTACCTCCAGAAAATGGCACCCCCTTGAGACCCCCCAAAAATGGCACCCCATGGGGACCCCCTCTAAATCCTGTAAACACAGCCCCTAGTTTGGAAACTCCTGTAAACTCAGCCCCTAATTTGGAAACTCCTATAAACTCAGCCCCTAACTTGCAAACTCTCGTAAACTCAGCCCCTAACTTGCAAACTCCCATAAACTCAGCCCCTTATTTGTAAGCTCCCATAAACTCAGCCTCTAATTTGAAAACTCCCATAAACTCAGCCCCCAATTTTGGAAACTCCTGTAAACTCAACCCATAATTTGGAAACTGCTGTAAACTCAGCCCTAATTTGGATACTCAAATAAACTCAGCCCCTAATTTAGAAACTCCCATAAACGCAGCCCCTAATTTGGAAACTCCCTTAAAATCAGCCCCTAATTTGGAAACTCCCATTAACTCAGCCCTTAATTTGGAAACTCCCATAAACTCAGTCCCTAATTTGGAAACTCCAGTAAACTCATTTTCAGGTTTATGGTAATGTAGTGTGAACATGGTATGAATATTTCAAAAAATCACTATCATCAATCCACAAATGCATCAATTCACAAATGCATCAATTCACAATTTTCAATTTTTTAGCCCCAGGGATTAGACTTTAAAGGTTATGGTAATGTACAGTAGAAATGGAGTGCACATCTCAAATCACTGCAATAAAAAACCCACAAACGCATCATTTCACAAATTGAAAGTTTTTGTGCCCAGGGGTTCATTATCAGTGTTTTAGTAACGTGGTGTCAAGATGGAGTGCATATTTGAAATTGCTACAATCAGAAACCCACAAACACATCATTTTATGATTTGAAAATTTTTGGTCCTGGGGGTTCATTTTCAGGGTTATGGTAATGTAGTGTCAAAATGAAGTGCATATTTCAAATCAAGGCAATCAAAAAGCCACAAATGCATCATTTCACAATTTCTTATTTATTAGCCCCATGGGTTCAATTTAAGGCTTACAGTAATGTAGAGTTGAAATTGAGTCATTTCAAATCAGTGCAATTAGAAACCTGCAAAATGCATCATTTCACAATTAGAAATTTTTGGGTCTAGGGGTTCAATTTCAGGGTTTTAGTAATGTAGTGTCAAAATGGAGTGCATATTTGAAATCGCTACAATCAGAAACCCACAAATGCATCATTTTATGATTTGAAAGTTTTTGGCTTAGGGGGTTCATTTTTATGGTTATGGTAATGTAGTGTCAAAATGAAGTGCATATTTCAAATGAGTGCAATCAGAAACCTGAAAATGAATGATTTCACAAATTGAAAGTTTTTGGCTCCAGAGGTTCATTTTCAGGGTTATGGTTATGTAGTTTTCAGGGTTATGTAGTGTCAAAATGGATTGCATATTTCAAATCAGTGCAATTAGAAACCCACATTGAATCATTTCACAATTTCTAATTTTTTAAGCCCTGGGCATATTTGAAATGGCTACACTCAGAAACCCACAAATCCATCATTTTATCGTTTGAAAGTTTTTGGCCCAGGGGGTTCATTTTTAGGGTTATGGTAATGTAGTGTCAAAATGAAGTGCATATTTCAAATGAGTGCAATCAGAAACCTGAAAATGAATGATTTCACAAATTGAAAGTTTTTGGCTCCAGAGGTTCATTTTCAGGGTTATGGTTATGTAGTTTTCAGGGTTATGTAGTGTCAAAAAGGATTGCATATTTCAAATCAGTGCAATTAGAAACCCACATCGAATCATTTCACAATTTCTAATTTTTTAAGCCCTGGGCATATTTGAAATTGCTACACTCAGAAACCCACAAATCCATCATTTTATGGTTTGAAAGTTTTTGGCCCAGGGGGTTCATTTTTAGGGTTATGGTAATGTAGTGTCAAAATGAAGTGCATATTTCAAATGAGTGCTATCAGAAACCCGAAAATGCATCATTTCTCAAATTGAAAGTATTTGGCCCCATGGGTTCATTTTTAGGGTTATGGTAATGTAGTGTCAAAATGGAGTGCATATATCAAATTGGTGCAATCATAGACCCAAATTTGAAATCAGTGCAATCAGAAACCCAAAAATGAATGATTTCACAAATTGAAAGTTTTGGGCTCCAGAGGTTCATTTTCAGGGTTATGGTTATGTAGTTTGCAGGGTTATGTAGTGTCAAAACGGAGTGCATATTTCAAATCAGTGCAATTAGAAACCCACATTGAATCATTTCACAATTTCTGATTTTTAAGCCCTGGGCATATTTGAAATCACTACACTCAGAAACCCACAAATCCATCATTTTATGATTTGAAAGTTTTTGGCCCAGGGGGTTCATTTTAGGGTTATGGTAATGTAGTGTCAAAATGAAGTGCATATTTCAAATCAGTGCAATCAGAAACCCGAAAATGCATCATTTCTCAAATTGAAAGTATTTAACCCCATGGGTCCATTTTGAGGGTTATGGTAATGTAGTGTCAAAATGGAGTGCATATATCAAATCAGTGCAATCAGAAACCCAAATTTGAAATCAGTGCAATCAGAAACCCAAAAATGCATCATTTCACAAATTGAAAGTTTTTGGCCCCAGTGGTTCATTTTCAGGGTTATGGTAATGTAGTGTCAAAATGAAGTGCATATTTCAAATGAGTGCAATCAGAAACCCGAAAATGCATCATTTCTCAAATTGAAAGTATTTGGCCCCATGGGTTCATTTTTCGGGTTATGATAATGTAGTGTCAATGGAGTGCATATATCAAATCAGTGCAATTAGAAACCCACAATGCATCATTTCACAATTTGAAAGTTTTGGCCCCATTTTGGGTTCAATTTCAGGGTTATTGTAATGTACTGTCAGAATGGAGTGCATATTTCTAATCATTGTAATCAGTAACCCACAAATGCATTATATCACAATTTATATTGTTTAGCCCCGGGGGCCTCACTTAAGGATTATGGTAATGTTATTGTTAACTCCCATAAACTCAGCCCCTAATTTGGCAAACACCCATCAACTCAACTCCCATAAACTCAGCCTCTAATTTGTAAACTTGTGTGAACAGCCCCTTATCTTTAAACTTCTGTCAACTCAACCCTAATTTATTAACACCCATCAACTCAACCCTGAATTGTAAACTCAGCCCCTAAAAACTCAGGTCAACCCCCTATACATGTGCAATTGCATTCTTGGGAAGCAACTTTGCCATCTACTAACCCTGTTTGTCAAGATTGTGGATCGTGTTTGTAAAGGGCATTTGTACTAATAAATAGTGACTGCATTGTGTGCAAAAACACACACGAATCGGGCACAATGAGGCCTGTGATTGTGCCTCCTATCTTTTGCATTGAAGCATCCTTAGCGTGCAGTTCTCTCGCAATTGTATAGGTGTTGATAGCAGGATTCTCTCTGACCTTCGGTCGGGTTTTGTGGTTCTCTACAATTAATACCATTGGAGAAAATATGATACTTTAGTTAAGTTTGCCCACATGCTAGGCAAGTGTTTTGAAATGTGGTATGTAATGTACCAACAATAACAAGACCAATACCAAAGATGCAATGTTTTGGAATGGATTTTTGTAAACTTCTGTAAAATGGTTGGGCATGAAACTTGGTAGTAAAATGTGGACAGTTTGCGATTTGGTATGATGGTGTGCAGTGTGCATTCTGTGTGGTATAGGTTTTGTGATATGATAGTGTGGTTTTTGCAAGGTGTCAAACTTTGTTGTAATCTTCAATTGGTTACATTTGTGCTTTGCTGTTCTTTTTGTGTTTGTAAATCCTTGTGGTATTAATTGTAGAGAACCACAAAACCCAACTGAACGTTGGAGAGAATCCTGCTATAGTTACCCACTACTCAGAGGCTTGCAAAAACTGACACCCCAATGGGGACCCCCCTCCAAATGGCACCCACCGGGGAACCCCCCAAAAGTGGCACCCCCTGGAAACTGCCCAAAAATGGGACCCCCTAGGGCCCCACAAATATGGCACCCCCTGAGGACCACCAAAAAATTGCACCCCTTAGGGACCCCCCAAAAATAGCACCCATTGGGACCCCCCAAAAATAGCACCCCCTGGGGACCCCCAAACATGGCACCCCCTAGGAACCCCCACAAAAATGGCACCCCCTGGGGACCCACCCAAAGTTGGCTCCCCCTGGGGACTCCAAAAATGGCACCCCCCTGGGGACCCCCCCCCAAAAATGGCACCCCCTATGGACCTCCCCCACAAAAAAAAATATAGCACCCCCCTGAGGACCACCAAAAAATTGCACCCCTGGGGACCACCCAAAAAATGGCATACCATGTGGACCCCCTTGAAATGGCACCCCCATATGTACCTCCAGAAAATGGCACCCCCTTGAGACCCCCCAAAAATGGCACCCCATGGGGACCCCCTCAAAATCCTGTAAACACAGCCCCTAGTTTGGAAACTCCTGTAAACTCAGCCCCTAATTTGGAAACTCCTATAAACTCAGCCCCTAACTTGCAAACTCTCGTAAACTCAGCCCCTAACTTGCAAACTCCCATAAACTCAGCCCCTTATTTGTAAGCTCCCATAAACTCAGCCTCTAATTTGAAAACTCCCATAAACTCAGCCCCCAATTTTGGAAACTCCTGTAAACTCAACCCATAATTTGGAAACTGCTGTAAACTCAGCCCTAATTTGGATACTCAAATAAACTCAGCCCCTAATTTAGAAACTCCCATAAACGCAGCCCCTAATTTGGAAACTCCCTTAAAATCAGCCCCTAATTTGGAAACTCCCATTAACTCAGCCCTTAATTTGGAAACTCCCATAAACTCAGTCCCTAATTTGGAAACTCCAGTAAACTCATTTTCAGGTTTATGGTAATGTAGTGTGAACATGGTATGAATATTTCAAAAAATCACTATCATCAATCCACAAATGCATCAATTCACAAATGCATCAATTCACAATTTTCAATTTTTTAGCCCCAGGGATTAGACTTTAAAGGTTATGGTAATGTACAGTAGAAATGGAGTGCACATCTCAAATCACTGCAATAAAAAACCCACAAACGCATCATTTCACAAATTGAAAGTTTTTGTGCCCAGGGGTTCATTATCAGTGTTTTAGTAACGTGGTGTCAAGATGGAGTGCATATTTGAAATTGCTACAATCAGAAACCCACAAACACATCATTTTATGATTTGAAAATTTTTGGTCCTGGGGGTTCATTTTCAGGGTTATGGTAATGTAGTGTCAAAATGAAGTGCATATTTCAAATCAAGGCAATCAAAAAGCCACAAATGCATCATTTCACAATTTCTTATTTATTAGCCCCATGGGTTCAATTTAAGGCTTACAGTAATGTAGAGTTGAAATTGAGTCATTTCAAATCAGTGCAATTAGAAACCTGCAAAATGCATCATTTCACAATTAGAAATTTTTGGGTCTAGGGGTTCAATTTCAGGGTTTTAGTAATGTAGTGTCAAAATGGAGTGCATATTTGAAATCGCTACAATCAGAAACCCACAAATGCATCATTTTATGATTTGAAAGTTTTTGGCTTAGGGGGTTCATTTTTATGGTTATGGTAATGTAGTGTCAAAATGAAGTGCATATTTCAAATGAGTGCAATCAGAAACCTGAAAATGAATGATTTCACAAATTGAAAGTTTTTGGCTCCAGAGGTTCATTTTCAGGGTTATGGTTATGTAGTTTTCAGGGTTATGTAGTGTCAAAATGGATTGCATATTTCAAATCAGTGCAATTAGAAACCCACATCGAATCATTTCACAATTTCTAATTTTTTAAGCCCTGGGCATATTTGAAATGGCTACACTCAGAAACCCACAAATCCATCATTTTATCATTTGAAAGTTTTTGGCCCAGGGGGTTCATTTTTAGGGTTATGGTAATGTAGTGTCAAAATGAAGTGCATATTTCAAATGAGTGCAATCAGAAACCTGAAAATGAATGATTTCACAAATTGAAAGTTTTTGGCTCCAGAGGTTCATTTTCAGGGTTATGGTTATGTAGTTTTCAGGGTTATGTAGTGTCAAAAAGGATTGCATATTTCAAATCAGTGCAATTAGAAACCCACATCGAATCATTTCACAATTTCTAATTTTTTAAGCCCTGGGCATATTTGAAATTGCTACACTCAGAAACCCACAAATCCATCATTTTATGGTTTGAAAGTTTTTGGCCCAGGGGGTTCATTTTTAGGGTTATGGTAATGTAGTGTCAAAATGAAGTGCATATTTCAAATGAGTGCTATCAGAAACCCGAAAATGCATCATTTCTCAAATTGAAAGTATTTGGCCCCATGGGTTCATTTTTAGGGTTATGGTAATGTAGTGTCAAAATGGAGTGCATATATCAAATTGGTGCAATCATAGACCCAAATTTGAAATCAGTGCAATCAGAAACCCAAAAATGAATGATTTCACAAATTGAAAGTTTTGGGCTCCAGAGGTTCATTTTCAGGGTTATGGTTATGTAGTTTGCAGGGTTATGTAGTGTCAAAACGGAGTGCATATTTCAAATCAGTGCAATTAGAAACCCACATTGAATCATTTCACAATTTCTGATTTTTAAGCCCTGGGCATATTTGAAATCACTACACTCAGAAACCCACAAATCCATCATTTTATGATTTGAAAGTTTTTGGCCCAGGGGGTTCATTTTAGGGTTATGGTAATGTAGTGTCAAAATGAAGTGCATATTTCAAATCAGTGCAATCAGAAACCCGAAAATGCATCATTTCTCAAATTGAAAGTATTTAACCCCATGGGTCCATTTTGAGGGTTATGGTAATGTAGTGTCAAAATGGAGTGCATATATCAAATCAGTGCAATCAGAAACCCAAATTTGAAATCAGTGCAATCAGAAACCCAAAAATGCATCATTTCACAAATTGAAAGTTTTTGGCCCCAGTGGTTCATTTTCAGGGTTATGGTAATGTAGTGTCAAAATGAAGTGCATATTTCAAATG
Source organism: Sphaerolaimus hirsutus (assembly GCA_964036195.1). Lineage (NCBI taxonomy): Eukaryota > Metazoa > Nematoda > Chromadorea > Monhysterida > Sphaerolaimidae > Sphaerolaimus > Sphaerolaimus hirsutus. The sequence continues at coordinate 599,822 of OZ038458.1, forward strand.
AGTGCAATCAGAAACCCGAAAATGCATCATTTCTCAAATTGAAAGTATTTGGCCCCATGGGTTCATTTTTCGGGTTATGATAATGTAGTGTCAATGGAGTGCATATATCAAATCAGTGCAATTAGAAACCCACAATGCATCATTTCACAATTTGAAAGTTTTGGCCCCATTTTGGGTTCAATTTCAGGGTTATCGTAATGTACTGTCAGAATGGAGTGCATATTTCTAATCATTGTAATCAGTAACCCACAAATGCATTATATCACAATTTATATTGTTTAGCCCCGGGGGCCTCACTTAAGGATTATGGTAATGTTATTGTTAACTCCCATAAACTCAGCCCCTAATTTGGCAAACACCCATCAACTCAACTCCCATAAACTCAGCCTCTAATTTGTAAACTTGTGTGAACAGCCCCTTATCTTTAAACTTCTGTCAACTCAACCCTAATTTATTAACACCCATCAACTCAACCCTGAATTGTAAACTCAGCCCCTAAAAACTCAGGTCAACCCCCTATACATGTGCAATTGCATTCTTGGGAAGCAACTTTGCCATCTACTAACCCTGTTTGTCAAGATTGTGGATCGTGTTTGTAAAGGGCATTTGTACTAATAAATAGTGACTGCATTGTGTGCAAAAACACACACGAATCGGGCACAATGAGGCCTGTGATTGTGCCTCCTATCTTTTGCATTGAAGCATCCTTAGCGTGCAGTTCTCTCGCAATTGTATAGGTGTTGATAATTTTCTATACGCCTATTTTTTCGAATAAATTTAAAAGGTTGTGGGTAAAGAAATACCGTATTTCGTCGAAATACCCCCATCAGAATGGCCACTATGAATTTAACCCCCCCCCCCGAAATAACCGCCCCCTCGTTTAACCCCCCCCCCCTCTCGGGACCACTATGAAACAATCACCCCCCGGGGGGTATTTCGAGGAAATACGGTAGATACATTTATAGTTTTACCCCGCCTCAAAATTCTCACTCTGAAAAAATAAACCCCGGGAGTATTTCGAGGAAATACGGTAGATTTAATCTGGCGAAATAATAACCCCCCCTCGAACAACCCCCCCTTCGTTTAACTCCCCCTCAAAATTCCCACCCTGAAACAATCACCCCCCGGGGTATCTTGAGGAAATACGGTAACTATGGTAAACAAAAATTTGAAAAAGTTTTTGAATTTCCAAATTTCTTTGACTTTTCGAATTTTTGTTCCATCACTAAAAACACCTGAAATCGAAATTTTCAGTATTTTTAGTTTAAAGTGCAGTGAAAAGCAGAACAATTCAAAACACTAATTTCACGTGGATGGACGCAGCTCGTGAGTTTAAAATGTCCATGATTCACAAATAAATATTTTCGAGGCACAGATCTTATATGTATTCTTATCTGCTTATCACAACCGCCTGCGCGATTTCCCACCCCACGCTGAGTACATATTGTAGTTTTTATTATTTTAGCAAACATTGCGTGAGCACAGTTCAAGTATTGAAGCGATCTTTATAGGTAGGTACTTAGAATTCAAAGATACCGATTTATTTGCATATACCGTATTACCTCGAATTACCCCCCCTTGAATTAACCCCCCATCGAATTAACCCCCTTGAAAATGGGCTGGGGAAATAATTAACCCCCCCCCCTCGAAATACCCCCCTCCCTCCGGAATGATGTACATCATGTATGCAATGTACATGATGTATTTATTACTACTTATTTGCATCGCAGCTACACTTATACGCTCATTTGTGTACAGATGTACATCTAAGGCTCCAATACAACCTATTTTTTCACATTTATTACGTTTTTGTGTAAGAAATAGCGTGTACTTCACTATGAATTTCACGAAAATTCCTGGCGAAATAATAAACCCCCCCCCTCGAATTAACCCCCCTCAAATTTTGCTGGCGAAGTAATAAACCCCCATGGGGGTATTTCGAGGTAATACGGTAATTATTTACTTTATATTAATATTGAGTAAGTGCAGTGCACACCTAGTTATTTTTCTGCATCACCTTCTGATATATACCACAGTACTGCAGGTACAGTTTCACAACTCTTTTAACAACTCATAAATACTTTCACACCACAATCATGCTGAGAATTTGCACTGTTGCAAAAATGAGTAAATTGTGAAAATCGCGCTTGAAATCACATGCATGGCCCCTATTCCAATGGGGAAACAAATCGCTTATATCACAATCTCCATGTATCCCGCTGATGCCACGTTTGATTGGGCAGCATTTTATGCGACCAATCACCAAATCATCACCTGCGTCATTTAATTTTTTTTTTTCTAATTGTCATTGTCGAATTTTGTCGGTGCTGAAACATCATTCAGTTGTCAACTGGACATGGGCCAATGCAGAAACTCTCAGCTAGACAACTAACAAATTCGGGAAAAAAGCTTAGATTGATCAAAACAGCAGGAGCTCAACCCACTCGAACAGCGCATTGCCAAAATAGTTTAACTTTGTGAACATACCGTATTTGCTTGAATAGTTCCCCCCTTGAATAAATCCCCCTTTAAAGATCTGATGAATTTGTTGTACCTAATTGTAACAAAAATGTCACGTTATTGTGTTTATAAAGCATATTTTGTGAAACGAGTTGATAGAAACATGCTTGAAAATTTTGACTGATTAATAATTCCCCCCTTGAATAATTCCCCCCCCCCCTCGAATAGTTCCCCCTAAAAATGTCTGACGAAATAATAATCCCCCAGGGGGATTATTCAAGCAAATACGGTAAATCCTAAAGCAGCGCTTACTCGGTTTCATGTGCCGACAAAAAATTACCTAATTGACGAAGTAAAAAAATTCCGGTGTCAAGTTCCACTTCTGCAAGAAAAGGCGGTGAAGTGTGCTCACTAGTTAAGCTTACACACATGCCGATCTGCAGATAAGTAAAACCTGTCATTCTAGACTTACAAGCATTTTAAAACGAAATTTGAGTTGTCGATTCGGTATCACCGAACTGACAACTGAAATTCGTTTTCAAATGCTTATAAGTCTTGGACGACCGGCTCAAATTATCTGCAAATCGACGTGTCAACTTAACTAGTGAGTAAACTTCAGTGCATTATCTTAGAGATATGGAACTTTATACCAGAATTATGGAACTTTTTCGCTCAATTTTTGTCGGCACACGAACCCGTGTAAACAAAACATCCCTTAAAGTGTTGCAAATGAGAACCAAACTCACCCTGTCTGATCATATCAATGAGCAATGGATTGCTCAAGCATGTAGTTTTTACATGTTCTAAATCTATTTTTGAAGCACCCAGTTGCAGCATGACCTGCCAAACATCTGGCTGAAGGCCACAGGTGGCTCTGTACCTGTATTCCATGGTGTCTGGATGTCTTGTCAATACCTGCATGAAAGGCATGGTCACACGCAAGCACCTTTTTCTTTAAATGTGGTTGTGTACATTCACAAAGAGAAGTGTTGATCAGGTGGCAATCCCAAGCCATGTAAAGTGTAAAGTGAAGTGTCAAATGTAAATTCAAATGACAAAAGCAAAGTAAAGTGCCAAATGTCAAGTAAAGTGTCAAGTAAAGTGTCAATTGTGTATCCAAATCTTATGTTTTTGTATCCAAATCTTATTTCTCGACATAAGATTTGGATACAAAAACATATGATTTGGATATGAAAAATAAGATTTGGATACACAATTGACACCTTACTTTTCACTTTACTTTACATTTAACACTCTGCATGACCATTGACTTTTGCCTTTGCATTTGACTTTACATTAGACACTTTACATTAGACACTTTACTTTACTTTTGACATTTGACTTTGCATTTGACTTTACATTTGACACTTGCCTTTACACTATACAGGGCTTGGAACAGCCCCCAGGTGCCAGTTCCGCATAATGATAAGTGAGAAGTGAAACGGCAAAGGCGAAGTAAAAGCGCAAAGGCGAAGTGAAACGGCAAGTGAATTGGCAACTGAAATGTCAAAAGCGAAGAGATATTACTTCTTCTTTTTTTACTTCGCTTTTGCCAATTCACTTCCCGTTTCACTTCGCTTTTGCTATTTCACTTCTCATTTTGCGGAACTGGCCCCAGGCTTGCTGGAGGGGGCTTGATTCTTATGAAGCACCCTACATTGTAAATTTCAGTACACTTTCCTGCAAAACTTCACTTCACAAACATTACAGTGAAGCGAATTCCCATTATTCACAAAGCTTTGTCCAGCTTCACTGCACTAGTTGCATCGCAAACTGAATTGTAATGTTGACTTATTACCAAATAAATTTTGTGATATTATATCAAATTAAACCATTTCTGAACCTATAAATATATGTAAAATTTGAATTCATCAACTGTTACACTTGATTAGAAGTTTTTGATAGTTTTCAAGCGACAGATTTCCTGATCACTGAAATGAATGCGTCTGATGTCACATCAGATGATGTGCAACAGATTTCCAGCTGTTGCTCTGGGTTTTTTCCAAGAAATTACCGTTCCCAGTGCCTTGCCCAGTTTTCACGATGCAGCAGTCAAGGGACTGGATGGAGCCCCCGCCTCTACTTTGCCTCCTCAATACCAGAGTTGTTAAAATGTATTTACATTTACTCGGAAAATACAACTACTCGAGTACTTTGTAAATACATATACAAATACTTTTTTAAAGTACCCATACTCACTTGCACGCGTTCTTTTGAAAAGTACACGTGTACAGAAAATGTATTTTTGTTGCAAAAATCACAATTTTTTGTCACTAAAATACGAAAATCTTGGAGAAATCATATGATTTTTCCAAAAAATACTAAATAATCACAAAAATTACATTCATTGTGTCTTCCAGTGAAAAAATAGCACTAAGTGTCAAAAAGTAGTAGCTTTTACATTTTACATGAAAAAATACCCACTTTTACATATTCTATGAAGAAAAGTACTCGCTTTTACATTTTCCGAGGAAAAAGTATCCGGTTTTACATTTTCCTGGGAAAAAGTAATTTACTCACATGTACCCATGAGTATGGCAAAAGAAAGTATTTTACATTTTCTGTATTCGGGGGTGAGTAAAAAAGTATTTTACATATAAATACTTCGAAAAAAGTTCAGTATTTATAACATCTCTGCTGGATACACCCTTGGCTTTACTCACCGCGCTGCAAAATCCTTCACTACAGGCTGCAGAAGCTCCCTTTTTGTTCATTACACAGTCATCGTGTTTCCCCCATTCACAGATCATGCAGTCAGCAGTGATATTGCCCATTGCGGATTGTGTGTGTGAAAATGGTGTAGATTCTGTGGCAGTTATTTTTTATCACACTGTATGTGTATACTCCAGTGACATAATACATACATATACTCTGCACATGCAGGTCAAATATGCAGTTCACAATTTCAGTATGTCGACCATACCTACTTTTTCAATGAGCCTGAGTTTACTGAAAGATACACCATGAACATCATGAGAACTCACTTGTGTAGGACCGTGTTGTTGATGTGCCACTGAATGTGCTTTTGTTTTCAATTGTTGCTGTGCCACTGAATGTGCTTTTGTTTTCAATTGTTGTTGTATTCCCTGCAGTAAAATATTGAAAATGCGTTAAATGCTATATACATGGTTATATACCTAGTTCAACTGTTTTGGCTATTAGTTATTTTGGCTCTTTTAAACTATTTTTAGTGATTTTTTTCCCTTTCAGCCTCCTATATATTTAGAAAAAGCCTATATTTTGCCCTTGTGAGCAGGGTTGGTTTTAGTAAAATTCTTTTTACTAAGATTGTATTTAAAAAAAATTCAAATTGTATTTTATTTTTATTCAAATTGTATTTTATTTTTATTTTTTCATGTTTCATTTGATTTCATTTTTTTCAAATCGGAGCTAGAAAAATTATTTTTTGGTAGGTTGGTGTTGGAGTATGTATTTGTGAGTACTTTGTGAAATATTTTAGTATTTTACCATCAATAAAGCGGGAATTAGAGCTCAGCGTCGATTCGACGTGAAATGATGACGTGAAATGTTGTCGTGAAATTAATTACACGAGTGTGAATCATGCTACGGGTCTACAATTTTCTAAGGATAATATATGAATCAATACCTTAATCGTGTCCAATACTGAGTGTTATCAGCCACAACTAGAGCGAATTGAAAAATTCAATTTTTATCATTCCACGTCATCATTTTACGTCAGGGAAC
>OZ038458.1:606186-654604 GCA_964036195.1 Sphaerolaimus hirsutus
AAAGTTTTCAGTTTGACATAGATATTTGACTTTGATAAAAAAAGGTACGTAACTCCTATCTGTTTGTAGAGTATCGTGTCTGCCGAGTATACTATTGTGTACTTGTTGAGCTTGTAAGTGGCCGTCATTTTCAACCGAGGTATGTGTAGCGCAAATATTTCGGAGCCAAGCTCAATTTGCCAGTAATTACCGCTAAAAGAGAAAACCTATCGGTAATTTACCGTACCGTTTATCGGCACACCGTACCTTCTCCCAATCCCCACACACTAAATTAAGTAATCACCAAAAAGTACCCAAAACTTACTGCCTCATGTTGTAAAATCGGTGGCGCCATGGACTTTGGCGCTGTCGCCATTCGCAGCACTTTGTAATATGCAAACGCAATGTTGATATCGCTGAATAAATAAATAAATAGCCACTGGAACTGGGCGTACTTTTAGCTAACAGCTACCTGGAAGCGGCAGTTCGGTAAATATAATTTGGATTCCTGAGTGACAAGGCGGCATAAAAATTGCGCCGTACTTATCTCGATAGAACAGAAACAGGCGCTTCATCCGGCAAAAAAACTGTTAGAAACTTAGTTGGACGAGTGCCAAAGACAAAAAAGTGAGGAAAAATCGTGATAACAACTGAAAAAGTATACGCGACCCGAAAGTATGAATTTGCTAATGTTAATGAAACACAGAAAACAATAATGAAACACGTATAATGAAACAAAAAGGAACGGCCATAATTCATGACCAGCACAGATGGGAGGAGTCTTTTCTTTTTCTTCGAACAACGTAAAATGATAATAAAGACAATTTCGAAATCTCGGCGATATGCAACGCGTTGGCACAGTTCCAAGTACGCTTGACAGAGACTAGGGTGTCAACAAAAACTTTTTGGCGGAAAACGGAAACGGAAACGGAAAATTTTTTGCACATACCGGAAAACGGAAAGGGAAACGGAAAAAACTTTGCACTAGCCGGAAAACGGAAAACGGAAAAATGGTAGGCCGGAAAACGGAAACGGAAATGGAAAAATTTGCTGAAATTATGCCAGAAACGGAAAAAATTTGCTGAAATTTTGCTGTAAACGGAAAAAAATTTGCAGAAATTTATCCTGAATTAAAAAAATTTGCAGAAATCTCACTAGAAATAGGAAAAATTCACTTCATTGAGAACCTGCATGCATTTTTACCAGTTTGGCTGAAACAGAAAATTGAGCTGGAAAGTGGAAAAAGTTGGAAAAACAGACATTTGAACCGGAAAACGGAAAAAGGCGGAAAATCTGAAAAAAATTGCTGGAAAACGGAAAATGAGCCGGAAAAACGGAAACAGAAATGAAAAAGAAAATTAGCAGCCGGAAACGGAAATGGAAACGGAAAAAAATTTGCCTGCGGAAAGCGGAAACGGACAACGGAAAACGGAAAGTTGACACCCTAACAGAGACACAATTATTTTAACGAACAACAGATCGGAACACCAAAAAAAAGTTTACACCAGAGTTGCAAAAGTGTATTTACACTTACCCGAAATACCCGGGTAAATGGGTATTTATATTTACACTTACACTTACACTTTCAAAAAATACCCAAACACTTTTTTTACACTTTCCTGAGCAAAATACCCGGGTACAGAAAGTGTATTTTTCCTTTCAGATGGCCTTGTTTTATGCTTTTGAGAAAGCATAAAATAGGGTTATGTACAAAAAATAACTGCACAGCACACATGCAGTTATGCATTGAATGTAGAAAATATGACAAATGTACAAACAAGCCTTTGATCTCCAACCTTTGATCAGTACTTATGGTATTCTACAGTTCATCATACTTTTGTAAAAAAGGACAAGATCAATGGAAATTCACCAGCTGGACACAAAGTCAACTGGCTTTTGCATTGACATTTGCTGCATGTCCATTCTTGCATTTAAACAGTGTGTATCGCATTGCTTTATCAGTAAAAAATCTACACTGAAAAAGTGCCATTATTAGGGAACTTCATACCAATACAGTATTTGTTACAGTCTGAAATGTTTTATAAAATGCAGTAAAATGTGAAATAATGCATGAAAATGACAAATAAAGTGATCTAAAGGTGAAAACAGTGGTGTTTTTTAATGCTCAACAGTGAGAGCTCTTTCTGAAAAAATTTTTACACTTACACTTTTTTTACACTTTCCTAGGTATTTTTAAAATACCTTACACTTTTGGTATCCATACTCAAAATTTGGAAAGTGTATTTACACTTACACTTACACTTTCCAAAAATACCGGTATTTTAACAACTCTGGTTTACACGTGAAACCTTTGGTTCATGTGCGTGAAGCGTTACATGTACATACACAATGCACACTTCAGCAGCCCGAATTTAAAGTGTAAATACCTTTGTGTATTTTTGTATTTTGTATTTTTTGGAATAAGGTATTAAATTTTCGAGCGTCTTGTAAATTTCAGCGATCCATCATCGAAACATCTTTCGAAACAATCACAATAAATTGGATATCAAAGCGGCACCTTGTGAACAATACACTTGCATGAACCGGAGTTTCTCCAGACATTCTTTGAAAAATTGAAAAAAACGCAACCATTGAGAACCTGCCACAATCGAGACCACAAAACACATCCCCGTAAACACAATTATTAGAACATCACATCCCAGAAACCGGTCAATAAAAATGCGGCAGGTTGGCGCCAGATCAGTAATTAAATAACTGCGAGCAGCGATGGCGGGCGGGCGGCCGAGCAGCGTGGACGCGTGCAGGGGCATCGCCCTGTTGCAGCTGGTCGTGGCCGCCCTGGGTACGCAGACACACAGGGCACAGCGGCAAAACGACGAGCCTATGCGTTGGTTTCACATTACACGTGCAGATACCGTAAATACTAGACTACTGCTACGGGTCCGTGATGGCGGTTTGAGGGAGGGGTAACCAGAGTTGTTAAAAGTACTGAACTTTTTTGAAAGTAAACGTAAACGTAAAGTTTTTTTTACTCACAGGTTACTACAGAAAATGTCAAGTATTTATTTTTTATTTTTACTCATGTGTAAACGTGAGTAAATTACTTTTGTCCCGGAAAATGTAAAAGTGGGTCTTTTTGAGAAATTTTGCTCCAATTTTCGCTCAAAATCACTAATTTTCAAACTTTTCCACCATCAATTTCACTAGTTAATGTGTTTTCGCCTATTTTTATGCTATTTTCGATACTTGTACCTATTTTTTAGCTTTTCTCTCCTTTTTTCCTTCATGCCTTAAAAGTAGGGTGTCAAAAAAAATTTTTACGGAAAATGGAAAGGTAAAAAATTTTCAGCTGCCGGAAAACGTGAAACGGAAAGGTAAAAAAATTTCAGCTGCCGGAAAACGGAAAACGGAAAGGTAAAAATTTTTCCTGCGGAAAGGCGGAAACGGAAAACGGAAATGGAAATTTGACACCCTACTTAAAAGCCTAAAAAGAAGCCGTTTTGAAATACGTTTTCTGTACTCGCGTACTTTCAAAAAGTACACCAGTAAGTGAGTAACGGTATTTTTTTCGGGAGGAAACGTAAACGTATTTACGCAGACCTCGAGTATCCGTATTTATCGAGTAAAAGTAAATACGTAAATAACAACTATGAGGGGAACCCACCTCTATCCGCCCAGCTATTTAGTTATCGTGGTGGCACAATTCTTGGCTTCATTCCCCTGAACCCCCCCCCCCCTTTTCCCAAATCAGCCAGCCATCTAGCTATCTGGAGTGATTTTTGAGAAATTTTCCCTGAAATTTCCTCAAAATCACTAATTTTCACACGTTTTCACCCATTTTCACTTTAAAAATCACTAGACCGTGTGCTTTTTGCCTACTTTCACCTATCTTTGGCTATATAAGGTGCTTGTATATCTATTGTAGCGATTTTTTTCTTCCGTTTTCTGCCTTCTACTCACCTTGAAAAAGCCTATACCTACATATATTGAACACCCATGACTCACCAACCCCACCACATAAAAAAACTAAAATCAGCTACCGTATTTCTTCGATTTTATTGACGTGTTCATTCAGATTGGCTTGCTCGTTTACTTTGCCGGGTCTATGGTGCATCCGAAAAATACATTGCTGTGTTCTAATACATTGGCGTATGAAAATATCGATGTCACGTTAACCGATTTATCCCGTTATCTTTGGCGGAATAAGAGTCTTAAAACAGTGTTGCAAAAACGTATTTACATTTACCCAAAATACCCGGGTATTTTGGTATTTATCCTTACGTTTACGATTACGTATTCGGAAAATACCGTTAAGTATTGTTACGTATTCCTGACGGAAATACCTGGGTACTAGGCAAAACGTAAAAAATTCCGATTTATCACACGTTTATACGTTCAAAATACCGTATTACCTCCAATATAAGGCATCCCTCTAATATAAGGTACCCTCTAATATAAGGTATAACTTTTGGCTATTTTGAACGCGACGAAATAAATATAAGGTACCCTCTAATATAAGGCATACCTCTAATATAAGGCACAGCTGGCTGCGTGCCAAAATGCGCAAAATCATAAAAACAGCCGCCAAACAGAAAATGATGAAAATGGTGCCGAAGGGCACTGCGATAACTCTTCGTCGACTTCTGCAATTTTGTAGTGATACTGTACCACCTATTTCCTACACTCCAATTTGGAAAAAATGAATTGTATCGTTGTTCACTGTTGGTAAAATTTCTTTAAAATCTGGTGAAAATAATTGAAGGTACCCTCTAATATAAGGTACCCTCTAATATAAGGCATAACTTTTGGCTCGAAAAATCTGACGAAAACAATATAAGGTATACCTTATATTAGAGGTAATACGGTAGCTGCACCACCTGCAGCAAACAAAATTCTTACGTAAAAACGTAAAATGTATAGAAAAAGAAAAAGGAAGTATAAAAAAGTGACTGCACGCATGCAGTTATACATGGAACTCTATCTACATAAATACGTATTTATGGCAGCCCATATACTAGTTGACACGTGTGTGAACTGGTCTGTGTCAACTCAGATTTCACCTTCACGTGTCGCAGAGCGATCTTCCAATGCACTTTCCATTATATTTATTTTATATTCCTCAGTATTTTAAAAATACCTTACATATTAGTATTTATACTTTGAATTTGGAAAAGGTATTTACATTTACACTTACGTTTTCCAAAAATACCAGTATTTTAACAACACTGTCTAAAACAGTAGATTGCTGCGAAACAAATTTAATTTACCTATGATGAATACAAAGTGGAATTTTCATTAAACATATTCCACATTCATATTTACTTTACAAATGAACATGAAAATACACTCTGAAATACACATATATTGTCATTTTCATTCACTTTACCCTGCTCATTTACATTGCCCCACAAAAACAGCTTATGAAACAATACATTGAAGGTCAATAAAATCGAAGAAATACGGTAACTATCTGTCCTCCCACCCCCATAGGAGCGATTTTGTATCTATCCAAACACTGGGAGTATAAAAATCATGCGCCTCACTAATGAAATAAATTTCTGATCCATGAAAGCTGTGACAAAAACTATCACCACCGTTAAGTAGCCCTTGAATTATTATACAGCAGAATACTGAGCGCAGCAGAATAGTGTGAAGTGTCAAAAGTGTCAGTACTGTTTTTTTAGCTCTAGCCTTCAGGTGCAAGCGCTACACAGCGCTTTTTCATCACTAGTTTACCTAATTTCAACCTCAAAAATGTGTGAATTTGCAGCCCCATGCCTTGACGCGGACGTCATGTGCAAGTGCTGGGCGAGCGAGGGCCGGTGCGACAATCATAATTCACTGTATATGTCGAATATATGCTGCGAGACGTGCCGCAGTCATAAAACACAGGCTAGTTTACCCCACTCAAAATTGACAGAAATGGAAAACTGTGCTAATTTGCCCACAGGAAGCAACAGAGGGAAGAACGGAATGGAACTGCACAGACACGAAGGGGTGCCGGGAGCGGGCGGCCGCGGGGGAGTGCGACCATAGCGGATTTTCCATGAGACTCGACTGCCCCAGCGCATGCCGCTTTTGCGGCTGCACAGGTGAGCATAACGTGAATAAGTGAGTAAAGATCAATCGATAAAAATCGATAAATCATTCGATAAAAGGATATTTTTTCTGAGTAAACTCGTGTTGACTTGATCTTGCAGACTCTAGCTCCCAGCTCGACTACCAGAAACCTCAGGAGGCTACAACCGACCAGAGACCTAGCAGCTCCACTGATTTTATACGATGTTGGTGTATACCTATTTGTTGTTTTGTTGAGCGCTCAATGTGAAGGCGTAAGTTCTCTGTCACGTGTGCTGAGTTTAAATTATAACCAATGCAGCCGGTCGTTGCCTGGCACCTTTTATTGATGGTAAAATACTAAAATCTTTAACAAAATACTCACAAATACTCCAACACCAACCTACCAAAAAATAGGTTTTTAGGTAAAAAATAGGTAAAAAAATAGATTTTTCTAGCTCCGATTTGAAAAAAATGAAATCAAATGAAACATGAAGAAAAAAAAAATACAATTTGAATTAAAAAAATACAATTTGAATAAAAATATGGTACAATTTTAGTAAAAAAAGAATTTTACTAAAACCAACCCTGCTCACAAGGGCAAAATATAGGCTTTATCAAGATATATAGGAGGCTGAAAGGGAAAAAAAATCACTAAAAATAGGTTAAAAGAGCCAAAATAAGTTGAACTAGGTATATAACCATGCATATAGCTGTTAACGCATTTTCAATACTGCAGGGAATACAAAAACTATTGAAAACAAAAGCACATTCAGTGGCACAACAACAATTGAAAAGAAAAGCACATTCAGTGACACATCAACAACACTGTCCTACACAAGTGAGTTCTCATGATGTTCATGGTGTATCTTTCATTAAACTCAGGCTCATTGAAAAAGTAGGTATGGTTGTCATACGGAAATTGTGAACTGCATATGTGACCTGCATGTGCAGAGTATATGTATGTAAACACCTTCCCGGTCACGTCCGGCAGCCATTTTTCCATTTTACTTCTTCTATCCTATCCCCAGTTCTACGGTGCCCCCGAGGCTGAAACTTGGGGGATATATTGGCGCAACCCCCCTCTACTTCGCATGAATTGGGGGGTCGCCGCAACCCCCCCAATTCATGCGAAGTAGAGGGGGGTTGCGACAATATCTCCCCCAAGTTTCAGCCTCAGGGGCGCCCTAGAACTGGGGATAGGATATAAGAAGTAAAATCAAAAAATGGCTGCCGGACGTGACCGGGAAGGTGTTTATTATGTCACTGGAGTATACACATACATAAAAAATAACTGCCACAGAATCTACACCATTTCCACACATACAATCCGCAATGGGCAAAATCACTGCTGGTGCTGACTGCATGATCTGTGAATGGGGGAAACACGATGACTGTGTAATGAACAAAAAGGGAGCTTCTGCAGCCTGTAGTGAAGGATTTTGCAGCGCGGTGAGTAAAGCCAAGGGTGTATCCAGCAGAGATGTTATGAATACTGAACTTTTTTCAAAGTATTTATATGTATATGTAAAATACTTTTTTACTCACCCCCGAATACAGAAAATGTAAAATACATTTTTTAGCCGAACTCATGGGTACATGTGAGTAAATTACTTTTTTCCCAGGGAATGTAAAACCAGATACTTTTTTCCTCGGAAAATGTAAAACCGAGTACTTTTCTTCATAGAATATGTAAAAGTGGGTATTTTTTCATGGAAAATGAAAAAGCTACTACTTTTTGACACTTGAGTGCTATTTTTTCACTGGAAGACACAATGAATGTAATTTTTGTGATTATTTAGTATTTTTTTGGAAAAATCATATGATTTCTCCAAGATTTTCATATTTTAGCTACAAAAAAGTTGTGATTTTTGCAACAAAAAATACATTTTCTGTACACGTGTACTTTTCAAAAGAACGCGTGCAGGTGAGTATGGGTACTTTAAAAAAGTATTTGTATATGTATTTACTAAGTACTCGAGTAGCTGTATTTTTCGAATAAATGTAAATACATTTTAACAACTCTGGTATCCAGGAGGCAAGGTAGAGGCGGGGGCTCCATCCAGTCCCTTGACTGCTGCATCGTGAAAACTGGGCAAGGCACTGGGAACTGCAATTTTGTGGAAAAAAAACCCAGAGCAACAGCTGGAAATCTGTTGCACATCATCTGATGTGACATCAGACGCATTCATTTCAGTGATCAGGAAATCTGTCGCTTGAAAACTATCAAAAACTTTAATCAAGTGTAAAAGTTGATGAATTCAAATTATACATATATTTATAGGTTCAGAAATGGTTTTATTTGATATAATATCACAAAATTTATTTGGTAATAAGTCAACATTACAATTCAGTTTGCGATGCAGAGTTGTTAGAATTACTGAACTTTTTTAAAAAGTATTGTGAATGTAAGTATTTATTTTTTACTCACCAGAAAGTATAGAAAATGTAAAATACTTTTTTTACTCGTACTCATGCATAAATGTGAGTAAAATACTTTTTTCCCAGGAAAATGTAAAAGCGAGTACTTTTCCCCCGGAAAACGTAAAAGCTGCTACTTTTTACATGTTAGAGTGAGTTTTACACTAGAAGACATAATAGATGCCATTTTTAACGTGATTATTTAGTATTTTTTAGAAAAATGATATGATTTCTTCAAAATTTTCGCAACAGAAAGTTGGGATTTTAGCAACAAAAATACATTTTCTCTGTACGCGCGTACTTTTAAAATGTACGCGTAAAAATGAGTACGCGCCTTTGCCATTTCACTTCTCGCCTCTCACTTCTCATTTTGCGGAACTGGCACCTGATCAACACTTCTCTTTGTGAATGTGCACCATCACATTTCAAGAAAAAGGTACTTGCGTGTGACCTGACCATGCCTTTCATGCAGGTATTGACAAGACATCCAGACACCATGGAATACAGGTACAGAGCCACCTGCGGACTGCAGCCAGGTGCCAATCCCAAGCCCTGTAAAGTGTAAAGTAAAGTGTCAAATGTAAAGTCAAATGCAAAGTAAAGTGTCAATTCGAATGCAAAGTTCAATATTAAAATCTTTTCTTTTTTGTTTTGATTGACATTTGACTTGGCATTTGACGTTACATTTGACACTTTACTTTACACTTTACAGGGCTTGGGACTGCCCCCAGATGTTTGGCAGGTCATGCTGCAACTGGGTGCTTCAAAAATAGATTTAGAACATGTAAAAACATTTTCAGCAGACGACACATGCGTCTACGTACGCGCCCACGTCTCTGCGCATGCCCGGCCATGAGACAAATTGCCCTAATAATTGAAAAGTCCGGTGAAAACCGGCATGTCCCCCTAGCTCACCTTCATGGGCCGTGCGCACGAGCTCTGCGCGTAAGTCGACAGGGGGCCACGGTCGATAACCTTGGACGCCCTTGTGTAACAGGACGCCATTTTCCAGGCGCGCATCAGGGTTTTCAGACCGGGACAAGGCCTGGGCCACGCGTTGCAGTGTCTCATCTCTTTGTTGCTGCGTGCGCCAGTCTATGTTCTGCAAAACGGGGGCGAGGTGTTTAGTTGCGTGTGATTCTCCTAGCAATTTTCGCGCCTTGTCTAAAATTTCATCATCTACTTTTGAGTCCACGGGCAACCGACTCAGCCCATCCGCGAACGTGTTTTCGTTCCCTTTTCTGAACTCGACGCGTACCCGCTGGGTTTTCATGTACACACTCCAGCGAGTCAATTTGGATTTTTCTTTCTTTTCGAGCGTCTCTACTAGGGCGCGACAATCAGTGCGCACCACAATTTCCATGCCGTCTAAAATGTCGGACAGGCGCATAATTCCAAAACTTATGGCCAGCGCTTCCAGCTGTGGAATGGACCAGCCGTCCATTCCAACGGGCAGTTTTTTTGACACGTACGCCAAGGGGCGGTACGTTCCATCATCTTGGTATTGGGCGCACATGACGCCCAGTCCGAACGCGCTCGCGTCCGATTCCAAATAAAACGGTCGATCATACCGAGGAAGACACAATAGCGGCCTGGTGCAGAGCGTTTTCTTAATTTGGTCCATATTTTGCAATTCTACTTCCGAAAAAGAGACCGGCGTTTTGTCACCTTTTGGCACCCGCCCTTTCAAGTGCTCATACAGGGGAGCGGTCAAATCGAGCCATTTATCGATAAAATGGCTGAAATACTGAATTTGCCCTAACCAGGTCCGCAATTCTGTCTTCGTTTTCGGGATTGGCTGTTCCAAGATGGCATTTACTTTGGACAGTTTTGGGCGCACACCATCGGGCTGTATTTGAAAACCCAAATAATCCAGTTTTGTTCTCCAAAACTTACTTTTTGCTGGGTTCACTTTGAGGTCGGCCCAGCGCAGCCGGCACAGTACCCAGTGAATGTGCTGCAGGTGCTGCTCGTGGTCCATGCTGCTGATCAGGATGTCGTCCAAATAGCAGTGCACCCACGGTGACCGGATGTCCTCGTTCAGCTGGGACACCACGAGGTTCATAAGGCGCTGGAAAGTGGCGGGAGCGTTGCATAATCCGAATGATAAAAGATTGCAGCGGAACAGCCCCTCGCTACACACGAACGCAATCATATCTTTTTCCGCGCTCGTGGCAATTTCTACGTGATGATAGGCGTCGCGAATGTCAATTGAACTGAAAATTTTTTTTCCTCCCAATTCTTGAACTAAATTCGCAATTCTAGGCAGCGCAAAGGCTGATTTCACTGTGACGTCATTTAAAAAACGACTATCGACACAGACGCGAGGTCTACCATCCTCTCGCTTTGCCACCACCAGCGGCAAACCCCAGGGGCTTTCGCATTTTTCAATCACACCCATTCGCTCCCACTTTTCAATGGTATCCCTGATAATTTCGCGTTTCGACGGTGGTTCATATCGCGCTTTCATTTTCACAGGTATTGCACCTGGTACCATCTGAATGTTGTGTTTTATCAACGGGGTGCACCCGATTTCCTCTTCACTCAGCGAAAACACATCGTGGAAACGCGAAACTATTCCCTCAAATTTTTTCATAATTGCACCGGAAATCTGTCCCCATTCTTCTTTTGGGAGCGCGCTCAAAATTTCTTTTGCTCGTGTGGGGTGCGGGGCGACTTCAAATGTAGGGTCTCCCTTTTCAGGGGCTCGCGGCAGCGTCACCGCCGCGTTGGCTACGCGCCAAACATGAGGAACGGACTGGAGCTCCGCTACCTTTTCGCCCTTATTAACATGAATTACTTCGTCAGAATGATTTGTGGCCACAACCGTAATGGCCTTTTCGAATCCAGGATTTTCAACAACTGTGCCAAGCACGTGGAGCCCTGGCAAAAATGCGTCAGTCTCTTCACTGACCGCGTAGGTAGGAGAGCTGTCGACTAGAAACAGGCCCCTGGATATCCCAGCGTGTCCCCCACATACCTGTTGAGAATCCTGGCGTTGCAACTGCATCAGGCGGGCCGTTCCGGGCTGCAGTTGCATCTCACTAGCTGCCACTAGTCCGACGGCGCCCATCGCCACCGGCTTCGCGTCGCAGCTCGTGTCCAGGGTCGCCGGCTTCGCTCCTGCATCATATACGGCACGATTAACGGAACTGCCAAACGGTAGGCTAGTTTTCGGGGCTCGCGACGAGTTGGAGTTCATAGGATCGAATTTGTTGGCGCATGTGCGCGTCCACTGGTAATCCAAAATGAATTGAGCCAATTTGTGGCATTGGAGCGGTGCCAACAAATGTGTTCCTAGTAGAAATTCTTTTCCGAAAGCCGTTCCTGGCTTCGAATCGTTAATAATCATCACCGAGGCAGACACTCGATAAGTATCGCCGTCCAGTGGATTCACGTGCGTCAATCGCATGGGGTAAAAAGCGATATCCTCGCTCGAAATGTGCCCGCCTACCGTATTCAAACGATCCCCTTTTGGCGCGAAAATGAACTTTTTCATTTCCGTTTTTTTATCAATGCCCGCCCTGGACCAGAGCGATGTTAGCATTGACAATGGGCAAATTGTGCAACTGGACCCGGTATCAAGTAGCACCGGGACCATTGTGTCAAAAATCAACAAATTTGCCGTTGGAAGGCAACTGGGTAGTCGATTTGGAATTTTTTCACCGCGTTCGTTGACCGAGTTGACGTTTTTTAGTGGTTTTCTCCCCTCGCAGGCGCCGGGGAAAGGGCCGATGCGAACAGCCTCAGCAAACTGTCGCTTATTTTCCTCACCTAGTTGCGGATAACTGACCCGCGGGACAGTTTGGAACGTTGCCAAATTACCCTCAAAAACGTCATCTCGTTCGACATACGCGTCACACGCGTCATCTTCTGTCGGTTCCTGCTCTTTGGCATTTCGCAACTCATGCCAAAATTCCTCCCCTTGCTCACCTGTGTGGGCGTCGTCTTCTTCGTCGCAGTTTTGTTCCGGGCAGGCTGCCCGCGCGCCACGATACTGTGAAACTTTTCGCTGTTGTCCACCGGGCAGTTGACTGTTCAGCTGGCTTGGAAACTGGCGCATCGGGACGCCGCTATTTGACGCCCTGCCGCTCAAACGATCCGCCATGTCTGGCCGATAGGCGCGTCCCTGTGGATTAAACCAGCAATTGTCCGGCGAATGATAAATAACCCGACCGTAGTGAAGCCGATGCCTACACAATGGCAGACCATCCTTTTCCGATGGGGTACCATCAGGTATAGTTTGGGGCACTGTCGACGACTGATTTATCTTTCCACTAACGCTGGTCATTGGACCATTTCCCCGCTTGGTCGTCTATTCGAAAAAGTATTATCGCGGCGGTTTTGTTTTAAAGCTTCATCCCGCATCTTATCCAGTACCCCAATAACGTGTATCAGCGGTTTTTCCGAGTACTGTAAATCGTCCCATACGCGTTCAATTACGTGCGGTTCATAGGGAATGCGCCGATCTAGCGAATTGAGAATTTTCCGCCCCAGAGTTATTCGCACGTCGCAGTCTGATGCGACGATGGCGTCGGACATACAGTCCCTTAATCGATTGTGGTATTGCAATACCGATTCGTCGGATTTTTGAACAGCATTAAAAAAATCGGCACCTTCCCTAGTCCGTTCACGCTGGCCGCGAACATACTGAGTCAATTGATCGAATACTATCGATGGATTGTTCCTATCTCCAAAACGTAGCGACTTCAAAATGTCAGCCGCTTTCCCTTCCAACTTCGACCCGAACAACAATCGCCAGAAAACCGACCTTTGTTCCCGAGCGACTTGCATTTCAGCTGCTTGTGCCTGATCTCTCCACGCGTCGAGCTGGGCCAAGTTTCCTTCTGCATTATAAGTGTCGATGCCGTCGAGAACGCAGGTCATCTGCGATTTTGAGTAGATTGAAGTCATTGCCGGGCAATTCGTGATAGGGAACCGGCTCCTGGTATCCCTGACCCCTGGGCAAGTAAGACGCATACTCACGCGCCCTATCATAGGCGACTTCATGTCGCTCCGCCGGCCTATTTTGAACGCCATGAACCTGGCGCGGCGGCGACACGTTTTGATAATCATTTTCGAACGCTCCAGGAGCGTGCACCGGGAGGGCCCTATTTTGGCATCGAGCCAATTGCACCCGTGGTGGGTAATTTCTTTCGTGCGCACCAGGCGCACCGGAGGGCGACAGATCTCTACTTTGGCCCCGAGCCAATTGTACCCGTGGCTCCAACCCTTGAGTTCGATCCCCCCTCACTTTTAATGTCAATTCGGTGATTCGCCTTTCTTGCGACTCACACCTGTCAAGCAAGTTTTCCACCATGTTAACCAGTTCTTGAACATCAACGTTTGACGTATTAACATCTGGAATTTGCCCGGACACCGGGCCGGATGCCTCTACCGCAGAACTCACCGAACTGTTCCGTTCCCTCAGGTGCAGCGCGGGCGGCGGCGGTTCGTCGAGAATCCCCTCCGCGTCGGCCTCCGTGTCGGACTTAATCTGTGCCTGCGCGTGAGAACTTCGCCCCCCATGTTGGGGGTTAGCTGGCACACTGCCAAATTGGCCGCGGCGGTTTTCGACCGCGCGCGCCACCGTAGCTTCTACCCTTTTTGCGGCAATTTCCCTTCTCAAACGGGCATGAAACTGTCGAAAAAACAAAACCGCGTGCCGAGCGCCCGCCGGCGTGAGCGCCGAATTATCATCCACATACCCACGTGCAACGACATCGGACCGACTCATGAACTTTCCATTCTCTCGGAAACATTTTAAAAGAGACCCGTCAACGATTTGGCCGGGTTTTACCGACCTCAACAGCGCTTCAGAGTCGGTCAGATTTCGTTCTAATTCGGGGACCGACTTTTCTCGCCTACTGGGCACAACATCCAAAGCCCGGTCCATTTCGAAAACGTTCCAGGCAAAAAGCAAGCCAAAAATCGAAACAAAACAATCCCACTACCTTTCAACGCCTGGAGCGCGACGGTGGAACCTTAGCTCCGCGGCGGCCTCGAACACGTCTTGCCCGTGCGACGTCGCGACCGGATCCACGTCGATATCCGACTCCTCGCTGCTGGACGCGTTGCGGTGCCGGTACGCTGAAAAGTGAACTTTTGAAACCTTTTATTCCCAAAAAAATCGGATCTCGGTGAGACCTCCAAAAATCTGTCGTGTAGACGGCAGATTCCCTAATCAAGAACGCCCAGAAGCGACTGGGGTATTTCGAACGTTGTTGGCAGCGTGCCAACAACCACGGAGAGACAAAGCGATGTCTAAGCAAGAAAGCGAACGTCCAGCGGGACGGTTTGAACCAAGCCGATCAACTTACCCATGCAGGCTGAGCGCGCGCGAGTTGACCCTTAGAGCAGCCGAGACGACCAAAAGCCAAAAGAACCAATACGAAAGTCGAAAACTTCAAGCGGCCAAAAAAACTTTACTTTCTTTTTCCAAAACTCCAACTAGAGGCCAGCCGGCCTTTACGCGTCCCTTTTATGCGCAAGCCGCTGCCGGCTTCAGTGGGCGGAGCTTGCATCCCCGAGCTTAATCGTGATTAGCCAAGTGGCCGCACTATCTCCGTGACGGACCACTTATTCGAAATCGCGCCAAAAGCCCTGATACTCAAGGCGACCGAAGTCACCTCAATATTTACATCTGAATTGTTGCAAGATACATTTGTCTAGATACTTGAGCAATTTGAGGTTAAAAATCGATTTTCGATGCAATCATTTGTTGAAATTTTGTCGTTTTTGCAATGCTAACGCTAACCGTGTTGGCGCCATTTTAGGACTGCGCGCCAGGCGCCTTGGGCGCCACAGAAATAAGGCGCCAAGCGCCAATGGCGCCATTCAGAAACAGGGCGCCAGGCGCCAATGGCGCCACAGCAAAAGGGCGCCAGGCGCCAATGGCGCCATGGCGCGGCGCCCTTTGGCGCCCTCAAATGGCGCCATTCCATCACTAATGGTGATCTTTTTAAACATTCACACCACAGCATCACTACTACTTCAGCTACATTTTATCTAAGAACGAACCGTATTTCAAATCGGATAACGATGGACAAACGACCAGAAATGAAATGTGCTCAGTGCACGTTCACCAGCGCCGACTCGCTGCTGCTGGACATCCACAGCGCCAGGGAGCATCCAGTGCACCATTACAAGCTCTTGCGGGGGCGCGCCAGGAAAATAATGGCGCCAGCGCCAGAGTCTGTGGCGCCACAAGTAGCTCAGGAGGGACAGGTAAACTTGGACTGGAAGGATCATTTTCGTCACTTGAAAGTCATGATGATTAAAAAATGTTTGTCAACCGACGTTAAATGACAGTGGTATGATAACGTGTTGGCTCAATATAGAGATTCTTCAGAATGGTCAACACCCCAAAAAAATCTGACGTCAAATAGTGTACAAAATAGGCAAAATAATTTTTATTAATATCACGTAAAAATTGAGATTTGTCAAAATGTCCCATGTCGCACGCAGGATTCAATCCACCAACTGCAGCGTGCAAACAGCGATCCAGATGTCATCATCGACAAGTGCATCCCCGCGAGGGCGGAGTCAGGATGTTCATTGCAATGGGCAAAGTGCAATCTGTGCGGCGCCCAGTTCATAGGCGAGCTCGGCTTGGTCGTGCACAACAAGAGGAGACACGGCAAATGTGCAGCTGGCGAAGGAAATACTGGCGGAAAGGCACAGAAATCGGTTAACTGGATTAATGTATCTATTTTGGAATTTTTTGATGGTTTTATGGGCATAAATTGGTGTGCATTTGGGTACTTGCCATAGCCAGATGCATAATTTGCACTTATATATGTATTTCCCTTGAATGCGTTTTCCCGGCAATGTTTTGGCCGAATCACTTGCCTAGAATCAAATGCTACATATGCTTCATATGCTACTTACAAATCAAATGCTTGTATAAACTCATATAAACATGTATGTTTCAGGCTCTCGGTGAAATGCGCCAACCAATCAGTACACCGGCTGAAAATCTCACACCGATGGCAGAAACCGTCACCCAGCCAACGGAACAAGGCACAATTACACTGAATGAGCAGCCAAAAGCAGCCAAAACGTTTGCATGTGACCAGTGCGGCAAACGGTTCGGCAGCATGAAATCCGTGATGGCGCATGCGCGGCGGGCACATGCACTGCGCTACAAGTGCTCCCAGTGCAGCCGTAGTTTCGCGACTGACGAAAGCTTGGAGCTGCACGAATGCAATCTGCATCGTAAGACATCTTCGCAATCAGATCAGGTACTCAATTTACCTTATGTTATCAAATTAAATCAGGGGTGAGATTTTATGTATGTGTGTTAATATCCCCAAATTATGGCTTATTAGCTTTTTACTCCCAGCTAGGCCTTGAAATGAGCCCGTGCCATTATGCATCTAAACCATTATGCATCTAGGCCCATCATGCACCTAATTCTACCCATTATGCATCTAGACCGATTACTCATGTGTACTCACTTACTCGTGTACTTTTTGAAAGTACGCGAGTACAGAAAACGTATTTTAAGGGGACAGAAAATGTCATTTTGTGAGACAAAAAGTGACAAACTTAGGATATTTTCCTAAGAAATACTTATCAGGAGAGAAAAACACACCTTTAATGTATTTCAAGGTAAAAATTGCAAAAATACCGATTTTATTTTTGTGAGAAAAATACCTACTTTTACGTTTTCTGTAAGAAAAATACCCATTTTTAAACTCTGGTCAGAGGCATAATATGTCTAGATGCATAATGGGTAGAATTAGGTGCATGATGAGCCTAGATGCATAATCGGTTTAGATGCATAATGAGTCCTACTCCTTGAAACAGCCTACCGTAGTATTACCTTGAAATACCCCCATGGAGTTTATTATTTCGCCAGCAAATTTTGAGGGGGGATAATTCGAGGGGGGCTTATTCGAGGGGGGTCTGTTATTACGCCATAAATTTTTGGAAATTCCCCATACTCAGACGTAGAAAAATCAAGCAATTACATAGATGTATGTGTTTATAGGTATATATAACTGCATATACACATAAACCGATCCCTAACATCACTCAGTCATCGGTTTTAACGTGTGTTCTGCATTATACAGATCACAAACTGCGGTATTTGTCATTTATGTTCTTTTTACATTCAATTTGGGTGGGGGTATTTCGAGGGGATATTATTTCCCCAGCCAAATTTTAGGGGGGTATTTCGAGGGGGTTAACTCAAGGTAATACGGTATTTGAAATACGTTCTCTGTACTCAAGTACTTTCAAAAAGTATACGTCAAAGCGAGTACGGGCAACGATGGGTAAGTTCTCCAAAAAACAAATGTTTTTCCAAAATGAATTCCTGTGTTTCGAGTTTTTTCTCGAAAAAAACTTGAGTAACTCTGTTTTTATTTCTGTGTTTTTTGTAAAAACTCGAGTTTTTTGAGTTTTTTTACTAAAAAACTCGAGTTAACATCTGTGTATTCATTCAAGTGTCGAAAAAGTCGATAAAAATGTCCACAATGAATACATCCACATCACAATACCAGCATCAACAAAATGCCCAGAAATGACAATTTACGCAGTACTCCAAAATTCTTCAATGGATGTGCACTGTATGGAAGGCTACAGAATTGATTTTAACTACAACTACTGTATTACCTTGAAATGGGTGTTTATTATTTCACCAGCAAATTTTGACAGGGGGGCTTATTTGAGGGGGGGTTATTATTTTGTCAGAGAATTTCATAAGGACCATGGTAAATAGTAGGCATTTACATACCCAAAACAGGTTATAAATGTACAAACAGAATATATTTGAAATAAACGTGTAGATAGCAGTAGTTAGTAATTCTGTATTGACCGCAGTTTCACTTTACTTCGAGTCTCTGGTCGGTGCATTTTACACTACTCGATTAGATGTTTTTTCTATGTGTGCAAATAAATTGTAAAAGCTGTTAGTAGTATTTTTCAAATGAATAATGTGTATAATGTTTATTGTATACCAGTTGAACCAAAACCCTGAGAACCGCGTGTAGTAACTTTGTGATTTACATCATCAACAATTTTCACCTTAGGGGTTGAATATCTTTCACATATGAGTTGTGCAATACGATCGCCAGCTACAACGGGAAATTTTTGAAAACCATGATTGTATAATAGAACACCCACATTACCAGTATAATCCCTATCAATCACACCTGCTCCAGCCTCTATGTTAAACACTAATGAAAGTCCGCTTCTAGATGCAATGCGACCATAACAACCATTTGGTAGCTTAATTCTTAAATCTGTTTTACACAAAACTTTATCACGGGCGGGGACAACATAGTCATAAGCACTTCTCAAATCATAGCCTGCTGCATTTTCTGTTGCTCTCTCTGGAGGGTATGCATTGTCACTAATGAATTCACACAACAGTTCTGTCATTTTTCTTCTCTGGTGAGTCTGTGTGTTTGTTTTGTTCTTCAGTATTTCTTTCTTTTATATCAACATTGGTTTGGAATTCTTCAAGATTTTGTAAATTTAAAACTTCAATTTTTTTCCTTACTGGTATAGTTACTATAACTAGGTAGTGACTTTTGTTGCCATCTACTTTTTTGTTTGAAAATCGAGAAGAAAAATCGTTGATAGCTGTGGTTTTGTCTGGAAAAAGTTTCATATTAGAATTCCATAAAATGTTTTGAAAAATTTTCTTCTTTTCATCTTTTTCTAGTTTGGTTTTATAATGTTTTTTCCAATCAATTGTTGATAAGAAAACAGCCAAGTATGGCTCCATTAATTTTTGTTTTTTGAGAAAATGTTTGTACTCCCTTTCAAATTGTAATTTTCTGTATGACCACTCAGGACTGGAACCACGAGCTATTATTTTTCTATTCCTGGTTTTCCGAACTTTCTCTTTTTCTCCTTCATTCATTGTATTTTGTCCATCACTCATAATGCTGTACCTAAAAATAAATGTTGTAATCACATAATTCCACATCACGAATAATCATTGTATAAATTACAAAATGCATTATCATACTATCAGAAACATCACTGTATTTTCTGCTAGCCCATCTTAGTGCATCATCCTTGCATGCAAAACATTTTTCACCAATGGGTAGCCAATTGTCATCTATCCATTCATCAATTTTTGATTTGTATTTTCTGTCTTTATTTTCATTGTCTGAACACCTCATTATCCAAAAAATTTTTACAACATAGATAGTGTTCTGATCTCTGATTTTTTTGACTAATTCATTTTCTATTTCATTTTTTATATTATTTTTGGAGCTTGAAATTCCCATCTGCATCATGTGGATTCCATTGGTTATTCATATGTAAAAATGTATATTGGATCCCTTTGAGACACATTTTTAAATTTGTCAACCACACATACAGAAAGACTTTTTTTTGGTTTGAAAATGTATTTATGATCCTTAATTTTTTTGATAAATTCATATTTTATATTCTTTTTGGAGCTCGCACTTCCCATCTGCATCATGTGGATTCCATTGGTGATTCACTGCTTTCATGTGTGATTGTAGGTGTAAAAATGTATATTGGATCCCTTTTATTGAGACACATTTTTAAATTTGTCAACCACATAGACAGAAATGATATTCTTTGGCTTGAAAATGTATTCACCTCTTCAATATGGAAAAAAATTTTGATTCTCAATGTATTTTCAACCAATGTATAATTGAAATTTTTAAATATTTTTTGTAATGAAATTTTTAAAAATTGTGTTCTCAAAAGTATATCCAATTTTATTGAATCAGGTAATATGTTGCATTCTTCACGCAATAATGAAGCAACCCTACAGATTGGCATACTTTTTGGTACCTTTTTTACTGAAATATATTTTTTGACTATTTTGTCTTGATGTGTTGTGAACAGATTGTAAAATGTCTTGCTGGTTACCTTAGACGGTACAAAAATTTGACTTGGTAAAGTGAAGAATTCCACATCAATGTCAATACATTTTTGATCCATATTCAACTGCAAGGTGGATGTACTATTGTTGAATATCAAAGTCAAAATGCAAACAACACACCTGTTATATTTTTAAAGGTGTTTTGAGCCAGTGGATCCAGTCAACTCTGTCTTCTTGTGAACGGGTTCCAGGTCTTCTTGTTGAACAGCTTTCAGGAGAACATTTCAATCCAATGAATGTTTTCAGACTTCTTTGTATGAATAAATTCAGTTGGGTCTGCCACTATTTTTATATACCGGTTTTTATCTTACATCAGCAATTGCAAAATCAGATATGAAAAGCTCATGTCATCATTTGTTGCATAATCAAAACTAGGGTGTCAAATTTCCGTTTTCCGTTTTCCGTTTCCGTTTTCCGCAGGCAAATTTTTTCCGTTTTCCGTTCCGTTTTCCGGCTGCTGAAATTTTTTTTCCGTTTTCCGTTCCGTTTTCCGGCCAATTTTTTTTCCGTTTCCGCTTTTCCGGCTCATTTTCCGTTTTCCGGCAAAATTTTCAGTTTTTCCACCTTTTTCCCGTTTTCTACCTCAATTTCCAGTTTTTCCGCCTTTTTTTCATTTTCCGCCTCAATTTTCCATGTTTCCGCCCCATTTTATCTTTTTCTGGCTCAACTTTCTGTTTTCTGTATTAGCCAAACTGGTAAACATTCATGCAGATCATGTCAATCATGTAAAAAATTCTGTTTTCAGCAAATTTCTGCTAATTTTTTCCACTTCCAGCAAAATTTCCGCAAAATTTCAGCAAATTTTTTCCATTTCCACGCAAATTTCATTTTTCCGTTTCCGTTTTTCCGGCCCCTTTTTCCGTTTTCCGGCCGCTGAAATTTTTTTTCCGTATCCGTTTCCGTTTTCCGCCAAGTGCAAATTTTTTTCCGTTTTCCGTTCCGTTTTCCGGCCGCTGAAAATTTTTTTCCGTTTCCGTTTCCGTTTTCCGTAAAAAAATTTATTTGACACCCTAATCAAAACTGTTGATTCCCTATGTAATTGGGTTGCAAAATCAGATAAGAAATCACTTGAGCCATATATTTAAGTGACACACATGCAAATAATTTTATTCAACTTGCAAAAAGAAAGCAGAAACTAAAGATGAACAAGGAGCTGACTTCTGCTGCACCTCCGCAAGTGGCATTTCAGTTGATTTCAAACAGAGCTGTACAGCCGTCAATTGGTGTGCATGACCCATTTTTTCGATTGTTTAGTGCTTATGATTATGTAATACCCGCATATGGAGGTAGAGCGATGATTCTTTTTGATCTAAGACTGAGAGCACCCCATGGACACTACATTCGATTGGCCAGCAGACTGGGATTGGCGCTTTACAATGGCATTGTTGTACATTCAGGTATGTTTAAAATATAAAAAATCAGGTGAATATATGTGTAATGTACACCCCCCCTCACAGATATAATGTATTATTACGGGAATACTGGTGTGCTTCTGTTCAACTTTTCTGATAGACCATTTCATGTTATCAAAGGTATGCATGTGGCTAATGCCATGTGTGAACCATATACACCACCTGATTTATTGGAGATACCACGCTTTGCCAAGATACATGTTGGAGGTGCACCCACTTGTGAACAGGGTTTTCACAATTTCCTGATGCGCACGGACTTTGCAGCTGGCAAAAATCCAATTCCAAAAGGTATACTTATTTTTATCCTTTTTTACTTTAATCACACCTGAATGTGCATGTGTTTTTATTTGTGTGTAGGTGAAAACGGGGATTGGGGTTCATCTTGGTATGAACCACCATATTCACACAACAATCAGTGGAGGAGCGTGCATGCCAGAATTGGCAGTGCTACATTCCACTTGCCATCACCGCCAATCAAACAGCCTGAAACATATGGAGGAAATACGATGCCGCAAAGACCGCCACCACCACCACCTGTCTATCAACAGTTTGACAAGCCGCTGGATGATTGGAGGAGCTATGATAAAGATGATAGTAATGCAATCGGATTTTGATAGCTAGCTGCAAGCATTAGTAGTTGTGTTAGTATACAATACATGTACATTTGGTTGTGTGATTTATTCGTTTATTAGTTTTATTGCATTCGAGGTTAACCTTTGTAATGGAGTTTTTGGAAATAGCATACGAAATAACAATGCGATATTACCACTATATTGTTGTATCAGTTTTATCACACTTATTGTATAATTACTTTTTAATAAAAGCATCAGTTTAATGAAAACAACTGCATAAAGTCCACATTTTGATGAATTATTTTTTTGTGGTTGAATTCTGTTAATTATAAAATGCTTGCAAGTGGGGGCACATGTTTTAGCCAGGAAATTTATTGTTTCATCATGTAGATTTCTACTTCCCAAACTGTCAAATAGAAATACACGAGTACTGTCAATACGGAATAATGTTACAAAGTGACCATATGGCAAATCTTCATATTGCAAGAAGCAAACTATCCCATGACCTGTACGCAATGGTTGCACATTTTCTAATGTTACACAAGATGAATTCCATTTAGTTACAGAATCGCTTTTCAATATACAACGAATATCGTTTATATCCATGATGATCAAAAATTGGCGTTGCTCAAAATTGTCCTATCTGGATGCAGGTGTATTGATGCTAATGTAAACATATATACAAGTACTGTGAGACCATTTGGCCCTGTAGGTTCTCTGAATCGTAGATCTAGTCCTAAAGATCCTATAGAGTGTAGAGAACTCTGTTCTGCAGTTACAGCACATGCACTCGGATCAACCGCGATCAAGAATTTACCCGTTTTGAAATCATCAAATGACACAGTATTTTCAACACCAAAATTTTTCTTCAAACATCTGCACAATTCGGCAAAGGCAATCTCATATCCTGTGTCACTGTTTGGAAGTGCATCGAATTCAAAAGGGTTTGCTGGATATCTTGCTGACCCAAAAATAACAGAAGCTCTTTCAATGTTGGCTGATGAACACTTGAATTTTGATTGTGATATATTATTTGTCAGATATCGATTGTCATCTAAAAACTGAATAAAGACAAAGGATGGCAATTTCCCACTTAATATTGCAGTTGTTGAGCTCTCATGAACACCTGGTTGCACCTGCGCCCTAGCTATACGACAATTTAGAAAATGAATTTTCAATGGTTTTTGCGAAATTTTTTTCTCAATAGCTAATCCAGTAACAGATGTTGGTTGTAAAAATCTACCAAATAATTCAACTTTTAAAAATTTGAATTTATATTTTTTTGCTTCAGCTAAAAAATCGGGATAGTTTTGAAAACATTCCAATAAAAATGGATCATTGTGACGTTGTAACTGGAACTTTATTGGGAAAGCAGCAGGCCATAGTTTCTTTGCACCTAGTAAATCTAACAACAGAGGAGAATAACAAGTACACCATTTTGATTCTGATATCATTGCAGCACGCTTTGTGAATGCATCTGTGTTGGATTCGATTTTGTCGTAATCCTCCTTGAACCAACCGTAAACTTCTTTGTGTCTGTAATGTTTGTTCATATCATCTAATACTGTGTTTTTTAATTCAGCTAAATATGAATAGTGGTCAACCATTTCCATTAATAATTGATCACGTGAGAAAATTTTTACTGTTCTCCACATTGTTTGACCAAAACCTGGTATAACAGCCACCCAATCTGTGACATTTGTTGCCGCCCCATCAACAGTCCACACTCTTGGAATTTCATCTCCATTTTCTTTAGTCACCTTGAATTTTACCCTCACCCACAAGTTGCTTAGATCTAAGTAATATTGGGATGTATTAACTTCAAAAGTCCAGCTAGTACTATCATACTGATGTTGCGTTGTCAAAGGGATAGGTAAAAGATCTTGTTGAACAAATGCACTGTGTATAACTGGAGATTGGTAATATAATATTTCCTCGGGCATTACAAAATTGCTGTCTATATCAGGTTTTGTTTTGAGTAGTGTTTCAGGTGCCACACTAACACCCCCGGACTTATTGCTAGCTGCCATTTTTATGAAATGTATGTGAGACTGTGGAATAGGATTTAATCACTTACTTATATACTACTAGCTTAGACGAGACACACCTGGCAAAATGTTGTTATCTGGGGAAAAGTGGAATTTTTACTGGGTTTTTCTTACTACGTTTCCTTCCCCCAACTTTTTTTCGACCGCCACGCCGCCGCCGCCGCCGGCGGCGACCTCCAAACAAACTTTTCACTAGTCTTTGCCTACCCATTTTCTTTCTACCCCGCCGCCCCTTTCCTTTCTTCGAACCCATTCCAATCACCTTTTTGTTACTTTTTTTCTTTTTTTTCGCCTTAGTTCCAGTATTTTTTTGACTTGGCTGGCTTGAATTTGTCACTACGGGTTCTGCCAAAGACCTGGTAGCCGAAATATCGTCAAAATCACCACCTAATCCTACTACACCTGTGAAATTGGCTGAATTTTCCATACATTTTTCATAAAAACTTTCATCTGGATAATCTAAAATACCATAATTAACTTTATGTATTTGTTCACATTCCTTTTCAGCACGCTCATTATCCATTTTAAATACTACTAGTAATGCGTTGTGCAAATGAATGATTCTTTATATACCCCTTTATATACTGTTTTAGTGGAGTAAGGGACGTTTCCTGAGTACCAATGATAAAAACACTTGAGTATTTGGTAAAAATGTTACAGGTGTATTATTCTCATGTAAAAATGCAAACTCTAACTTGTCAGTAAAAATAGACCCAAATGGAAAAAATTTTATGTTGTGTGGTTCATAATTTATTTGTTCTGTAATTTGATTTCCAGATAATGGAATGCAGGCAATACTCACTTTATTTGACCCAAATATGGTATTTTGAAGTGTTGCAATACATGCAACATACAACATTTTATGTCCCATAAAATTTCCAGAACTACTGGGTAAGTTGAAGATATTTTCATTATTTTTTGAAGACACAAATTGTGAATTTAATCCAATCAAATTGGATAGCGGTCTCGAAAGTAAAATCATTGAACACATTGGATTTTTTTCAAAAATTGTGAAGCTATGTTGTTTTTCATACTTTAATATTTCACTAAATTTGACACCCTTCTCAACGATGCTGCTAATTGGTTGAATTTTTTGAAAGCGTAAAATTGGCAAGGAATCTCTAATATCTGCAATTTCTTTATCGGTATACTCACTGATAAATGGTAAGCGTGATACACTGACATCATCATCATAGTGTGGAGCCCTTCTTTTTACAATTTTTTTACGCCCCCCAATAATTTCATCATTACCATCATTATGCTGTTGCTGCTGAAATGATTCAATTTGCGGGAAAATTTTACCCCAATGGTAACCACATTTTTCTTTAAGATCGTACAAAGATTCACATCTTTCAGCATTCTTGATTGAATCGGAAATACACGCCAAAATATCATCTCTGGAGGGAATGCTTGCTATGAACTTGTCGTCATCATAGTCATTGCCAATTTGACTCAAAATGGAGTCAAAATTTATTTTTGCAAAATAAAAAGACCCAAATGCATCAAAAACGATGAAATACTCGCTTAACGATGTGCCAAAAAACTTTGTACTCTTATCAATACTATTGATGTGTATGGAATGAAGACCCAGTTCCCAACTTTCGCTAGCATTAAATCTCAAATGGTTGGGAAAATTAAATGTTAAATTATCACTATTTAAAATTATGTCCAGGTGAGCCTCGCTACAGTATGCCTCCATTATTTCGTTGCTGCTGCTGTAGATTCGTTGAATATCAGCTTATATATGATTTGCTTTGTGCTTTGAGGTATTTCTAGTATTTTTAGAAAATTTATAAAGAAACTACTGTCTGCACCAGTGAATTTTGTGAATGGTTGATTCATACTTATAAATACTAACAAGAGTACCACGGTTAAAAATTGCAGAGTGGTGATGCTAGATTGAATAATTAGTTTTTTATTTACATTGCATGTTTTGTCATTCGTTTGCGTGCGAGGAGCTTCCATCACCAATGGTTCCATAAACTTTTTATCAAAATGCTTGACTTTGTGCATATCTTCCATATTGCGCTGCTGCTGTTTTTTTGCTGTTGCACTTCTGGTAAGAATATTATTCATACTCATCAAAATTATCTGAAGCTAAGATTAAATCTTCTGAATAAAACACGTTAGGTAAAGTTGCTTCACCATTTATTCCTTTTGAAATTTTGTATGTGTATGGTATAAAATGTTTGTTTATTTCAGCTACAAAGTATTTGTTCTCACTAAATTTCTGATCTGTGGATTTGCCAAAGGTTTTGTGTATGCGCGCGTGTACGATATCATTCACTTTGAATTTGGGTTTGGGTCTGCGGTTTTCTGGAATACCTTTTAGTGTTCCTCTCTTTAGCTTTGGTGAAAATCTTCTTTTAAATACTTCTCTGTCATCGAAAATGGTGAGTTCTATGGGTGCCTTGTTGTTTAAATAGGTTCTGGGTGTCTGATTAATGGAATCTATCAAATGTTTGAGTACGTAATAGTAACGCTTGAACTTTGTGGTAGCGAAATGACGTCCCAAACGCGACCTTATTGTACCTATAATTCTCTCTACTGGACTGTTTTTCTGGTATGATGCCAAGGGTCTGAGATTTATTCCATTTTCCTCCAGAAATGACCGAAATTCACTACTTAGGAATTCTTTAGCCATGTCACAGGTTACTGTATCGGGTGAACCACCTCTACTCTGTACTTCATCCAACATCTCTGAAAACTTGATTTTCACGTGACTAGCAGTTTTATTCTTCAGCATTCTGAAATGTATCATGTCAGAAAATGGGCAGACTGCCAAAAGTACCCCAATGTTGTTGTAATTAGATTTAGGTGGCCCAAAAAACGCAATATCGATTGAAAGTGTTTTGTATAAACCAGTTGCAATAACGGGTCTCGTTTTACGCTTATTTCGCTTTGTTTGCTTTGTAAGTATGTATCCTCTCTGCTTTCTCAACCAATCAGAGACATCTTGTCTACTTATCCCCTTATCAAATTTTTTAGCTTCTTGAAATAATATTTCTGGTCTCGAAAAAAGACCTTTTGTAATTTTTTTAGCATGGATTTTACCACTGATTGTGTTACCAGACCACAAATAATTCAATAATTTGTCAAATTTTTTACCAGGCATTTTCTATCCACTCAATATTATCATTATTAGTTGATGGTTTTTTTCTGACCCACAATGCGCCCCTACCAATGTGACCTAAAATATCGTTCAAATATTTTTGAGTATTTTTCCTTGTTTTCCCAGCACTTTGCTTTGAAACTTGCATACTAAGCTCTTTAATACCAACGGGTAACTTTTTCTTACTCTCCTCATTTGCTTTCAATGATGCTATGTAGTGCACGAGTTCATCGTAATCACTACCTTTCACTGGTGTATTTGTTGTGGGTGAAAAAATTCTGTTAAGACTGTCAACTTTTACATGTCTCTTTTGCAGTTGCGTATCTACAGACTTTAGCATTTTTTTCAATTTTGTACTATCATTTGGCTGAATTTCATATCGAGGTTTACCTTGAATCAATGGGGAAGTTTCACCAGTATTTTTCCTACCATTTTCTGTTACAGTGTTGTCATCAGACTCCTGATCACCACCACTTTCTTCAAAGTGTAGCTGTTTTCTCAGTGTAGATCGTCGCAGCGATGGGGTCCCACTACTACGTTGTTTCCTCCTTCCCCGCATGGTTATTCTACTAGGTCTGCTGGCAGGAGTTGCATTTGATTCTCCAAAATTAATTTCACTGGGTGAATAGAACTTTTCATTATCAAAATTGTTGTTGTTTCCTAGGTGGTGTTTAAATTCATTGTTACCTTCATTTTCTTGTTGTGGTGTTGACTGGTGTAAAGGCGGTGTAGATGATGCATTATTACCCTGTTGTTGTGAGGGGTGAGGCGGAGAATTGCCAGAATTGCCATGTTCATTTACATTACTGGTTACATTTCCATCAACCGGAATGCTGCCTTGTGGAAAAAGTGTAGTGTGATATTTGGAATTCAAAATGTTTGAAATTTTTTCTCTTGTAGCTATCAACAGATGCAGCTTTTCAGCTGGTGTTAAACTTTTACTATTTATTATTTTATGCAGTATCTTTTCCAATAGTTCCTTGTCATTTTCTTCTGCAACAAATTTTTTCAACACCCACTTAAAATCCTTCACATTTATTTTATTTGTATCCATTTGAATCAAATTTAAAAATCAGCGGCTGTAAGAATGTCTTTACAAACCTAACTGTAATGTGTTTTGACAAAAGTTTTCGTATTTGACTTGACGAACCTCTATCAAATGACAAAAGCCTACTAGACAATGGTTTAAAATAGTCAATACGCTTTTTTTGCAGTTTTGTCAATGACTGTCGATATGATTCATTCATAGAACAATTGTATAAACAATCTAAAAATGCAATGAGAAGTGGTGCTGACACCTTACTTATATATTTTTTCAACTCCATATCTGATTGAAATTGGCACAGTTTTTTGAAGGTGTCCACATGTTTGACAATTCTAGGAATTTTTCTTCCTTTGAATGCCGCCGCCGCCGCCGCCATTTTGATACTACGGCCTGCCTGCCTGCCTGTCTCTCCTCTTATAGCGTGTATACGTCACCTTCAATGGCATTCGACAAGTCGTAAATAATCATTTCGTCTGAATAGTTTTCATTAAATACTTGGGATCTGACTTGGAACATGGGGTTGCTGTTTGGTAGAAAACTTACAATCAAATAACCATATGGATGTCGTAACGCGGCATCAAAATATGCTTGCAAAAATTTTTGTCTTTGCTGACCTTTTCCGAACCAGCTGTTTGCGAGGTTCGTAACTACATTAGACATTGGATAACGAAAAAGCACCAAATATGAACAATTACGACGAATCAGTTTCATCTGGTGACTAAAGTATGGGTCTTGACACATAAAAAGTACAATCAAGTGTTTTGCATGACTCACTACATTTGAGAATAATCTACTAGTATAATGGATAGGCATATTGAGTTGTAAATCATCATAAACAAGTATGGTGGGTGTTGGGTTATCTTCCACTTGATCCAGATTGACCACTTGATTTCTCTCCAGCACAGCCACTTTTTCTGCACCAAATTCCTTGACCAAACCCGGGTACATTGATTGTTGGTTTTTCTGCGTTGATCCTGAACAAATAATTATTTTTTGGACTGGAGGTTCTAATGCGAAGCTCCCATCCAAAGCAGCACGTAAAAAATTGATGCAAAAATATGTTTTTCCAGATTGACTGGGGCCGACTATAAGATAGGACTGTCTCCAGTCCACAAACTTAACATCATCATGTGAAAACAGCTTTTCCACGCCCACATTTTCCATGGCTGCTGCTGCTGCTGCTGCTTACAGATATTTTATGTCTGTCGAGGGGGTGGCTGATGCTTGGTACTTAAATTATTTCATGAGGCATCAAGTCCGCTGCGTAACCCCAAGGAATGGAGTATGTTCTGTGGTTGTTGATGTAGTGATATCGTTTTCTCAAGTGATGAGTAACTCTTTTGGAGACAACTTCAGTGGTTATTCCTGCTAGAGAACTGATATTCCTAAACTGCAAGTTTTCTGTATTTATAGGTGCTGCAATTCCCTGCCCATAAAAAAATGACAACAACTGTTTTTTGAATGCATCACCCTGCAAATTCAAAACATTTTTGTTTGTGAACCTGACACCTTTAGCCTTTACCTCAGTGAAGCCTTCTTTCGGATTGCACTTTTGTCTAAAAATATTGGTATACATTTTGGGTGCAATGCAACAAAATTCAGTTAAAAACATATCTGGCGGAATTTCATCTTTCAGACCACCCAACTGGTTGGGTGTTTGTTCTGGTACTGTTTGTCCCTTCTGAGTACAATAAATTACACTATCTGTATCACAATACAATATTCTATTGTATTCAAACCTTTCCAATAAACGCTGAAGTGTTGCTCTAGCGTGGCTGGTAATATAAAGGGCCAAAATCAGACAACTATTTATGGAATTGTGAGCAAAATCTCCAGCTTTTTGTAATTTTACTCTCATTACATTCGGTGACATTGAAAATAACTCCAAAATCTCATTTTCAGCATTAAAAACTGTATCAAAAAACTTTCTCTGGTCTTTTATGAACAAGAATCTGGATTTATTAGCATTTAAGCCCAATTGCCCATAGGAAGAATTCATAATCAATTTACATATTCTAGCTTTAGTAGGGTTCACATCGAAACTTTCTGAGCTTATATCATACTTCTCCAGTTCTGTAAACTGTTTGCAAAAGTTGTCCTTCTCATGGACATCTTGAAATTGCTGCTTTGACGCTGCTAATTTCCGTGCATACAAAACATCTATAAATTCACTAAACAAATTTGTTTTGGGATTTTCAGGTGTCCACTGACTTATGGTGTCATAGATCAAACCCTCATAACAATGCAAGATTTTGTACCCCCTTTCTAACGCCATGTTCAGACAGTTGATTGAATATGTTCCATAAATTTTCCTCTGTTTATCAGAACACTTACATCTGTATAACCCATCGGGTTTTGGTAAATTACCACGGCTGTTGCTTTTTTTACCACCACCACCACCACCACCAGAACCAGAGGAGGGGGGTGAAACTGGTACATATTTACACGCACAATTGAAGCATAGTGTAAAAACCGATAAGTCGCCAATTTTAACAGGCAAGCATGGTAAAAAAAGATTTTTTGGTGCTAAAATATCAACTTGTAAAACACCAGCAGCATATGGTAATTTTTTACCACTGTAACTGTCCAGTTGAGTCATCTCTTCGCGACACAAGATGTATGGAACCCCAACCGGAAATGAACACTTTTTCATCACAAATGCATACATAGATGTGACATCTGTGTATCCAATTGAAAAATCAGAGTTATATTCTTGGGGTATATTTGGTTCAAACAATGTAGCATTGAGATTGGTGCTGCAGAAGGCGCGAAAGCAACTGGTCTGTCCGCCAAAATAGGAAAGACGGATGTCCAAAGGGTCTTTTATTTTACTCCTGTTATAAATTTGGGCAAATTCGATGCACGACTCCCTCAAACGTTGAATATCGCATCCGAACCACATTTCCACCCGAATTCCCGTTGATTTTTCAATCAATTCTTTTCTTTTCATGGTCATATCGTAATTATGCTTATGTGAAAAGTGCATTTGTGCTGGAATTTCATATCTAATTGGAAAGCAGTTTAAACAACCGTGAAAAATGCACCCACAAATTTCCAAAAAATGGTCAATTTCTGTCTTTTTTTCATCTTTATATATGACACAATCAATTTTAAAATGTCTATATTGACCAGAATATTGATCTAGACATCTCACTGAGTATTCCCCACCCTCTGATCTGGAATAACGTATGTGTTTATTACCAAAAAATTCGGCCAGTGCCAGTATACATTTGAGTCCAAAACGGCTTTGTCTGTCATTGAAATTGAAAGAATTATTGATAGGTGTGTGCAGTATCAAATTGCAATCCAAAAATCGAGCCCTCCATATGAAATTAGCCAATGAAGAGAGAGATTTGGCATTCAAGTGGGGTATTATTTGAAACATTGAGTAAATCTCTTGTGAAAACTTCATAAAAGCTTCTTCTAATATCATGACATCATTTTGAATATATAGAAAACAGTGTTCCTTTACATTGAAATGATCATTTTTATGCATATAATACCACTTTAGAAATTCATCTCTTTCCAACTTTTTCATATTTTCTGTATCGTAATACTGCAACTCTGGTAAACTATCATACTTTGAAAATAAATTGTCCTTGGTGATGAAATAGTGTGGGTGATAACCCTTCAAAGTGCTACACTTGAATGCTTTTCCCAAATCAGCCAATGACATTGGAAAAAATTTCAAACTACACAGGAAACTCAAACTTTTGTTTATGCGCATGTAAAAAATTCGCCTACCGTTACTAATACATAGTTTCGGTGTTATGCCATTTTTTATTAGCAGTGATAAAATTTCGCATAAGTCAAAACTCAAATTGTGTGCTATTACCGTAGCATTGCTATTAAATTTGTAATCCATGACATAGAAATAAAACTCTTCTATAGCTTGAAGACCATAAAAAAAGCGTGTACCTGCTTTGCAGGCATTGCAAGACCCTTCAGCAGCGCTGTTAAAATAGCAAAAATTACATCTACGCGTAGTATAGACAGCATATGTTTTGTGCAATTTCTTTTTCACTAAATTTTCCGATTTTTTTTCAAAGTTAATTTCATTGACAATTTGAGTCACTTCTGTGAATGGCTGTAAAAATGTTTCAGTGTCATAGAAAATTAACTGAAACTCCTTCCCGGGAAATTTTTGTTCATATGGTATAGGTTTTTGAAAAAAACACTGAAATTGGTGTTCTCTGAATGATTGCTCAATTGAAATCAATTTTCCGCAATATTGACACTTGGTGTAGCCGCAGAATTGGTGATTTCTACCTAAAATAACTTTTTTCTTACAAGTTGTGCACATTTGCACTGCTTGACATACAGTAAAATCTTGTGGAGTTTGACTCCATGATGGAACTATTTCATTTTCATCAAAATATTCATCCTCCGTCTGATCAGTCTCTACAAAATTTTCATCAATTTCGATTTTTTTGGCGTGTGTTTTTTGACCCCTGGGGTAAATATTTACCAAATGTTTTTCATAACACTGT
This sequence comes from Sphaerolaimus hirsutus, assembly GCA_964036195.1. Lineage (NCBI taxonomy): Eukaryota > Metazoa > Nematoda > Chromadorea > Monhysterida > Sphaerolaimidae > Sphaerolaimus > Sphaerolaimus hirsutus. The sequence goes on from OZ038458.1 coordinate 639,162, forward strand.
TTATTGTAGAAGGTTCTATTACACGAGTCACACAAAACTGGTTTTTCATATTTTTTTATTTTGCACAGAGTGTCTGAATAGCATAATGCGCAAATACCCTTTCCGCATTTGCAAAATTGGTCTTTATTATATAAAATTGTAGAACAGCAATCTGTTACAGTGTAACAGTTTGAAGCTGAAGCTATGGATTTGATTAGAGCAATGTGTCTTTGGTTGCCGCAATACAATAAATCAATCCATACAATGTTTTTACCCCCCGGTTGAGGGTATTTGAAAAAAATATTGAGCCCACCATCTTCATAACGCCACATACGTGCACCAAAAACCATTTTCTTAATTTGAGGCTGCAAATTATTCAAAACTCTGATCAAAGGTTTTGTATCTACGGATATGTCACCTTCTCCAACATAGCCACATTTTTTTGTCGCCAAAGCCAAAAGATTACTCACTTCCCTTTCCAAGTTGTTATATTTTCCAGCCCTAGATTTTCTCATGATGCGTCTGTAATATTTGTATTTTTTTGTAATTTTAGCTATTAGGTAATAATAACCTATATAGAGGCAAATCGGTAAACATTTATTTTTCAAGCTATCAATTTCAGGAGGGTTTAGGATTGCTCTCTTAAAGTGACTTATTCTCTGCTCAGTGTTGGCTAATGATTTAAAGTTTGAAAATCCATGAGCTACATGCACTTCTTTTTCAACAGTTGTGACATGCACAAAAAAACCATTGAGGAGTGAATGTTCATCGAGTGCCTCAGATTGAAAAATCAACTCTACTCTATTTAAAATTGCAGAAATTGACAAGTTCTTAACATCGACAATTTTGGTCAATATATAACCTTTGTCAAAAGCCTTGCTCATTATTTTTACCCCAGCATACATTCTACGTTTGCTTTCATCAGCTTCAGACAAATAATCCGTCAAAACAGCTTTTAAGCACTTTGTCAAAACGTACTCTAAAAAAAGGATTGGTTCAGACACCTTGTCAGCCAAGTCTTGAGCAAACTTGACATCATAAACAAAATACTTTACCAAGAATTTCCCATTTTCTTCTTGATAAGGTTCAGATATATGGAAAAAGTTTTTCCATTTGGGGAATTTATCTTCAAACTCAGAAATATTTTTGCTTAAATAATTATATTGGTCATTTATGGTAATTTCAGAAGCCCCCTCAACTTCCTCTATGTCTTCATCGAAGTCCACCACCACATCTTCCTCCGGGTGTAGGTACGCAGCAGCATCATCAGCACTATATGGAGGCTCTTCTGAGTCAAATAATTCATATTCAACGGGAACGTTGTTGTTGTTGTCGTTGTTGTTGTCGTCGTCGTCACCTGCTGAAGTAGACATTTTGCTTGCTTGACTGTTGCATGTGAATAATCAAGAGTCAACTTATATGGCAACAAAATGCTTAGTCAGCAATACTGTTATCTGATTTTGCAACAATGATTACATAAGCATTTCATAGTCACCTTATCTGATTTTGCAATGCATAATCAGATTTCGCAATGCAAAATCAGATAAACACTGAAGATGACTGCTATAAAGGCAGGTCACTTGTAAGGTCAAAGTCACTGATCACTGATCAAAAAGCAGCAGCAGCAGCAGAAAAACAAATGTTCACTCCAATTGTGGCAGCAACAGAATTAGCCAAAGCAATGGATTCCCAACAAACAACACCAATTTCTAAAAATGGAGGTGACGACGGCGACAACGACAGCGAGATTAGCTCACCCACAGTTGATCATGCACCAGCAGCAGAAGATAATGGAACAGGTAGGCAGGGACAATCTACCACCCGTGGTCCACAATGGAATAAATGGAAGAAAATCAACAGACCCCTAGCAACAATGAATAGTTATTCAACATTAATTTTCGCACTGTGTTCTTGGTGCAGTGTACGCACCAAATATTTACCTAGCATTTTATGGGGTGACGACAGTATCAGCGTCTCTATCAGAATGTGCAAACATTGCAGAGACCGCCATGAAAAAATGGTTGAAATTTTGCGCAGTAGACAAAACAAAAGAGATGAATTAGAACGGAATATTTTCAGAGCACCAACTGAAGACGAACAGTGGGACAACAATGGTGGGGAGGACGACATTCACCCAACCAAACATAAAAAAGGTAAATAAAAATGTGTAATTTTTGCTTACACGCTGGCGTCACAAATAAATACCCCCCAAATGCAGTGGACAGCAGCAGCGCAACCACCAAGCGCTCTGCACATGGAGGCGGAGGCAACAATGACAACAGGGAACCCCCAACAGAAGACAACAGAAACAGGGGTGGTCGCTAGCAGCAGAACACCCACACCAATTCCACCACTAGTACAATCAAAGTATGAATCCATCAGTCCCGTGATTGATGATAATGCTGCAAAGAAATCTGCTGAGAGCAATGCAAGACAGGAATCTATCCCATGGGGTGTTATTACAAGACATGATGAGAATAGTCCAAGAATTTTTCCCTGGGGTTTAATTTACAAGTACAATCATAGTAGTGTCACAGATGAAACAGATAGTGGTGGTGGTGGATTTTACCCAGAGGATATACCTCCAACAATATTGCAACATGAACACTGTCACCATCATCATTACATTACAGCACCACAAACACAGCAGCAGCAGCAGCAGCCTAAAACAGAAATGACAATAAATCATAGGGATGGTAATAAGAAAAAGAAAATAGAAATTCCACTGCACTCTGCCAACATCAGCTTCAATGTGACCTGTAATAATAAGTAGAGTGGGTAGCACCATTGTTGTTGTTGTTGTTGTTGTTGTCATTATTCTACTGGTGATGGTTATAAAAAAATGAATGCTAGCAAACAACCCATTGACTCTGTGTAGCAACATGTAGTACACCAACCACCCGTGTTTGGGTGGTAAAAAATTGCCGCCGCCGCCGCGTGTTAGTGCCGCCCGTGGGGGGCGGCGGGTGACAGACCCCCCTTGTCATTGCAACGCACGCACGCCACCACGCCGCAAAAACTGGTGGGAGGGCCGCTGGCCCACCGCTAGGTGTCTATCGCGTCCCAACGCAGCCCTGCCCTTGGGCAGTGCTGCGATGAGGCGCGAAAATGGGTTAATCAGTCCACAGCTGCCAGTAAAATACAATTCTCAAACTGGCAACCATCCAATGAATTGGTGCAGACAGTTCCTTCCAGCGGCGGCGCGCGAGTGGGGTGAGAAAATGCAGTAGCTGTGCATGTCCACACTTGGCAACACCCAGTTTGGCAGGCTTTTGCTTGGCAGTAAACTCTCCTTTCGGTGGCTACACCCATTTTTCACCACCACCACCACCACCCACCACGCTGAAACTGGTAGTGTTGCCAAGCAAAAGCCTGCCAAACTGGGTGTTGCACTGTCCAGATGGGTGCCTTAGCTGCAGTTGCTGGCTGGCTGGCTGGCTGGCTGGCTAACAATCTAGTTACCCATGCAGCAGCTGGCTGACAAATCAGACAACAACAACAACAACAACAAGCCAGCCAGCCAGCCAGCCAGCCTGCCAGCAACTGCAGCTAAGGCACCAACCCAGCGACAGAGCAGCAGCCAGAACCACCTGGGAACAGTGAGTAATGATTGACAGCTCATGCAGCAACCCTGACAAACATTTCAGCAGCCAGCCATCGAGGGAAAACAGCAGTGCAGTCTTTCAGGGAGAGGGTTGAAGCATCAGCTGTCAATGATTTCTCACGTGTCCTGGGTGATTCTGACAACTGCTGGGGTGATTTTAGCCATACTAAAGGTGCTGTCGAAAAGGCAACTACAGAGTACAGGGTGACTGGTGGCTAAAGTCACCCCAGCAGGAGGAACCACACCAAAAACTCAACTGACCTTTGATTTCGTGGAAGACCAACCAACCAAAACGCGCATAAATCCTGCTACAAAACATTTATTTACCTCCAATACCTTTTGAAATACCTACCTAGAAATACTCACTGAAAATTGACAACCAAATTGAACAAAATGAAGGTGGTTTACCTGGAGCAGAAAAAACAACAATTTCAAATGATTTTGGTCAAAATTTAGTCATTTCACCAGCCACCAGAGACACTACCGCGGTAACCACACAGCAATTAAATTTGCAGCCAAAATAAGTCATTATACCTGTCAGAAATGGACACTGTCCAAACTTTTGCCAGCCAGCCAACCAGCCAGCCAGCCAGCCAGCCAGCACGGAACAATTATGTGCAGATAGTAAAAAGGTAGATAGATGGCAGTACTGACAGGTATAATGACTTATTTTGGCTGCAAATTTAATTGCTGTGTGGTTACCGCGGCTGCCGGGTGGTGAAAATTTGCCAATTTAAGCTCACCCCCTGAATGGAATGTTCAGTTTGGTTGTCAGCAACAGAAAAATAGTCACAAATCTGCGCGAAAATGGATAAAACTCAAAAAAATGCCACTGGTTCACCACTAAATAAATGCATCACAAGAAAAAATATTGCACAATCTGCATCAAGGTGCATTACCTAAAATAGCGCCATAATGAATTCAATAAAAGCACCAAACACAAATCAGGGGGCAAAAGTGATAAAACCACAAAATACCAGGAATCGAGTGAGGTGATTGACAGAAATTTGATTTTTCAGAGACTGTAAATTTGACTGTAAATCAAAAAATAAAATTCCCGGATTCCTATCAGTCACACCACAAAAGTCAAAATAACGGAATGTGAAAATCAAATGTATCACCCTGAAATGTAAATACCCTAAATCTTCGAATAAGACCCCCGGGGGGGTTAAATTTCTTTCCTCAGACATTTTTTGGAGGGGGGTTATTCAAGTGGGATTATTTTTCCCCCACTTCACCAACAGGGGAGTTATTCGAGGGGGTCTTATTCAGTCTTATTGAGGGGGGTCTTATTCAGTCTTATTCGAGGGGTGTCTTATTCGAGGGGGGTCTTATTCAGTCTTATTCGAGGGGTGTCTTATTCAGTCTTATTCGAGGGGTGTCTTATTCGAGGTAGGATTTGCGGTATGCAAATCTGAATGATAGCTGAATGATAGCTGAAGGCAATTTTTTGGCAACACATGGGGGGTATATTTTTCCACTTGTGCTCTGTTTTAAGTCAAATGTTGGAAAAATAGCTGAAAGTAGGTAAATGCTTGACCGTATTTTTTATATTTACATTTTTACCATCAAAAGTACACATTGTAATTAGCTATATTGATACTTTGCAGAGAATGCTACCATAATTTGATGAAAATACTTTGTTTGGAGATATGGTAGATTTCAGTGCAAAGTATGCAGTCCACAAAAAATCGCAAAAGTTGCAAAACAGGTACAAATGCCATACAAAAACTAGACAAACAATGAAACGCTTATGCAAGTGGCACATTTTTCCACTGGGCTCCCAGAGTTTTTTTAAAACACCATTTTTAAATAGTTTTTAAAAACACCATTTTTTTAAAACAGTGGCAAAAAACTTCCAGTACTAATTCACTATGTATTTTATGTACCAGCACATGCTAGTTGACATGGCAAATTCGTTAACTTGATGTCACCATGTTTAGTTGACACGAATTCAGTTGACATCCAGCATGTGTGACACCACAACAACACGCTGTCACAATTTTTAAAAACAGGGTCATTAAAAACACGTTTTTTCTATGCCCATCAGTGCCAAAGAAAAAAACACCTCTCAAAGCTCGCGCTCGCCGCTGCGGCCGGCATTGCCGTCACCTCCATAGCCGTAGTGGTAGCGCGGCACGTGGGGGGGTGGGGACCAGCAACGGGGGGTAGTTGCACCCTCCCCAGCCTCCTCTACGGCCAATTTAGCCCGATTGCGCATCTGAATGCGAGTATGAATGAAAAGTTGAAAATACAGTGACGTTGTTATTAGGAGGTTTGAAATTGGAACTGATAACAACAGTATTCAGACAATCATAAATTGTAGGTGTTTTTTTGCAGCAACCCCAACCCTAGACCCAGTGCTGGTAAAACTAAAAAATCGCTCCCGCCAGTGAAATTGTGTTTTGTCAGTAAACATAAGTGTACACAAGGGAAAATAACCCCAAAACTCCAAACCTTGTTGCAAATCCTCACTTTCCACCAAACCAAAATGCCCGTCAGTGTCATGACGCAATTCATGAATGCGAAAACGTATTCCGCCCAATTTTCGAATTTACTCGGCGGGTCCATGGTGTGAGGGCTGGGCGGGCAGGGCGGGCAAGCCTGTGATGATTTACATTTGATGTGACAAAAATTTTGCATATGCAAAATCAAAAGTATGCAGAAATGCTATTAAAATATGAAAATGATTAAAAAGCAAGTGTTTAATAAGAAATAAAAACTCAATCCTCTGGTATTTTTGTAAAACATTTCTGCATTCTTCTGATTTTGCACATGCAAATGCAATGCATAAAAATGAGTGGGCACCACCAAACTATCTACGAGTTAATAGCAAAAAAAAGCATCAAAACTCAAACTTTTGATTTTGCATATGCAAATGCATAAAAATGTGCACCACCAAACTATCTAGAGTTATTGACTAGATACACAACAAACACAATGGGGGTGGGGTAAAAACACAAGCAGCAAACCGCAAAATGCTCAGCCACTGGTTGAGCAGTGGATGTCAGTTTAAATGGCCTGTGCAGCTTAGCCAGCATGGCCGGGTGCTTGCCCACTGCCACCGTGGTGGTTTCAGTTGTGATGGAGGTTGTGGCGGGGGTCGAAGTAGCAATCCATGTGGTTGAGGTGTCAGTGTTCACAGCATTTCTGTTATTGGGGTGGCTAGGTTGAATATTGTTAAAAATATTGAGTAAAAACACTTTTTGCACATGTATTTGGGATTTATCTTGTAAAACATTTGATAAATGAATCAAAAATTCCAAAAAAATACCATGAGATCAAGCAATATCAAAACCGAAAAGTCATAAGAACACCTCAACCCCAGACCACTAACATCATGGCTTTGGCACCTTTGCACTCATGAGAATACCTCTTGCACAGGTAGTCAAAATACTCCACGTGTTGTATGAGCAGATGACTGGCCCGCCTCAACCTCACATCATCAGGAAGTTGAGTTGGTTGCGGTGGGCAAGGTGTGCATTGCTGACAGGGTGCACATCGTGGTCTCCAGCACGGACTGCATTTCGGTTGCGGTGGGCACCTTTTTGCGGGCGGGCAGATCACTTGCGGCGGGCAGGTCACTTGTGGCGGGCAAGTCACTTGTGGCGGGCAAGTCACTTGTGGCGGGCAGGTTACAGATGGTGGGCAGGTTACCCTCCTGTTCGGCAGCGGTCTGCAGGTCGGTGGCGGCGGGCAGCTCAGCTTCGGTCGGCACGTCAATGGCGGTGGGCAGTGCAGTCGCGGTGTTGCTGGTGGCGGGCATCTGGGCGCTGGCGGGCATCTGGGCGCTGGCGGGCATCTGGGCACTGGCGGGCAAATCACCCGCGGTGGGCAACTGGGCGCCGGCGGGCAACTGGGTGGCGGCGGGCAACTCGGTGGCGGTGGGCAACTGGGTGGCGGCGGGCAACTCGTCGGTGGCGGGCAACTGGGTGGCGGCGGGCAACTTGGCGGCGGCGGCGGGCAACTGGGCGCCGGCGGGCAACTGGGCGGCGGGCAACTCGTCGGTGGCGGGCAACTGGGTGGCGGCGGGCAACTCGTCGGTGGCGGGCAACTGGGTGGCGGCGGGCAACTTGGCGGCGGCGGCGGGCAACTGGGTGGAGGCGGGCAACTGGGCGGCGGTGGGCAACTGGTCTCCGGCGGGCAAGTGGGTGGCGGCGAACAGATCGCCGGCGGTGGGCAGCTGGGTGGCGGTGGGCAGCTTGGCAGGGGTGGGCATCTGGGCGCCAGTGGGCAACGAGGCGGCGGCGGACACCTGGGCGCCAGTGGACAACTTGGCGGCGGCGGGCAAATCGTCGGAGTCGGACAGCTTGGCGGCGGCGGACACCTGGGCGGCGGCGGGCAAATCGCCGGTGGCGGGCATCTTGGCAGGGGCGGGCAACTGGGTTCCGGTGGGCAAATCACCGGCGGCGGGCAACTTGGCGATGGTGGACAAGTCAGTAGGGTGGGAAACACTTGTGTGGTGGTTTGCAGTGTTTTCATGCTAGTGCTTGTGTTTGTGAGATTAGTGCAAACAGTTGTGCACTGTAACTCACCACTGCTGACTGCACCGTCATTCACTGGCTGAAAACATTTGTTTTTTATTATTTGGGGAGAACACATTTTGCACAATCTATCCAGTTTGCATAAAAATAAAAGATTTGCAAAAATATTGAAAAATGGTTGATATTCGATATTCGATATTCGATATTCCATAGATATATCGTTTCCACCCACCCTAACCCTACCATATATCCTTGAATATAAGACCCATACAATCCAACAAAAACACAACAAACCAGTGAGTCGGCAGTGAGCACCGCCGCTTTGTTGTTGGTGCCGCCCTGGTGCTTGCCGCCGCCGCCGCCGGTGCCCATCTGCATTTTTTTCCATTTTTAATAAAATTTATAAAAGTGAAAAATTTGAATATTTTCCTGCAACTCACAGACCCTATAAAATGTCATGTAAAGTGTCAAAAGTCATGTAAAATTACCTGTAAAATGTCATGTAAAATACCATGTAAAATGTCATGTAAATGGTTTTGCAAAATTCCATGTAAAATGTCAAACACAAAACAAATTTGATAATTTCAACCGGAAGTGAAAATTATTTTAGCTATATTTCCGGTCAAAATGAATCTAATGATTTGAAATTTTGGATATTGATAAACAGTCATGTAGAGCAATTCGTGTGCAAGTTTCAGGGCTTTTCGATTATTTTCAGCCCAGTTTTTATCAATGTAAATATTCGGTAATTTTCGTATTTTTTTCACGCTATATTTTGGGCAAAAATTATCGAACCGTTCTGAAACTTGCACACGAATTGCTCTACATGTCTGTTTATCAATATCCAAAATTTCTAATTCATCGGATCTTTTTCACCGGAAATATCATCCAATATATCGGGAAATATTTATTGATAAAACTGCAAAAATTGTTTAAACGATATTTCCGGTGAAAATGATCCGGTGAATCAGAAATTTTGGATATTGATAAACAGACATGTAGAGCAATTCGTGTGCAAGTTTCAGGACGGTTCGATAATTTTCAGCCCAGTTTTTATCAATGTAAATATTCGGTAATTTTCGCATTTTTTTCACGCTCTATTTTGGGCAAAAATTATCGAAACGCTCTGAAACTTGCACACGACTTTCTATAGAAGGTTGCTACACAAAAAAACCACCCCTCCCAAACTAACCACGATGCAATTGATCGTTTTCAATTCGGGGAAAATTTCCTTAATCTGCTCGCACTGGAACTCGTACTGCACCTTGATCTTGACGTGGAACACCATCTGGCTGACCGAGAAGCTGAAATGAAAAGGGAAAATTGGAAGGAAACAAAATAAGATGGGTTTGATTTTCCGAATTTGATCACTCTCTGGGGTATTTCTGGGGTATTTCTAAAAATTTCTGGAGCTTTCAAAAATTGCAAAAAAAACACCCAAAACCAACCTGTCAATGTCAAATGAAGCCCTCAAATCGCATTCAGCAGTGTTGCCCTGGCAGGTGCAAATATCGCCGCCGCAGGGGTCGCTCGCGCCGATAATTTGGCACAGCGCCAAAATGACGAGCGCCAGAAAAACGTGCACGTGCGGGCGGCCCATCGTGAAAAATGCAGCCCACCCTGAAAAAATTCAGATTGAATAATTGCAAGGGAAAAATTTATATCCTAAATTCAGAGAGCTATTTTGGGTGAAAAAATCAACAAAAACTAGGATTATTGAGAGAATTAGTTTAGGAACTAGTCAATTTTCGAAAAACTAAAACAAGGTGGATAAAATTGCAAAAATATTCCGCTTTTTGGGAATTCTAACAAAACCATATCATAAAATTACCTTTTATGAATCTGATTTGATGCAGAAAACAGACGCACGATTTTTTATTTTTTTATTTTGTGAGCGGAATTGTCATTCAATTTTGAATTTCAGACATGTACAAAAGTGAAACACACCCAATAAAATTTCCACATTGTGATAAAAATACACTCACCTTATATTTCTGATGTCACAAAATAGTTCAAAACTAAATATCTATGTAAAACAGTAAAAATAGACATTCTGATGTCTATTTGATCCATGTCCAATTAACACAAACGATTTGACCCACATCCTAGTCAAACCGTTTTTTTCTCAATACTTTTCCTAGATAGGTTAAACATAATGATTATAAAGACAAAAATAGGAAAATGATTCATATTTGAATAATTTTTGGAAAGATATTGAGAAAAAAACGGTTTGACTAGGATGTGGGTCAAATCGTTTGTGTTACTTGGACATGGACCAAATAGACATGTATTGTGTGATAATATAAATTTGTGATTGGATATTTGGACCATATTTGATTCAATAAATTCTCATCTAAATATGGTATATTTTATTCAGCACAATAGACAATTCCTTGATGTTCTACATGTATGAATGCATTTTAATGGAAACCTATTGGAAAAAATCAACAAAATAATACTAAAATTTGATTATTTTTGCACAACTAAACACAATTCACTAATTAACATGATGAGCGGCGAGCGGGCGCGGCGAGCGAGCGAGGCGGTGCGTGCAAAATTTTGGACGCCAGAAATCTACCCACCATTGATTATGTCTATGCACAAGTTAGCACAATTTACAATTTAACAGATAGGCTGCGTGGCGGCCGCGCGAGCGCGCGCCCGCCGCGCTCGATTTCCTAGAGTTGTTAAAAACAATTAAATTTTTAATTAAGTTTAAAAGATTTAAATTTTTATTTCACACATTTTAAATCTCCTTTAACAGAAAGTCCAGAAACAGCATTAAAAAATATTTGAACAATTTATTTTCTGCTGTCTTCACATCAAACATCCTTTCCAGCATTGCTTCACCTCTTGTGCAGTATAGATATTTGCCATTGCAAAATAAACTGTGCATTTTGCTCACAACATCAGCACTGGTACTAAACAGGTAAATAGCCAATTTTTTCATCTCAAAGATCTCAATTGATTTGAGTTCATGGATGAAATATTTTATAACATCTTGAAAAAATGTATTTGCCTCAAATGAGTTCACTAAGTTGTATAATCTGCCAACATTGCTATGGTGGGATTTGTATTTGTATCCACGGTTCCCAAATGCATATGAAGCCAACACATATTTTGCTATATGATATGAATATATCGCCTGAAAAGTAGAAATTCCCTAATTTTTAATATTTATTTTCTTACTAGAATTTTGTAATAAAAAATACTCACTAATCCAGCCAACATTGCACAATCAATATGTGATAAATCAGTGTCAGTTCTTCTATTATACTTCCAAAATCTAGTTAGAATACCACTGTTGATGAAATCAGCCAATGTTCTAAAAAATAAAAAATGATTTTTAAAATACTTTTATAAAAAGCCATGTAAACTTACTTTACCTGATCAAAATACATCACTTCTCTATCAGTTTGTGCAAAAAAATAGGGAAAACGTTGAGCCAAATTTTCACCAGGCACGGGGAAATAAATATGTTGAATTTGGTTACCAAAATGAACAGTGTTTTCCACACCAGGGCCAACTGGGTCTGGATTTTGAAATAGTGATGCACCACTGGTTTCTAGTGTCTGGTGGTGGCTTGAGCATGGTTGATCTTCATAATTTGATTGCATTTGGTTACCAAAATTGTGTGTCAATTGCACATTTTCAAAGTGTGATGCACCACTGGTTTCTGGTGCCTGATATCTAGGTGTTATCTGGTGATGGCTTGAGCATGGTTCATCATAATAATCTAATTGTTTTCTTTTTGGTGCATTTTTTTTCTGATACTCATTTTCTGGTGCTGTATTGAGAACTAAAAATTCTGAAATGGTGTCCATCACTGTACTTTCCTCATTTGCACCTGTATTTTCTATTTCACCAACATTTTCTAATTCAACAGGTAGCATTTCATTTTCAGGTAAGTTTTCATATCTGAAAAAAATTTATCTTAGAAAAAATTCAGAAAAATTCTTCATAAAATTGAATTTACAACTGGTTTGCAAGTGATGTATTTGTCACAGTTGATTCAGCATTTTGCACCTGATCATTGGGTGCACCATCTGGTGTCCTCAGTGGTTGACCATATGACCTTAAAAATAAAAATAATTTTTAATAATTTAATGTGATATTTACCAATGTGATATTTGCCATCACTCACTCAAAATCTTCGTCTGTATTTTGCGTGGGGGAAAATGCCCCAGAAGAACGCACAGCGTAACAGCAAAAAGGTCTGCACACAATCACAAGTAAGACCAAAATGAGAAATGCCATTATAGCAAAAATTGTTTCTCGGTTTAGATTTTCTGTGTGCAGATTTCGATCACGCATACAATGTGACAGATCTGGTAATGAAAAATTGACGCTTGGTAGAGAAAAGTTCATGTTCTGAAATCATGAAAACAGAGTGATGAAGATTTTGATTGAGTTGGGGAAACACAAATTCAACTTGATAATTTTTCAAGGTCATGTAGCCGCCCAAAAATTTGCTTTGATAATATTCAAAGCCATAAAAATAATTATTTTGCACGCATCACAGGAAGCTGTGCAAAAATTGGTGCACACAAAATTTCAGAGCAGATAATAAAACACAGAAGTAAATCTCTCATTTAAGTGTGCACTAATTTTAAGACAGTGTGTAAATATTAGGCGTACATCTTTCATGAACAGGTAGCTTATCTTCAAAAACAATCAGAAAATGACCTTGAGAAACCCGCAATATTTTTATAGTGAAAATCTTATTTAGGCCAACAGTAAAGTAAAAAGTAAGTGGAGTGCAAAATCTGATAAGAAAACCGCATTTACCTTTACGTTAGAATAACACACACCCAGAATTGGTGTGTATAAAATCACAAAACTCCTCTAAACAGTATCTCATGGAGCATGGAATCCTTCAAAGGGGAATCGCTCTGTTGACATTTACCTGGATAGATATACAGTATTTTTTGATTAGTTCCCTAGGTGTGTACAAAAATCACCTTTAGCGTGCAGTGTCATTTTTCCTAGATTTTCTGATTTCGCTAGGTGTGCCGCGCAGCAGAAAAAACATTCATTCAGGGACAGCTTCATACCCTGTAAATGTCAAATGTCATACAAAGTGTCAAATGTCATGCAAAGTGTCAAATGTCATACAAAGGATCAAATGTCATTCAAAAATGACGCGAATTTATCTAAAGTTGCAAAACCCGCGAAAATCATGTTTCGCTCAACCTAGGCTAGAGAGCGAAATTCTAACTATTTGATCCAGCCTGCCTATCTGGCGGGCTGCCTCTGAAATTGGCCCAGCACTTGGTTGGGTCTATATGGGCGCAATTTTTGCGGCCTTTTCACCGCTGCCACGGTGAAAGGGCTCATTTGGGATCAATTTTCTATCTCTAACCTAGGTTGAGCGAAACATGATTTTCGCGGGTTTTGCAACTCTAGATAAATTCGCGTCATTTTTGCATGACATTTGACCCTTTGTATGACATTTGACACTTTGCATGACATTTGACACTTTGTATGACATTTGACATTTACAGGATGTGAAACAAACACCTGAAATGTTTCCAAATTGCCATTCTCGTTCAAAGCGCATACAAATCTCCGCATAGCTCCACATTTACATATTTCATTTTGAAAAGCTTGACAAATGTCAGGAATAGAGTTTTCAGTAGGAAATGTAGAATAAATGTTGATAGGGGTGTGTTCAGTAGGAAATGTAGAATAAGTGTTCATAGGTTTTGTATGTGAATCAGTGTTTGCAGCAAGAATTATAGTTTCATTTTCGCAATGTGTAATTTTGTAATATGAATACAATAGATAAATACACAGATAAACTGCACACTTCACCATGGCTGACAGTATAGATGAATTCTTTGGCTTGAGCGGTGGTCTAAACCTTCCTAGGGCACCAGCACCAGAACCTGCACCAGAAACTGAACCTATTGCAGCAGAGCCTGCAGCCTGTCTAGCAGTAGAAAAGCAGAATCTGAAAAAAATTGTCAGGGATCTAGGTGAACAGGATAGAGCATTGTCCAACACTGTGAAGGATGCAGGGAGGGTCAAACTCAAATTTTTTGTGAGTGAATTTTTTGAAAAATGTGAAAATTGTACTTTAATAGAGGTTGATTACATAAACTTCACCACAATTTAGATGTAGTTTTTTTAAATCAAATTTTACACATGAATTATTCACTACTTTGTATCTCTAATAAAATGACAATTAAAATTTAATTAAATACTATTATATTAGTAAAAATAAATATGACAGGTAAATATCATCGCAAATAAAAAGAAACACGCAGGAAAGTGACTCGGAACTATCTGAAATGCTGGGTGAGTATGAAGAATATAGGCAACTGCGGGCGGCTCACAAAGCGAAACAACTGAAACAACCGAGAGTGGTGATCGTTGGAGGTCGTCGCATGGTTGAGAAAAAACGGCGCAAGGGTAACAGGGGCGGCAAAGGTTGCTGTCATCACCACTGCTGCGATCACAGTGGAAATGGCTTCGGCGGGAGCGGCAAGAATGTAAATGGCGGCGGCGGCGAGGGCGATGGCAACAGTGAAAATGCGGGCTGCAGTGGCGGCATTGGAAATGGCGGGGGAAATGACACTGGCGGGCAAGTGTCACATTCGGGTGTGAAGAAAAATGTCAAAGAATGTTCATACATTCGATTTGGTAATTTTTATTAAATATCTTAAGATCAATAAAAAATACTCTCTGTAAAAAGTGACATGTAAATCACCCTACCATTTCCAGCACGGTTCAAGGCTAAGCGGTGTATCGCAGACCACAGGGAATTCAGCGCAAACAAACTACGCTGCAGCCGCTGCAAAGTCGCACAATTCGCCAAGAATGCCCCCATATGTTCATCGGTGAAATTTAGTGAGTTCATTTTACGTCAATGTTCAGTCTATTGATTTTTACATAGGTATGCATGAAATGCATACATCATGAAAAACATTGGGTGCATAACTGGGGTTCTGCATGAAAAACTTATATCAGGAATTATTTACAATTTTTCATTCAACCTTATTCATTAAAACATGATATAATTAATTGCATAAAATTCTATCCATCCTAAAATATACACCTATGCATCATAATAAATCCCAAATGCAGTCATGAATCGATTGTCCCTGAAAATCGCTCAACACAAGTTCTACACGAATTTGGGTTTCGTCAACTGTAAAAAGTGCACAATCGACGACGATATGAATGAGGACGACCTTCCAGATCACTTTCACATTGGTGATGAATATTATTGTAGTCATAATGGATGCATGATCGAATCTTAAAATGTTATGGTGAAATTTGATGTTGAATTTGTTTTGTTGGAAATTTGCAGTGAAAAAGGTTTTGTTGAAGAATTGAGTCCATATGATTTGAATAAATATATTGGAGAATGG